>CM060970.1:88098758-88101258 GCA_030765045.1 Tenodera sinensis
AAAGGCAGGCGAGAGGCTCATTAAAGCAAATATGGGTCATTCAGAACTTAAGAAATGCGAGTGTCAACATGGATTATGTTTTTAGTAAGCGCGTTGTGTTATTTATGATACAATTAGTAACATGAAAATAACATTAAGATTGGCGTTTGCTGCATCACTATTGGTGAATCACATCCCGAGAAGTTATAAGTTGAAATTTACACTTGGGATACGACGAAACGCACAATAGTTGCATATCCTGAGGATCAAAAGTAAACTTTACCTTGCAGTTAATCGGGATGTGACTGACATACAACGGTGAGATAAAAGCTAATTAAAATGTAATTTTCATATTATAAAATGCGTTGGAAATAATACGCGGTTTCTAGTCAGAAAAAATGGAAAATAAATAATTTTCTCTTTTGCGTTTTATTTATCTACTAGAATGTACGTGAGACGTACAACAATGCCCCTTGGGAGGATGGATGAGTCGAATGGATCCGAAGGGAGGCTGAAACGTTGCCACGACAGAGCAGAGGACGGGGTCCCTACATTTTTTTCAGTTAGAAGCACCTTGGCGGAGGCTGACTCAGGCCGGTTTCTCTGAATGCAGACCACGCGTGTTGTCACATGAGCCATCCCGAATGCCGAACGTTACCCCATTATTTGGTTTTCATTTCAAGACTTGGATTGGTAAATGACAAATTTAGCTCCAGCCACCAATCGCACTGATTTGAAATAAACTCTTACTGTTGAACGCATTATTTAACCTCAATTATAAAGTTCAGAACAATAGTAAACATTACAACTAGTTGCACTCAAACATGACACAAATTTGAATTAGGCATTCTATTGTATTTTACTTAAATTATTGCAGTATGTTTGTTTAAGGCATATACATTATTGTTTCCATGGGGAATTTAACTCGATTTGAATTCTCACTCCCGATTGAATGCTGCATGGAAACGCAGATTCAAGTGGAAATGAATCTTTGGATCTAATCCTCTTAGAAGAGGGATCGGATAGAAATTGTGTTGCATGGAAACACCATGGAAGCCCTTTGTAATATGCTGCATGCTCGTCATTTTTTTTTCTTAGCAAAAGTGGTGTAATAAAACACTAGAAAGCCATTTTTGTTGCTTCGATAATCTCGCAATATATTCTCAAAAACGTTCTCTAAGTTTAAAATGTTGTTAGAACACCCAGAAAACCTATTTTTATAGGTTCACCAATATGAACCAAGTGACCAACATAAAAGTTTGAATTATTAATGCTTGAGCCCTGCGTATCCAATTCGATTTCATTCCATATTGAATTCAACATGTAAACGCGGGTCGTATTGAGAATGAGATTGGACTCAAAGCGTTTTTAATTCCCCATGGAAACGTGGTGCCTATAAGTTGTTTTAAGGATGATTTGAAGCTCTCCTGGCGGCAATATTAGATTAACTTCTCTCGGGCTATTAGCCAGGTAAATTGTGAAATTATTTGCGTGTTTTGGAGAGCTAACACTCTTATGTTCAGGGAATGGCTGATAGTCCAAGAGAAGTTATTCTCATTTTTATTGTGTGATCCGAAAGTGGCTAACTCGACCTTGAACTCGACCTATTGACTAACAACGTATAGGCCAAGAAAACGCACTTGTGGGTGATTGCTACAGCTATCGGAAGTCTAAAGAAACAAAGAAGCATTACTTCTATCAACTGAAATATTTTACATCATCTTAGGTACTCTTCAATCAGGACGAGTTTCCAGAATTCTAAACCTGTGAAGAGATTAACCTCGATATCGTACAAAAGGTTTGAAATCTCATGTGAGCACTTGCAGCCCATTGCTACCGAATGGTAGAAGTTCAGCCCATGCTCCATAGAATGCGCAGTGTTCGCAACACACTGCAGCGGTAGCCAACTTCTTTAGCTCGTTGGCGGTAGATGGTGCTGCATGCACACTATAGGGTTATGGAACATACGTTCATATGAAACTTTTTTCCTTCTTGTGGTGTAAGGTACCTATATCCGAAATTTGTAAAAGTATTTCTGATACACCTGTATACAGACAGAGAGTTTCTACATATATTTCTCATTAATTTATTCCTTACTTCATCTGGGGCGCTTCAGTTTCGCATACATCGAACGTTAATTCACAAGTACTGATCTACATCAAAGATTCGAAAGCATAACTTCCTCCATCATTTCAACATACAACATATTTTTAATTTGTGGTTTTATACAACGACTTCGAAGGGCTGATTTCATAAAACAAATGTACTTTGTAAAGCATTTCTTCAGTAGATTACCAGGCTTATAAGACTTAAAACATTATTGTTTATACTTATGGATACATTCTACTACAGAGGTATTTTTTAGAGGTGGCGCGTGACCTTGTCACTCACGCATGTCCGAGCATCACCCAAAGCGATGGTTGGGGTAAGTTTCCAACAGCAGCCTGCTGGCTAGTGGGCTGCAAGTCGAAGAGATACTAACCAGACACACCTTTTATCTTGCAATAGACAAGTGGACTCG
>CM060970.1:88113758-88156258 GCA_030765045.1 Tenodera sinensis
ACCCAAGGGCGGTCAGATCCGGGAAACGACGGCCCTCTGGGGTTCCTTTAAAGTTTAAGGGAAGCAACTCACAGAGGGCAGGTCCATCAGCAGTCCGACTGATGCCAGGGAGAAACCTTTACAAAGCGTACCACTACCGCCCGGCCGCAACACGCAGAACACCGGTCCTTCAATCCTGAATCAGATAATAACGAAGGAAATTATGGTTATAGAAACAGTCGTGATAAAAGAATCACCCACCCGAGAAACCACCAAAAGCACCATGGATGGAATCGAACCCGGGACCTCCGCATGTAGCCTTACACGTTATCGCGGTAGTAGTAGCAGTAGTAATAGTAGTCATAGCAGTAGCCGTACTCGTACTGTGGTAATTAGTAGAAGCAATAGTAGTAGTAGTATCATCATCAGCAGTAATAGTAGTAGTAGTAGTAGTGTTTGAACAACAGTGCAATTGTTGAGCATTCTCAAAGTACGTGACGTAACTAATCATATTGTCGTTATCGGTTTCATATAAAGGGACCAGGCTGATTAGCAAGAACTGTATCCTCTTATTTAGCGTTTCAAATTTGCTGCAGCACTTGTCAGAAGAACCGCAATCCAAGGCGAAATAATTTGCACCACTCCAGCATTCATCTCACCAGGCAGCGGCTGCGTCCCACAAAGCTTTGTTTTCCCAAAGAGTGTCCTCTTGGAGCAATTTCGCGCGCCCGCATGCAGAAACAGATATTATCCTCTCCTATTGGGATTAATGGGATGAAAGAAAAAAGTCAAGTAGAACCTTCTATAGGGAGATGCTGGTGACGAGTGCAAGTGGCGGATTTGAGTTTCGAGTTTTGATTAATACAAACAATAAAATTGCAAAGCATAGTCATACCCAGTTAGAATGTAATTAAAATTAAGGTTTTACCCTTAAACGAAATAACATGTGTTTATTTATTTGTGCTAAGCTCTTTACAGTGTTTATATATCCTGAAGCTATATTCCGAGCCATACAAAATAGTAAATAACACTACTTTCTATAACTATATTGATAACTAATACATTACTATTACCAAACTGAGATTATATTTAATAATTTTACAAATAGTTCGGGCGACATACTTCAATTTAATTCAGGACCAGATCTAAATTTTCTAGGGATATCTGTGATTAAAAATTGAAATTCTGAACTAATAATGTTAGCATATTTGAATTTGACCATACATGTAATGTAAACATGTTACACCCTAAATTTCATCTAGATTGCTCTAATAGCTTAGAAATTATGATCAAATGTGTTTATTTTGTGTTACGTTACTAAAAAGTTTTTCACAACAAAGAAGTTTAAACTTTGATCTAATATTTTAACCCTAAGTTCAAAATAATCTAATTTGTATAACTTCTCTAGGTTTCCGGGTATCTCATACAGTTTAGGCTAAAAATATAAATATGCTTTTTTTCCCACAAATTGAAGTTTTTGTGTTTTAAAATTAAAAAAAAAAAAAAAAAATATATATATATATATTAGCTCAGACTCATCTGGCAATAAAACCGAGTCAAATTATTATTTGTAATGTCTCTGTGAACATATGTACCAAATTGTAATACAAAAACTGATCCGCAAGTTATGTTTTTTCAGGAGGAAAACTGATGAAAATATCAATAATATCAAAATATCAAAACAGTGTTAAAAGATTTGAATGCATAGCTCACATTAAAGTCTCGGGACATTTAAACATGCAGTTGGTCATTTAAAAAGGGGCGTCCGGAAGCAAATTTTGCTTGTTGCGCATTCACGAATGTCTCAATTATTTTATAGAATCTTATATATTTAAACGAGTAATTCTTGTATATATATTCTGTGCAACTTGAAAACGACAATAACGATTTCGATCAAATTTTTTATTCAGACAAGATTTTGTTTATTAAGTTTATCTATATAGGTGTCATTCCTGAAATGCGATTTTACGCGTAACAGTCACAATTACTCTAAACCTAAAGAAAGTTGACTTCGCTATCTTAGTCTACGCGTAACAGTCACAATTAGTCTAAACCTTATTTCGGCCATAATTTCTCTGTTAATCAATCGCTTTCATCAAACGAGCTAGCGTTTTATAGTCCTCTTCAGGGCTAACAGGATACAGCAAGAAAGTTGAACTAGCTATATTAGATTGTGTTACAGTTCGTTCCGTCTATATATTTGAAAATGAAATACAAGTATTACATTTTACGACTGAAATGATGGTGTTCATGAAATCTTTATATGTATCTCTAAATCTCTTGTATCTCGGAAATGACTTAATTAGGCAAAAAGTGTGATTTAGTTAACGTTTTTATTTTCAAGTTTATCTCAATAAGTGTCTTCTCCACCCCCCCCCCAAAAAAAAAAACAAAAAAAAAAAAAAACACACACACACACAAAAACGGGGGAGGGGGAGGGGAGACGCCAAGCGAACCTCGGTCACCCAGGTACTAAGATAAAATACATAAAATGTATTTTTTTCTCGACTGTCATGACATTTCAGTCATACATATTTTTAATTCTAAATAAGAACCATCCTAAATAAATAACTTGAGAATTATTACTGTTTTGGAATGTTCAGTCACTTATTTTAAAGACAATTTTCATAAAATGTGGGTTGAACATTTTGTATTCCTGCATAAAGGGCATATTTATACTTTTATGCTTTCCCCTGTAATTTTTTAATCTCTAAACTCTCAGTTTAAATCATGTAACACCTTCTCTTCGATCCCTGTTGCACCTCTCGATGTGTATTTTCCATAATACTTGCAACCTTTTAGAGAACCTTATTTTTCCACTCTCAACATTGATCATAAATTCTGTCTGCCCACATCTTCCATTTCACATCTAGTTAGTTCCCAGGATCCTACAACATATCTGTTCTTCCTAGCCATAAGATCACCTGTACCATTTATTATAAATTGATGCATCATTGCGCCTAGCAAATTCTTTGAATGCCTATACTTTTCTTGTACATTTAAACATATTTTCAAAATGTTTCCTTGAAAGTAGACACCATTTTAGGAATGTTTTGTTAATATTTTCGTCTATTTTTAAACGAATAAAACTCTGGATACCTAGGTGTAAGACAGAGCCATCTAGTGTCGCCAACACTTTTCAACATTTATATTGCGCAGTTGAAAGTAGATTAGGTCGAACGATCCTAAATACAGTCTGTTTGCGGACGATCAGGTCATTCTGGCGGATACTGAAGACAGACTACAAGTAGCTTTGTATCAACTCAGCGAAATGTCAAATCATGATTTGCTTATTTCAGCAGGCAAAACGAAAGTGATGGACTTCATTGGTAAATACCTAACACGATCAAACCCACTCCTTACAACGAAGTGTTAGAACAAATGAAAATACTTTAGCTACTTAGGATGTGAGATTTCTTATGAATATGACAGGGATTTAAAACAAAAAGTATATAAATTTCAAAAGATATGTATGTGACACTATAAAACGAACATTCAAAAACAAAACAAGATGTACCATATTAAAATGTTATAAAACTATGGCAGTGCCCATTATATCTCATGAAGCCGAGACCTGGATCTATAATAGAAATGACAAAAGAATAATTTTTTTTATTTATACACTTGCAAAATTACAATCTGTTCAATAGTTGAACAATAAGTAAGAATGATAACATATTACTTTTACAAACTATGGCCCATTGGCCATAAATTTGCTTCTAATTTGGGTGCAAATCTGTACTGCAATTCCAAGACTTGGTTTCTCTGTAGTCGGCTTGTTGTACTGCTGCTGTTGTCAAGTAGATTTATTGCCAGTGTATTGGGATGACTGTAGAGATGCTTTTGGTAGGACAGGCTGTATGCTGCGATTTCCTGTTTGATTGTTGGGAGTTTAAAATCGTTGTAGATGTACTTATTACCGATGTATCAGGGGATCTTAGCAATGGTACGCAGAGTTTTGGTTTGAAATCGTTCTAGTATTTCGATGTTTGAGTTGCTTGCTGTGCCCCATAGTTGAATTCCATATGTCCAAATTGGTTTCAGTATTGTTTTGTAGATGATTAGTTTGCTTGTCACTGAGAGTTGTGATTTAGGTCCAAGAAGCTAGTGCATTTTGGAGTATTTTAAATTTAGCTGTTTGTTTTTGGTGCATATGTGTTTTTTCCAGGTGAGTCGTCTGTCAATGTACATCCCTAGATATTTCACGTCTTGTGCTTCTGGAATAACCTGATTGTTAAGAGTAACAGGTGGACATGAGCGTTTACGCAGTGTAAATGTTACGTGGTGACTTTTAGATTCATTAACTTTAACTCTCCACTTCTTAAGTCAAATTTCTAAGTCAGAAAGATGGTCTTGTACAATTTGGGAAGCAGTAGTAGGATCTTCATGAGCTGACAGAATGGCAAATCATCTGCAAAAGTTGCTATAGTTGTGTTTTCTTTTGTTGGTAGGTCAGCAGCATACAATATGTATAGAATTAGTCCTAGTACACTACCTTGTGGTATGCCTGACTTAATAGGATGAAGTTCTGTAAGGCTATCTTGGAATTTTACTTGAAAAAATCTGTTTTCTATGTAAGATTTTAATAACACATAAAAATGATGTGGCAAAGATTTCTTCAGCTTAAACTTTAGTCCAGTATGCCAAACATTATCAAATGGCTGACTAACATCAAGAAATACTCCTGAGCGTCCTACCAAAAGAGTAATTGAAACGGCTGAAATGGTGTTTTTGAGGTACAAAGCTGGCTGTAGTGTTAAAGATCATAGTAAAAGGGAAACAATAAGAGAACTAACAATATTTAATTTAAACGACAAAACCAGTGAGTATAAAATAAAATGGCAACATCATATCTCTCGAATGCCAGAAGAAAGGCTTACCAAAGAGGCCAACAAACCAGTTGGTAGTAGAGAAGTTGGAAGACCAGGGAGACGATGGGAAGATCCCTTCTGGCCTATCTTAAAGGTTTTTGTGATGATAATAAAGCTATGCATTCGTGTTGGAAGCAGCGCGTGTCATAGGATCAACACTTTTGATTTGCTCCCCTAGCTTCGTTTCTTTCTGCTTCTTTCCGACCTAAGAGGACACGCTTAGCATGTCACATGTTTCAGTACCAGACACCAATGTTGTGCATGTCCGAACGAGGCTGCTTGTATCGTGAACAAGACCATTCAAAAGATGCACGTCTGACGTGTTGCACTCACATGACTTTCTCTACTCTTGAATAAACTATTCTTACTAACGTTTATTCCTCTACTTAAGTTAAACATTACCTTGTTGCTAATTTTCTTTTAGATGCAAGGGAAATATAGGCTTTAAGCGATAGTCAATTTTTTTAAGAGCTGATCACTATGCGATGGCTTTGAAATTCTGTCCTCTTTGCATAGCCAAGAGATAAAAGAAGCATTAGCGTATTCATCTTTAGGAAAAGTGTATTGAAAATTCAAACAAATAACAAAGATTCTAATTGGAACTGGTTCACTCCACAAAAATTTTATTCGACATAAATTGTGTGGTTTAACGAGATATACATTTTTTTGTTTAGTACGATTTTGTTCATATTTTACTGTTTACCAGTTATGCAAAAGACATTCAGAATGAAGAGTACTCCTGAGGAGTTCTCAGAAAATTCAAGATATACATTTCTTTTGTCATGAAAATATCTTAAACGTATGGTATTTCAAACAAAATAGTTTGTCATTTTTGAGAAAATAAAAAAATTCGAAAAATGTTCCATGTAAAGAGTAGTCTGTGATGGGGAGATTTTCTTAAAGGTCCTTGTGTCGCATTCTTGGAAGATGCTGAACATAAAGTTTGGGATTTAACCGACTCAGCGTTTTTAATTTGTGTCGTTCACACACACACAAACACACACACACACACACACACACACACACACACACACACACACACACACACATACACACACACACACACACACACACACACACACATTTTTCTATGAGATTTGAAATCATAGTCCTCAAAACCTGTATTTTTCAATCTCGATATAGAAATTTTAGGTGGGATATCTTACTTTTATCTACTATGCATGTGATAAAGAAAGTAAAAATTCCTTCGGTTTTTTTTACCTTCTCTACTGGTAAGTAGGGGAAGTATTGTATTCCACCCAAAAATTTGATGTCGAGATTTCACCGGAAATATATATTTTGAGACTCCCTGAATCCAAAAAAAGCATTTTTAGAAAAAGGTACACGTGTGTGTGTGTGTGTGTGTGTGTGTGTGTGTGTGTGTGTGTGTGTGTGTGTGTGTGTGTGTCAGTCTGTGTGTCTGTCAGTCTGTGGACAGCATAACTCAAAAACGAAAAGTCGGTTAAAATCCAAAGTTGGTATTTAAGTTTAATGTCTTTTAAGAATGCGACACGAAGATTTTGAAGAAAATACCCCCACCCTAAACTACCCTTTACCTGAAACATTTTTCGAAATTTTTGATTTTCTTGAAAATGGCTCTATAACGATTTTGATTAAAATGTCATATGTTTAAGATATTCGTATGACAAATGAAATGTATATTTTGAGTTTTCTGGCTATAGCCTATGAAGTACTGTTTACTCTGAATTACTTTTGAATAACTCGTAAACCATAAGAGATAGACAAATTCTTAATATACAAAAAATGTAGATCTCACTAAAACACACAACTTATGTGTGAATAAATTTTGAGTGAATAATTTCGGAGATATTCCTTGTTATTTGTGTCAGTTTCGGAAAACTTCAAACTTTCGTGAAATGGAACATCGTCGTTCATTTTTTTATAATTGTGAAGCGTGCAAAGAGAACGGGATCTCAAAGCCTTAAAAGATTTGACTATCTCTCACAGCCTACTGTATTCTAATATTTCCCTTGCACCTAAAAGGAAATAAGCAATATGATAATTAATACAAATGTTTATCTCAACTAACACGAAGAAGATATAGGAATAAGAGTTTGTAAGAATGGTTAGTACAAGAGTAGAGAAAGTCATGTGAGTGCAACACATCAGATTTTTCTCAAAAGTGTTTCGAAGGATTTTGATTACATACAAGTTAGGGATAGTCAGAACAAATACTTTGTACCTAAGTTGGGGAAAGTGTTTACGTCCGGGTAATGTTTTTATTCCGCCACTGACTACCAGCACCTTGCTCGGATAAGAGAAGGGTGTGATGTACGTATAATGCCAATATTCCAGTTGCAAATCCGCAAGTCTCTCTTGTCCTCTCCTCTTTAATTAAATCCCGTCCACCGTACCCGCATTGCAAAACCCCTTGCAACATATGCATGTTCTTGCATCTTCATTAACTAGCAAGTAAGGGACGAGCCTCCATTTGTCACGATTTAGTGCTGCGTAGCAAGCTTTCATTACGCAATTCAAAAATTGCTTTCATATAGGTGGGTTTGATATTAGAAACAGAATCCGATAATGCTGAATATTGATTTAATCTAGCAGTTGTGTACACCTGGATAAACTGTGTGGCCGAGTATTGAAGTTGATGGATGGTATTCATAGTTGTACCAATTGCTCTGAGTGCGCAGTGTGGAATCCCCTCCGCTTGTGGTGTAGTTCAGCCCTTAGTTATACCAGTTCATGTTGAAAGTTTAGATGAGATTAAAATGCTCTATCGCGTCAATGTCAAATCTAGTAAATTAATAAAATATTATATCAGAAACGCTTACGGCATATATATCCAGTTCTTCAAAAAAATAAAGATAGGATTATTTTAAAATTCTAAAATAAAAACAAATTAGAAACTAAAAACTTCACTTATCTTAGTATGTTGATATCCTTTTTCTATTTTATTTTATTTTTAGTAAGATAGAAAAAGGATATCAACATACTAAGATAAGTGAAGTTTTTAGTTTCTAATTTGTTTTTATTTTAGAATCTTGTTGCTTCACTGTTAATAGCTTCAATTTTTACTTAATTTAGGATTATTTTTCTTAATTATACCACATTTTGTTTATAATTTTTCAGCAATTATTTAAAAAAACCAGCTATACAATTCAAAACAAAGTACATAGGTTCACAACGGCAATTATACGTTTTTATCATTCTAAATATTAATTTAGTTATCTTCAACAGTTTTTGATAAAGCGGGTCATTTCTACCAGAAAAGTTCATTCACATTAATGTTGTTTAAAGCAAAAATGGAGAAAAAAATTAGGATACATTTGCAAAGAAAGAAATTACATGATCTAACCACACAGAAGCTACCATTTCCAAGTTCGCAGGTTCAATTCTGGCCCACACTGATAGTTTTTACTGGTATATAAAAGAATTGTGCGGAACGAAAGTTTGGTACACTGAACTTGAATAGCCACGCTCGTTAAGGCAACACGTAGTGCACTGGCCATGCACTAAAAGCCTGAGGTCGTGAGTTGGAGTCTCGGCAACCGCAGTCAAATGTGCCTGTGGTAAAGGACGGGGAGGGCCCACGTAAAATAATCAGTGTGATGGCACGCGTGGATGATGACGGGGTATCATTTGACTGTCGTTGCATGGATTTTGCTTCTTTTCTTATAAGAAACAAACAAAAACACTACAATATAAATTGAACATCTCAAACACATATGTTGAATTGGTGATGAACAATATAACAAGAATATAGCAGAAAAAACCCATTAAAAGTTTTATAAATAGGCAAAAAATACCTATAGACAATGGGACTGAAAGGGTTAATCATACAAATATCTTAACCATATAGTATTTTAATTGACTGCCTCCGTAGCGCAGTTGGTAGAGCGCTTGACTCTGCCGCGGAGGACCCGGGTTCGATCCCCGGTACCAGCACGGGGATTTTTCCCTATTGGGAGGTCTGCACTGGGTGTACTCAGCCTCGTTAGCTCCCGGGGGCCAGTTCAGGAGCTACTTGTTGGAGAAGAAGCGTACCTAGGTCAAGGAGGCTGAATAACTGGCTGGGAGTGTTCGGGAGGCTGACCACATACCACCGTTCAGTATTGCACCCCACCAATGACGCTTGTAGTGGCCAGAGTTGGGGGACGCAGCGGCAAACTTGGTCCTTCATGGGTTGTTGCGCTGGGGTTCATTTAATTTTACTTTACTTTTATATGGTATTTTAATCAATAACTCTTTGAGGAAATCAAAAGTAAAAGGACTGTCCATGTAAAGCAGTGCCATGTCTTTCTGGCTCCCCTCATAAGCAAACTTTTACTCCGACGATTTCTAATATTAATTCAAATTTCAAGACACTATTTTCTTCCGAATATCTTCCCAGTACACACCCATGAAGTATGTACACATAAGCTGTATTCATTACTTTCCCAACCAGTGCTTTCCTCTCAAACGAAGAGTACTTGCCCAAACGGTGCTTTTATCATTTCAAGCAGCTGTGCCACTATTGTGTTATAAAACTTTCTGCCCTAGACAAGACAGATTCAACGATACCCACTATTCCTTCCGTAATTTCGCTTTCTTCAAACCTGAACTTCTCGGGAATTGGTGGCAAAGTCACTTTACGAGAAGCTTCGAGAAAAGTTTATATTCCAGAAAATTCGCCGGTAATTCGCCTCGGCTATATAAGCGGGTAGTTGTGATGGCACGTTAGGCATGAAGTAAATGTGCCCGACCACATAAGAAAGTTGGACAGCACTGATACAAAGGGTAATTTGGAGCGGGGAGATTTTCTAGCAATCTTCGAGTCAGATCATTGTAAGATACCGGAGTTCAGTGTCTTGTACACAGGCGCGGTCGGAGGCACACATGGACTTTTTTCTAATTATGACATTTTTGGGGGGAATGGAGGGGTGGGGAGAAGTTCAGCAAACAACAAACATGTATTTCCGATGAAATCTCGAGATCGAGCTTTTGAATGGAATGCAATGCTTCCTCTACTTACGGAGATATATAGCAGATAAAGTAAATATAAAGAAAGAAGGAAGGAAGAAGTACTAGCAGAACGAAATGCTGATTTAATATTGACTGTCCAGACGTTACACGCACGTGCGGTCCTAACGGGCGACACTAACGACCCTAACGTGAGACGAAGGCGAATTTCGGTGACGGGGGAAGTTGGGACGTGAAAAGAACCGAGTTGTTTATTGCGTTACGGGGCCTGAAATTACCTCAGGCCGAGTCAACAGCGTTCGTTTGGTTTACTGGCAAGAAATCTAACCCTATCAGCCTGAGTCAACACGGATAGCTTCTCTGCCAAAATCAATTACAAACACACACGCAACGCCATCTGCAACATGTGTTTCTTTGTGCGTTTCTTCTCAGCAAATAAGACACTTCGTTAGTTTTTTGATAAGAACATGTCATCATCTCAAGTCTGTTTAGGAAAGAACAGGTAGAAAAATCTGATGTGTGCGTTCAGAGGATGTTCTAAGAATCTAAAATATTATTTTTCACGATAGAGCGTTTTTTCTTTCTTTCCATTTCCTGTTCATGTTGTCATAGTGGACAGTTGAATTTACGGCCGCGTCGTAGCCGAGTGGTTAGACCATTCTCTTCTCACCAAAGCGACCCGAGTTCGATCCCAGGCAACCGCATATGGGATTTGTGGTGGACGAAGCGGCGCTGGGGCGGGTTTCCTCCAGGTTCTCCGGTTTCTCCCGCCATCTCATTCCACCGGTGCTTCATCTTCATTCCATGGGTGTCACCGCCTGCGGTGCCGTAGTAGTAAAAGCGGGCGTTAAACAATACAAAAAAGAAACAGTTGAATTTGCTGCATTCAGTGCTTGTAACCTAACCTTCCTGAGCGTTTTGCTTGTTTTAGTGAACGTATGTGCATGAACTACATCAAATCCTCTAACTTTTGATGTATGTATTGTTATAGACATGGAATATAACATTTGATGTGTGGATTTTATTTAAATCTTATATGACTCCACATTTCTTGTTGATTTGTAAATGTTTACTTACGATTTTACTGCCTCCGTAGCGCAGTTGGCTCTGGCGCAGAGGACCCGGGTTCGATCCTCGGTACCAGTATGGGGATTTTATCCCCTCTGGGAGGTCTGAAACGGGGTGCACTCAGCCTCGTTAGGCCCCGGGGGTACCAATTGAGGAGCTACTTGATGGAGAAGTAGCGGTCCCAGGTCGAGAAGGCCGTATAACTGACCGGGAGGGCTCGGGTGCTGACCACGTCCCACCCTCAAGTACTGCACCCCACCAATGACGCCTGTAGTGGGCAGGGGTGGGGGACGCAGCGGCTGGGCGGCAAGCCTTGGCTCTTCATGTGCGGTTGCGTTAGGGGTTTGTTTTTTTAATTACGATTTAACTCGTGCATTAACTATGAATTACAATTTAGTGAGTGTTTAACCCCAGCAATGCCACCCTTTATTACAGAATTTATACTACCAACAGTGGGGGGGGGGGGTGTACTTTCTGACCACTACTGGTAACAAAATATCTAAGCATATGTATTTTAAAATTTGGAATTATATCTTGTCATGTTTATAAAGGTTATATTTAACTTTGTTTAACTATTCCTCTTTACTTTTTTACTTAAACCACATTAAACATTATATAAATCCTTATTACAGGTCTCTGATAACAAAAGTCTGAGCAATTTTTAAAACAAATTTATTTTAAAATTGGGTATTACATCTTGTCATATTTATAAAGGTGATATTTAACATTGTTTAACTTTTTATTTTATTTTTTTACATGAATCATTTTATACTGATGGGGTATCCCCCCATACTTTATGACCATTTTGACATTTCATTGTTTCTCAAAAAGACCAACATTGAGAATTTTGATACAATTAGCATTTCAGTAATGAAAACAGTGATTGACAATAACTACTAACTACATGCCTTTAGCCAAAAAATTAAAAGACAGAGTTTAAAAAATTACAGCAGGTGGGCATAAAGTAGCACCCTTTGGTATTGCTAGGATTAAAGGTCAACAATTAGGCATGGATAATCCAATGCCACCATGGTTAATATTGGTGACGTTACTACTAGAACCATTACGTTCAAAGCCGATAACAATTACTTTTATTTTCGGGTAGTAACTGTATCTATTATTTAGTATCATCGAAAAAGTAGAATGCAACACTATGCATCAAGTGAACTGGGTCAGGGGCGTAGCGTCAATGGACCTGGGTGATGTGTTGCATACCCGTCAGTTTTCCTTAGTTAACTTTATATACTAATCCAGCCCTGGGGGAGTGGTACACATTGAGCGGGACTGCGCTCACGACCTTGAGCGTGTGTGTTGGCTGAGGACACACCAGTTCAGTGACGTACCTTTCACAATGAGTGCAGGACGTGTTACGCCAACATTTAATCCCGAATGGGAAGAAAAGTATTTCGCCGTCTTCGAAGGTGGAAACACATTGTTTGGTTTGTGGTGCAACAGTGTCATATCCTTCACATTATAACAATAGGAGGCATTTCACAAATGCGCATGCGCAAGAATATGGTGAAGAGAAGCTGACAGGTGTGGCTCGTGAAAAAATGCTGGATCGTCTTAAAGAACATTTACAAGCCAAAAGTGACAGTACTAGCAAGACGATAGTTGACCGGCAAAACATAGTTTGTGCCAGTTTTAAAATTGCAAACGAAATTGCCAAACCCTCTAAACCCCTCTCTGAAGGAGACTTTATAAAGGAGTGCTTGATAACTGCTGCTGAAGAAATTTGCCCTGATTTAGTGAATTCCTTTAAATCTCTGAGTTTATCTCGTCGAACAGTCACCGAGCGAATAGCAGAAATTGCTTGCAATTTGGAGAAACAGCTGAAAACGAAAATCGGACAGTTGGTGTACTACTCATTAGCACTAGACGAGTGTAGTGACAGGAAAGACACGGCTCAGTTAGCTGTTTTCTTAAGAGGAGTTTATGAAAATTTCAATATCAGTGAAGAATTTCTAGATCTTGCATCGTTAAAGGACCGGACCACAGGTGAGAATGTGCTTAACGCGGTGCTAAAGACAATGGAACACTTTAATCTTCCATTGGAAAAACTAGTTTGTGTTGCAACCGATGGAGCGCCATCCATGATGGGTCATACGTCGGGATTTATAGGAAGACTTCGAGGTATTCTTGCAGCAAAAGGAATAAACCCAGACGGTGTACTACATGTTCATCGCGAGGCATTGTGTGCCAAATCAGTAACGTTGAATACAGTGATGACAGTTGTTGTGCGAATTGTGAAGACAATTAGGTCGAATTCACTTCGTCATAGACAGTTTCAAGAATTTTTAAAAGATATAAATTATGAGTTTTTAGATCTGCCGTATCACTCTCAAATTAGATGGCTAAGTAGAGGCAACGTGCTTCAGAGAGTTTTCGCGTTACGAAGCGAAATAGACATTTTTTTTAAAAGATCAGAAAATAGACTTTGGAGAACTTAGCACCAAAGACTGGATTTGTGATTTAGCATTTTTGAGGGATCTAACGTTACACTTAAATACATTGAACCAGGCGCGGCTCCTCAGGGTAGGCAGGGTAGGCACTGCCTACCCTATCATAATACATCAACAAATAATGTTTAACTATGATTCTGCATTTTATCATTTCAACCGTCATTTTCCCCTAAATTGCAGTTCAAGAAAAGTTTTCTCGGTTATAATGACCAGCGCATGGTCAAATCCTTTAATCTCAATTCCGATTCATCAAAACTGCGCTGCGTGTTTGAAACGCGCGGCAGAAATGATACGCATGGAACCTGGGTAGTGGAGAGCAGGCTAGCTTAACCTCTGCCTGCCCGGCCCCATTTCCTCAGTACGAGGCCCTTGAACAGGGATAAGGAAACATTCGGTCTGTATATGCACTCCGAGCATGCGTAGACGCGTCTGCCAGCAGTCCGAACACTTGCCGGCCCAAATCCGAAATTATGCGACATTTTCCGAACAGCCATACTCCACGAACGAAGATCTCAGAGATCTGAATCTGTCGTTATCTCTGTGTAATACCAGTATGACCGACTTAATTAGTGAACTATTACAAATTTCGCTTTCGCGGCGCACTGACAATGAAAAGAGGAGTGTTTTAGCTATTTAACACAAAGCTGCAGTCAGACAATTTTTCAATTTCTTAATCTATTTTAGTCATGGGCGTAGCGAAACGGGGGCAAGGGGGCCACGGACCCCCCCCCCCCCCTTGGAAGTTGGTGAACTTAATGTGCAGTCAGTTACTGACTTTTGAACTATTATTTTAATTTTGATGTAAAGAACAATTTTTGTTTAGCACAAATTAATACGGTTATCTGCAACAAATACTATAAATTTTGACAGTAAAATAATGATTTAATATTATATGATCACAAATTTCCAACATGTGCCCCCCCCCCCCTGGAAAAAAGTCTGCCGACACTCGTGATTTTAGTTTTGGCGGTAATTCGTCCGTAAGTCACACTCATTCACTCTGCTCTTATTAAACAACCAAACAATATATTGTTTGCGTTATCCGCAATGACTTCGCCCCCTATATTTCGGATAAACGGGGTTTATTAATAATAATAATAATAATAATAATAATAATAATAATAATAATAATTATTATTATTATTATTATTATTATTATTATTAATTATTATTATTATTATTATTATTAATTATTAATTATTATTATTATTATTATTAATTATTATTAATTATTATTATTATTAATTATTATTATTATTATTATTATTATTATTATTATTATTATTATTATTATTATTATTATTATTATTATTGTTGTTGTTGTTGTTGTTGTTTTGTTACTGTTACACTTTGCCTACCCTAAAATTTTGACTGCGAGCCGCCACTGCATTGAACACCACCCTACAAGGGAAAGACAATTTAATCATTACGATGATTGATGAACTAAAGGCTTTCATGGACAAATTGCGACTCTGGATGTATCACATACAACACACAGATTTGTATCATTTTCCAAATTTGAAATGCGTATTTATTAAAGGATCTTCTGAAGTACTAAATAAATACAAGACAATTCTGGAAGATTTACTGGAAGAATTTAAAATAATCCGATTTAATGATCTGAAGACCATAGATACAGAATGGAGGCTGTTTAACAACCCATTTGCATTCGATGTTAAAGATGCACCACACTCTTTGCAGATGGAATTAATCGACCTCAAGAACAACACACCTCTGCGGACTTTAGGACTGTTGGGAGTGGAGTTATTTCGTACACTACCCAAAGTGAAGTTTCCAAATTTATGTCTCTTTGGCACTCGCATTGTAGCTATGTTTGGTACAACATATTGTTGTGAGCAGTTTTTCAGTAAGCTGAACAATGCGAAAACTGCTTCACGCAGTAGTTTAAGTGATGAAAATTTAGTGCACATATTGCGATTGCAATGTTCAAATTTGCAGCCAGAATATGACGAAATAATGAAGCACAAAAGATTGTACGTTTCAACAGTGACTCAGTAAGTAGCACTCCAGGTTTACGTGATTTACGAAGTGTTTTAGTTTATTGCATATTATTATACTTCAAAGTCTTGCAAGTCTAAATAGCATTGTAAAATCTGAAAATATAACACTACAACATGTATGTAAATATTGTATAGTGTTTAATTTTGTGTTTGTAATAAATTACAATTAAGCAACACGCGTACGCCACTGACTGGTTCATGTGCCTTTATTGCACGCACGTATGGGACGGTAGAAACCTGTTTTTTCTCACGCGAATACACGACGTCCCCAGGCCTGTACTAATCCAATTAGCATAATGCCTGTTGAGGAGTATGTTTCGAACAATTTGCGATGACTTAGTATTGCATTAACATTGGAACAGAGGGGCTGTTGGTTGTGCTTACCTCATGCCAGTCACGTCAAATGATGTGCGCGCGCATTGGATGAAACGCTGAAAAGTGCATCTCGCTTGTTATTGTTAATGAGGTTTAAAGCTAAGTTTTTTAGTATTTTGTTTGGTAGTGAAGATTATTTCATATTTTTAGCTTCTTCTGTGTGTATCAGTGTACAACAAGCAGCATTTTGAATAGTAATGCGTGTGAACGTGTGAGAGAAAACCCCGCCAGGAAACCGAAGGTAGGGTATGCACATTGCTCATGTGCATCCGCGTGGTTCACTACGATGAAAACACGTGTTGTAGAGAGAACGCTGCATTTCCTGTAAACCTTACTGCTCCAAACATGTAATCAGAGTGCTTGTAATTAACTAACTGAGAATGCAGAAAAAATAGTGGGGGTGATTTTTCTGTAATTTTAATACTTGCCAGTTGGTGTATTATGAAATTCTATAAAAATCACGAAAAAATTTTTTTTCAAAGTTAATAATTTTTATTTAATAAACCAAAGCAATAAAAACTTTTCTGTTCCCAACATTCTTTTGAGGGTAGTTATCACAACAGAATAATATTTAAAGTTATCAAAATTTTGAAGGTGGACCAAAAGAATAGCTAGAAGAGATAATAAATTGGAAAGTATTAAGGTTATTGCAAAGAACGGTTGAATGTACATTATTCTTTACATATGTTATGCCTCATGTGAATTTGAACAAGATCCGTTAATAGTATTGTAGAATTTAGAAATTTCCCCTTAATACGAGCTCTAAGTCCATACCCAAGTCTACACTTCCGCTACGCCACTGATTGGAGTATTTCAGAAGTAGAAAATACTTGACTTCGTCTGGTATTTTTGGTCCAAATGACCTAGCTGTCGACGCGCCCTTAAACTCCACTCATCCATCATCACCCATCCATCGTCTCGTATTTTAACACCCTGCCTCGTTCTGCAGTGGGCGCTTGCCACACATCGCAATATAGTATTTTTTACACCCGTTGGTGAAATTAACCTTTTGAATATTACTGCATGAAGTAATGACGCTTTCTGACTCATATGCTATTAAGCAAATAAATATATTATTTTTACAAATAAAAATTTAACTCATATTGTGATTAAAATAATTATAAATGAACATTTATGAAACAGTTACCAGATTTTGATACATACTCGTATATGTTAGTATTCGATAATGCCCATGGTTTTAAGTTTACAGTCTCAAAGTTCGAGCATTATCTGTTTTGGCTCTCCCCGGTTTTGGAACCAAGTATTTTTAAATATTTTGTTTGTTAACGACGCTTTCAGTTAGCAGATCATATCAGCATCGCCGGTGTGCTGGAATTTCTTCCCGCAGGAGCTCTTTTGCTTGGTAGCACTGTACCGACTTGGAGCTGTGACTTTTAAGCAAATTTAAAAAGCATCGGCCTGGGCCGGGTTTGAACCAACGACCCTAGATCAGCAGGCCCGCGCTTAACTAACTGCGCTACCCAGGCTGATACATTTTGGAACTGCATACTGTAACTTTATCCCACACATATTCGTTGTTGCATTTATCATTTCCGAGATATTTGTTTTCATTTTGAAATACTTAAAACTTTACTCAAGTGGAAAGTCATCACATAGTGACTCGCTTTTAAACCGTACTCTCCTATATAAATCTCGATGAAGAAGGATTACAAAGAAGAAAAGGCACGCTTTTATAAGAATAATTTGTAAATATGTGCGTAGTGAAAATAAAGTCAATGAACCACATCAGATACCTTACAATTTTCAGATTATGTTAACCATCACAAAAAAGAAAAGCCCCGGAAGGCATTTCACAGAGAATGTAATGTTTGTAATACTGTCATGGCGGCCAAGCGGGTAAAGGAGATATCAAGTATTAAGTACCTCACACCACTACCCGTAAGCGTCGATCGCGGCGGTGACAATGGCAGCTAAGAACAAACGTCGTTCCTTACAGTTCTAGGAGCTTTCAACATGCGGGAACTTGCGAGAAGCCAAGAAATTTAGATATACAGAAAAAACACCGGTAATTGTGAGATTATATAAGCGAGCCGGCACGGACCGAAGAGTGGGAACTTAGTAGTTAATTGTCAGAGTGAGTTGTATACAGTTGAGCAGTGCGTTTGAAGTTGGTGTTAAGCTTACGATCCAACAGAACAACTGCGAGTTGCAGGGTCGCGGATTATGAATTGTGATTCAGGTTTAGAAGAAATAACGTGCGATAAAAATTACCTGCACTTGTCAATTTGTCACAACACGTTTAGTATAACAAGCACCTAGTTATCTCACGCTGATGAAATTTTAATTAAATAATTTTTCAGTTTAAACCATAAAAACGGACATGTATCTGTAAGAAACAATGGATTTCTCTTTATTTTCTTAAACTTTTTAATAAGAGCTTTGGTATTGTATTTCCTGTTAACCGTAATACAGTTTTGCTAAATTGGTTTGAATACAAATGTTATGAGCAGAGCGAGGTTATAGCAAACTTGTAAGTATTATTGTCCTTATTTCTTTCGGATTAATTAGACTAAACAATTTCTTCTACACAAATCTACAAATATAACAAATATCTTAGGCTTCACTTATCTTAGTATTTGCTGCAAGTTTTTGAAATTAAACACACACTGCAGTTTCACAATGTTTATAATTGTCGCTATCGTACGAATGCTAAATAAAAAGAGATAGAAAAGATAAACAGAGACATACTCTTGTGGATATTCGATTTTTGAATATTTGTTTAAAACGGAAAGGGGCTAGAAAAACTGTTAAATTCAACAATAATAGTTCTTACCAAAAAGGTGCAGAAAGCAAAGTAATCTGACATTTATCAATTTAGCTGTTTGGATTGTGACAGGGTTTATATTGGTTAAACCGAACGTCAGTTAGAAAAAAGAATAAAGAAATATTTTAGAAATGTTAAGCATAAACAGATTGTTAAATCAGCTGGCCATTTTGGCCATTTAATCATGAAATAAATCCAGAGGTTAAATTATTAAAACAATCAAATGGAGCCATTGATTTAATGGTTTGGGAAAATATATTCGTTTTGAAAAAGGACAGCGTAATGAATTTTGAAATATCGCCCATTGATTTTGTTAACAAATTTGTTTGTTTTCAGTGATTGGTAACATATACAAATATGTTATTTAGCGATCGTAACGATAGCAAGCATTAGAAACAAGTGTGGCACCAATGATGCGATAGATATATCGTGAAACTGAAGTATGCGTTTAATTTCAAGCACTTCTAGTCTCTACGATATTTGTTATATTAGTAGACTTGAATTGCTTCACTGAGTAGCCTCAAGTTTTTCATTATATAATTTCTTCTGTGTTTAGCCTAGCAGAGCTTTCCCTGCTGTGTTATTCAGAAACATAGGTTAAATAACAATAATATAGTCACCTTCTGTGGAAGAAGTGATCATTTCAACCTCAGTGGAAAAAATCTGGTGTGCTGCACTCACATGACTTTCTCTACTGTTGTACTAACCATTCGTACAATTTCTTATTCCCCTATGTTCTTCGTATTAGTTGAGATAAACATTTACAGAAATTATTACTTATTTCCTTGTAGGTCAAGGGGAATTTGGGAATACAGTAGACTTTGAGCGATATTCAAATCTTTTAAAGCTTTGAGATTCCGTTCTCTTTGCACGGTTAACATATAAAAAAATGAATAGCGATGTTCTGTTTGACAGAAGTATAAGTTCTCCATAACTTACACAAATAACAAGGAATATCTCCAATATGATTCACTCTACAAAAATTATTTGAACTTAAATTGTGTGTTTTGAGATCTACATTTTTGTATAGTAAGATTTGGCCTATCTCTTTAGATTTAAAAATTATGCAAAATTCATTCAGAGTAAACAGGATTACATGGAGTACAGACAGAAAATTCAAAATATACATTTCATTTGTCATAAAAATGTCTTAAATATATCGCATTTTAATCAGAATCGTTACAGACATTTTCGAGAAAATCAAAATTTTCCACGTAAAGGATAGTTTAAAGTGGAGGAATTTTTTACAAAATCTTCGTGTCGCATCCTGAAAATATGTTAAATTTAAATACTAACTTGTTTTTAACCGACTTTTCGTTCTTAAGTTATGATGTCCACAGACTGATTCACAGACACAGACACACACACACACACACACACACACACACACACACACACACACACACACACACACACACACGGACTTTTTTTCTAAAAGTGTTTCTTTTTGTGTCCAGGGGCCTCAAAGCATATATATCGAACTTTTAGGTGGAACACAATACTTTCTCTACTTACTATGCGTAGTAGAGAAAGTAAACATGGAATTCGTGTGGCCTTTGGAACTCAGTGCGACAGATGGTCTGACATTGAATGTCACAATGATGAGTCCCTCGTTGGCAGTGATAAGGCACAGGCATGGCTTCGAACCCTCGACCATGAAGCTCTATTGCCAGAGGGGAGTTTGTCCAAATAACACGCTGTTATGATTCATCGGCTATATGAAGAAGTGAATGTCAACTGTCAACCAGAGGCTTAAGCCATGATTTGAGAAGAGAATGTCAAATGAACCTGTCACGTTTTAATAAATACCGGACGAGATAGAATATTCAAACAATAATTGAGAGAGTAATTCCTTGAAATAAACGCAATAAACTTTTTAATGCTGTTTTGTCATTTATTATTATTGTGGTTTGGCCGAAAATAATAACAATAATAACAACAATAACATTAATAATACTAATAATAATAATAATAATAATGATGATGATGATGATGATGATCATAATAATAATAATAATAATAATAATAATAATAATAATAATAATAATAATAATAATAATAATAATAATAATAATAATAATAATAATAATAGTAATGTGTTAGCTGAGATAAACACTTGCTGAAATTATCTTATTGCTTATTTTCTTGTAGGTGCAAGAAAAATATGAGACTACAGCAGGCTTTGAGCGATAGTCAAATGTTTTAAACTTTTAAAATTCCATTCTCTTTGCACGACTAACATATTAAAAATGAATATGGATGTTCCATTTGACGAAAATATCTTTTCCAAAATTCACAAAAATGACAAGGAATATCTTCGAAATGGTTCACTCTACGAAAAAATTTATTTAGATATAAATTGTGCTTTACCAAGGTCTACATTTTGTACCTATGTACGTACAAAGGAAATAGAAGGGCACAGTAGGCTTAAGCGAAGGTAACAGGTCTTTTAAGAGGTGGTCGCTCTGTAATGGGTTTGAAATTCCATTCTCTTTGCGTGACAAAAACTGACTTTTCGTTTGAGTATTTGAAAATTGAAACCAATAACACGGAATATCTCAGAAATGGTTAACTGCGGAAAATCCATCTGACATACAGTGTCTGCATTAACGAAATCTATATTTATTACTTTCTCTACTGCTAAGTAGAGGAAGTATTGTATTCCACCCAAAAATTCGATGTCGAGATTTCACCGGAAATATATGTTTCGAGACCCCCTGGATCCGAAATAGCATTTTTGGAAAAGCGTCCATGTGTGTCTGTGTGTCAGTCTGTGGACAGCATAACTCAAAAGCGAAAAGTCGGTTGAAAACCAAAGTTGGTATTTAAGTTTAATGTCTTTCAAGGATGCAACACGAAGATTTTGAAGAAAATTACTCCACCCTAAACTACCCTTTACATAGAGCATTTTTTGAACATTTTGATTTTCTTGTAAATGGCTGTAGCGATTTTGATTAAAATACCATATGTTAAAATATTTATATGACAAATGAAATGTATATTTTGAATTTTCTGGCTATAGCCTATGTAGTCCTGTTTACTCTGGATGACTTTTGAATAACTCGTAAAGCATAAGAGACAAAATCTTACCATACCAAAAACGTAGATCTCGCTACAACACACAATTAATGTTCGAACAAATTTTTTTGTAGAGTGAACCATTTCGGAGATATTCCTTGCTATTTGTGTCAGTTTCGAAAAACTTAAAACTTTTATGAAATGGAATATCGTTCTTCATTTTTTTATATGTTAAGCGTGCAAAGAAAACGGGATCTCGAAGCTTTAAAAGATTTGACTCGCACAAAGCCTACTGTATTCCAATATTCCCCTTGCACCTATAAGGAAATAAGCAATAAGGTAATTTGTACAAATGTTTATCTCAGCTAACACGAAGAAGATAGAGGAATAAGAGTTTGTATAAATGGTTAGTGCAAGAGTAGGGAAAGTCATATGAGCGAAACATCAGATTTTTTTTTGTTTAGTAAGGCTTTGTCTGGCGACACTGTGGCCGAGCGGTTAGACCGTTCGCCCAACACCAAAGCGATTGGAATCACCAGTTCACCACTATGGCCTTGGTGGGCCGCCCTGGGTTCGATCCCAGACTCTCCGTGGTGGACGAAGCGGCGTAAGGGTTCTCCGGTTTCCTCGCCACTCATTCCATCAGCTGCTCCATCATCATATTTCCACTCACCCATTTCGCCTGCATTTCATATCACCCTCTTCCTCACTCTCACACCTGGTGCTGGGCTAACCACCGCTTTACTCAGTCTGGTCCATAGGTTCGCCTGCTTTCCAAAAGGCATTTGACCCTAGGCACAGTCTTGTAAGTCCTAAGAGTGTCAGTCCTCTATACGGGGAGGGTAACCAGATAAGTAGAAGAAGATTTTGTGTATCTCTTATGGTTTGTTTACCAATTCTGCAAAAGTCATTCAGAATGAAGAGGACTTCAGAGACTGTGCCCAAACAATTCCAGATATAGATACATTTCATTTGTCATATATTTTAAACATATAGTAACTTTATCAAAGTTATTAGGGTCGTTGCAAAACAAAATAAGGATATTTTGAAAAACGTTTCCATGTAAAGAGCACTTAGGGATGGGAGGATTATTTTTGAAAATCTTCGTGTTGTGTCCTTAGAAGACACTTAAGTTAAATACCTAATTTCATATTTAACCAACTTTTCGTTTTTTTTTTTTTTTTGAGTCCTGCTGCTCGCAGACAAACAGGTGGACAGACAGACGCGTGCACTCACACAGACCTTTTTTTTCTTGTAAAAACGCTTTTTCTTAGGACTCAGGGAGTCTCAAAACATGTACCTACTTTTGGTGATTTGCTGTCCAATTTTTGGGCACTTCCTCTACATTCTAGAGGGGTGGTAGCTATAGAGAAAGTAAAAATATGGAGTGCTAAGTGTATAAGAAGAGATATTTTGATAATTGCTACCATAATATGTATCCACTTTATCTAACAGTTTTTCCACAAATCAATCACACAGTTTACTACCTAATGTTTTTTGCATGGTAGTAGCTGCGCTGCAAAATGATTAACGCCTGTGACATACAGTACTCGAAATGCTTCACACCTCAATGCGCGGCCCACTGGCCTAGATAATGTGAGGTCATTGGCCCTGCAGAATGCATTCGAATTTAGTTCCGATATAGCATTCGTTACTGCGTTACAGCATTCGTTCCACCCAATCTGCGTCATGTTTTCTAACTTGAAGGTACTAATCAACATAAAAATACTGTTCTTAATAAGTAAGAAAGTAAGCAAATATTGATGTAATATTGCTAATTACCTTGTTCTAAATTACCAGTACACATATCTGCACTTACACCTCTAACAGCCTGTGTGAGGAACATAAAGAGCCCCTTGTAGCAACGAAAATAGAATGAAATCCGAAAGAGTACGTCAAATCGAATTGTATTTGAGTCCAAACGTATTCAAATCTGATTCTGTTGCATTTGATACAGCGTCGTGAAGCTCCCTCTCGAGGATGAAGATGAAGTCCTCTGGGATGTCTATGATTCGATTTATTCACGATACACTGACCACTGCTGCCACTGGCATTTACAAGCCATAAAAGTCCGGGCAGTAGGGAGGATGCCGGAATAAGTAAATAACAAAAATTTCGTGTGACGCTGTCAGGACTGGAGGAAACGGAGAAGGAAGGAAGAAAGAAAGGAAGAAAGGCGATAAATATGACTACACTTGGGGACATATTTATAGCCTCTGCGTGTCTCGTCCTCCAACTTTATTGTCAGCTCGCCGCCAAACATACATTCGTTCTTTCCCACGCTTTCTGTTAATGTGTTTGGAATCGAGTAAAACGTGCCTTGATTGGCTAAAAAGGTCACAATGGAGAGGTAGAGATGTATTATTATTATTATTATTATTATTATTATTATTATTATTATTATTATTATTATTATTATTATTATTATTATTATTATTATTATTATTATTATTATTATTATTATTATTATTATTATTATTATTATTATTATTATTATTATTATTATTATTATTATTATTATTATTATTATTATTATTATTATTATTATTATTATTATTATTATTATTATTATTATTATTATTATTATTATTATTATTATTATTATTATTATTATTATTATTATTATTATTATTATTATTATTATTATTATTATTATTATTATTATTATTATTATTATTATTATTATTATTATTATTATTATTATTATTATTATTATTATTATTATTATTATTATTATTATTATTATTATTATTATTATTATTATTATTATTATTATTATTATTATTATTATTATTATTATTATTATTATTATTATTATTATTATTATTATTATTATTATTATTATTATTTTATTTCAGCTTCTTGAGCTCCTATAAGAACTATATAAAAGATTCACATTGGTTTCCCTAATTCGTTTTGGCAAATTCTTTTACATGTACACAAAGAAGGACAAAATGTATATAATAATAATAATAATAATAATAATAATAATAATAATAATAATAATAATAATAATAATAATAATAATAATAATAATAATAATAATAATAATAATAATAATAATAATAATAATAATAATAATAATAATAATAATAATAATAATAATAATAATAATAATAATAATAATAATAATAATAATAATAATAATAATAATAATAATAATAATAATAATAATAATAACACTAATAATAATACTAGTAATAATAACAACACTAATAATAATAACACTAATAACAACACTAATAATAATAATAATAATAATAATAATAATAATAATAATAATAATAATAATAATAATAATAATAATAATAATAATAATAATAATAATAATAGTAACAATAATAATAACAACAACAGCAATAACAACAACAACAATAATAATAATAACAGTAACAACAACAATAGTAATAATAATAATAATAATAATAATAATAATAATAATAATAATAATAATAATAATAATAATAATAATAATAATAATAATAATAATAATAATAATAATAATAATAATAATAATAATAATAATAATAATAATAATAATAATAATAATAATAATAATAATAATAATAATAATAATAATAATAATAATAATAATAATAATAATAATAATAATAATAATAATAATAATAATAATAATAATAATAATAATAATATACGTAATCACAAGTAAGTAACCATACTAATGCTTGTTTACGATTAAACACTGTCCACCCATTGCCCACAATCAACGTAACACAAAGGAGAGATAATATCAAGATGTAATTGAGTCCTTCCAAGCATATGCGGCCTACATAGCAATATTATCCCATAATTTCATGCCCCGGTGTTCATAACAGGCCCCAGAAGATCGCGGCTGTGGCTCACTCGCTGCGAGATTTCGCGATCTAACAGATAGTAAGGGAATTAAACAGTTCTAGAAAACACATTCATTTGTTTCAATATGTGTATGCAAAGGTTGTGCATGAGCAACATTACGGATAGGTTACTTTTTAAACTTTTAGGATACTTTTTAAATACGAGGTAATACACCGCAACTTTAACTAATAAAACAGTTTTAAGGGTACTCTGTACCGAAATCACTAATTTCTACAAATTTAAAACAGGTTAAAGTAACGTTTAACTTATATGTTCCAAACGTGTCTTATTTATCTAACTTTCCGATAATACAATTTTCAGAAAATCAAGATCTAGTATATTTATAAAAGCATAAAAGCACAGAGAAATATTGTGACGAAATATTATAAAGTATCTATTATTCCAAAACGTAACTCTAGAAATCATATTATATTTTTATTCACTTCCCGTTTGTACTGCCAAAGTAGAAAGTTGCTAAGCGTTGCGTCTTTTGTCTATTTTATTGCACGTCTGCGCATGAATCATATTCAATTAAATTTGATCTGGATCTTTACTTCATTTATACTTTTTCTACTGCGTTTCCTAATTAGGGGCAGTGATGTATTCTACCCAAAATTTCGATGTCGAGATTTTACCGAAAATATGTTTTGAGGCCCTCTGAATCCAAAAAAAGCATTTTTAGAAAATGGTCCGTGTGTGTGTTGATTGTGTGTGTGTGTGTTTGTGTGTGTGTGTGTGTGTGTGTGTGTGTGTGTGTGTGTGAACAGCATAACTCAAAAACCAAAGTTACTATTCAAGTTTAACAATAATGACACGTAGATTTTGAAGAAAATTCTTACACACTAAACTACCCTTTTTATAGAAGAGTTTTCGAAAGTTCTGGTTGTTTCAAAAATGCCTCTAACGATTTTGATTAAAATGCCATAAGTTTAGGACTATTAGCTACGTCTATCTCTTCCGGGCTTATAGGCCGTGGCGTAGAAGGCATATGTTTAAGATATTTTTATGGCAAATTAAATGTATATTTTGAACTTTCTGGCTATAGCCCATGTAGTCCTTTTTACTCTTCAGTACTTTTGCATAACTGGTAAACCGTAAGAAATAGATGAAATCATGGCAAACAAAAAGATCTGTTTAAAACACACAAGTCCAAAAGCCTTTTTTTGGTGGAGCGAACCACTTCGGAGATATTCCTTGTTGCTTGTGTGAGCTTTACAAACTTTTCTCAGAAGGAAAGTCGTTATTAACCTTTTTATCTCTTGCTCGTGCAAAGAGAATTGAATTTGAAAGCCTTCACATAATGATTAGCTTTAAAAGATTTGACTATTGCTCAAAGCCTACTGTATTCCCACATTCCCCTTGAATCTACAGGAAAATTAGCAGTAAGATAATTTCTGTAAACGTTTTTCCTAACATGAAGAAGATAGAGGAATAAGTGTTGCATAGCTGATAGTGGAGAAAGTCATGTGATTGCAACACGTCAGATTTTTATTTGTTAATATTTAATTATGATTTAATTCATGGAGCAGCTGAGCATGAACTGCAGGTTTTTGGTTGTTTTTGAGAACAACTAGACATGAAAAATTGCCACCACTTTGCTGGTGACCTTGCTAGTGAAACCCTAATTTGCAACAGTTATTAGTTATTAATTTTATGTTTATTTAAATGCTATTTCTAGTGTTCAGTGTCATCCAAAAACTACAGACTTCGGCTTTGTTTCCTATTTTCAATCTAGTCATCGTTCTCCAAGGATGAATTTTCCTAATTTTTATCGCAAACATAGTATTAAGAAAGCAATAACAATTGTTTATTGTGAAGAAATTGCACTCAATGCATTTTCAGCTGTTTGTGATGCAATATTTAGACCAAAGTCTTCTTGCATGGGGCAATTTTGTTTTTATGTTTGCTCTGTATCACATGTTTGGTCTAGTTAGGGAGGTTCTGGAACTATATTTTGAACAAAACAAGCTAAATTCTGTACTCGTCCATGTTGGTTTACTCTTTGCTTTGTGAGTAGACGGCTCTAATGCTAAGCAATCACAAACATGAATAAAGTCAAAAACGATCAAAGTATGAATTGTATTTAGATCATTGATTTATTAGCCTATGTCATAAAGGAAATCTCCTATAAATTCTTAGCTTTGTATAATATGAAGAGGTCACAGTTGTAATCTGTACCCTGAAGCACTAAGACACGGTTATCCGTAATGCTGGGCAAGAAAGAATTGATTTCTCGCTGTTTACCATCTCCCTTCCTCCCTCCCTCCCTCCCTCCCTCCCTCCCTCCCTTCCTCCCTCCCTCCCTCCCTCCCTCTCTCCTTCTCTCTCTCTCTCTCAACAGAATTAAATTCATCACGCGTTTTCCTCGGTTGATGTCAGAAACAAGCTTTAATACACAATGTTTCGAAGGAAAGCGCAGGTGACCGTGTGGCCTAATGGATAAGGCGTCGGACTTCGGATCCGAAGATTGCAGGTTCGAGTCCTGTCACGGTCGTAAATTTTTTATACAATAATTTGCAATATTTAAGGGCTCCTGAACAATGTTCAGAATTGAGAGCAGAGCCGCTAGGTTTAAATGTCAAAAATAGCTGACTTTCACTTCTGTGAAGCATCTAATGCTGAAATAGACGAAATAATTCGAAGAGAGAAACTTCAGAACACATAATACGACAGGAAGTATGTTTCGAATCAGTTTGACAAAGTTTGTAGTGAACGAAATTATAAATTAGCAGACCATACTCCAACTACTTATATTGTCAACATTTTGAGCGACTGGAGCATCAGTCTTGTAGGCCGTGCCAATGGACGCTGTTGTCTGTCTTCTCTCTTTGGAGAACCTTACGTAATGAGCGTTTATTTCCCACTCTACTTCTTGAGTTGGAGGGAAGACAGTCAGGATCCACTGACGGACACAAACAGGCGATTGCGTGGTCCTTTCTAGATCATGAATTTTCTGGGAATTTCCTCAGTAGACCTCTTCATTCTGGATGATTTTTGCATAAATTGTGAACAGTAAGAGACAGGTAAAAACTTGCTAAATAAAAACTGTGGATCTCGTTAAGAAACATAATTTATGTCAAATACCTAGTATTTCTTTTGAGCGCATCATTTCCGAGATATTCTTTCTTATTTGTTTGAATTTGCCAATGCTTATACTTTTTTCAAATGGGAATATGCTATTTGTTTTTTCATTCCTTGGCTTCGCAAAGACAGCGGAATTTCAAAGGTATAGCAACCAGCTCTTAAAACCGTTGACTGTCGCTCGTATTCCCATGTTCTTACATCTACAAGAAATTTAGCAATAAGGTAACATTTGAAAATGCATATGTTTTTAACTAAAATGCTCTATATATAGAAATAAACATTTGCAAGAATAGTGTGTGTAAGAGTGAGTATAGCTCTACATATATTTGGGAACAGTGTTTCTCCAAATTGTAAAAGTCTGTATCGACGATCGCTTGGTGTATCTTCTAAAGCTATGCACTTCGACTTTGTCACCAAATATTGATTGCCTTCTTAAACGTAAGCAGTGCCAAAGAAGTCACTAATGAGCTGATGTGTGCTGCATAAGATTTGGAAGTGCTTTCGTAAATCAAACGCAACGCTGCGCGGCTGGGGGTTAAAGAAAGGCAACGTCCGCGTATATTGGAAGGAGGTAAACCGCAACTCTCCTCTTTCGCAAAGTAGGATATCGATGTAGTAGATTATCACTGTAATCTTGTTGAAGTGAGATTGTCGCAGGTGATTTGCAATGGTTTGGGAATTGCCCAAATTGGGTTTTCAGTTTTTAGAGAATTTAAGCCAAGGATTAAATTCACACACACACACACACACACACACACACACACACACACACACACACACACACACACACACACACACACACACGCACACACACACACATTCACACTCTCATTCCCAGACTGTGGGGAAGATTGTAAATAATCTTGACTAGAAAAAATTCCCACCCTTTCAGCTGGGAATTGAATCCGGGACCCCTCGCTCAGTAAGCTGGTGCTCTACCGACTGAGCTCTCACTCCTGTTGTTAACCCAGTTAAATTGACCAGTAGTATATAGGATTTGTATTAGGGAGTTTCCGAATGCAGTTGGTAAGCTGTTTTGGCCCTGCATGTTGATTCCTTATTCTTTAAGTTAACGTTAGAAGCCAATCTCTTAGAGTGAGGTTTGTCAAGATCTCTTAGGGAATGTTTCTAGCTGAAATGCGCCTCGTTTTACAAATTAGATGTAACTGCAGCAGTACTTGTGGCTTGCCTCTGGGCTGGACGGACAGCAGAAGCGCTCTTGTAGTAGCCAATGTTACATACTAAGTAAGACAAGTTTCCTATCTTGTTAGTACTTAGCTCGAGGCAGCATCTTCAGATATCTTTGTCTCATTCCTTTTGTACTTTAGAGTACTGGGATTGAGGCTTCGTGCAGTAGCCATCTCCTTTGACCAGACTTCTAAAGCTACTCTAGTCCAATGTAGAGTTCCTACTGACTGAAAACTTAGATTTTGACATCTCTTTTGAATACTGCAACAGAATGAGACTGTCCAACATAAAAGAATGTAAACAACAAAACGAATTTCATGATAAATATACATTTTTCTCGTTTTACTACAAAACGATGTTAAATATGTCGCAGTATGCCTAGCATTAACGTTTAGTTGCGTTCGTTTCAGGGATCCCACATACTACATTTAATATTCTACTGAATCCAAAAAATATGAAGTAGGTATTTTGATATTTGAAGAAACAGCATTTCAGCTCTACACGTGTAAGAGCTCGCCTAAACATCCTAAACTTTTAGGAGTTTCTAAACATAAAATTTCCTCAATTTTGCACTAATCTTAAAGAAACTGAAAACGTGTGGATAAATTCCCTTACACTCTTATACTGGGTGTACCGAAAATGGGGCTCATAATTCGTACCATAATACTATATAATATATATATAATTTCTAAAATAGCGTTAGTTTGATTAAAATATTGTATTTTGGGGGAATTTGCATAAAATAAAGCAAACTTTTAGTATGGTTTAAGTATTCCTCCATTCTCATGAACCTGTTATAGTTGAAAATTCATACAACACAGACGAAAACTGACAGTACGAAAATTATCCCAGGAAACTAGAAGAAGAGATAGTTGTTAGATTTATAAATTCAGAAATACTTGCTTTTGTTTATTTACTTTTTTGGAGCATCTTAAGCAGCCGTTTGAAACATTAATTGACCGTTATTTTGTATATCTGAGCTTATACAGGCAATAAATAATATTAAAACTATCACACTGAGACCAGATATTGTTTCAGCTTTCTGTATGCCCTTACCTGCCAATATACATGGGAATGAATGGAGCTTTAATATTTCCCTTTTTATACAAGACAACACAGGTCTATAACGATTTTGCTGTTTTAGATTTTGAAGTCATTTATTCTAACTTACATGTGCTGATTTCAAAAATGCACTGACTTGGTTGTATCATATACATTTCTTATATCCTATTTTTTATGATCATGGGCATGAACTGATTACGTACATGAATTTGAAAGTGAACTGCGTGATATTAGATCAGTAATAGGAATTTACAAAATTCCTATGTTATGGTATAGTAGAGTAAGTGTCCAGTATTGAAATAAATACGATGGCTCAAAAGAAAAAGTTATGTAAACACATTAGGAAGTGGCAATCTGTGGTCTTTAAGGTCATAAGAAAATCCTTTTTCACTTCTTAATATCAAACTTATGGTTGTGAATCACTTTTCAAAGTACTTGACAAAACTGAAGACTTTTAAATACCTCACCAAAAACGTCCAGCTCTTTCGTATGCAAAAATAAAAGGATTTTTGTAGGTTCGCAAATAAGAGCTCTCGCCAAAGACAGCCAATTTGAAACAAATATGATTTATACTGGAAAACATGCTTGGAATGCATTTAAATACATTGAAAATTCCCTAAGAAACAGATATTCAGAACTTTGAGAAGCAAAATAATTTCAAATTCCATTTTCTGTTTCCACATTTGAATATACGTATTTCCTGACGATATGAGAAATTCAATGAGGACCAAGGTTAGACATTGTGCCAGGATATTTGGGAAACGGAAAGGAGATACCAAAAGTGATGAAATTCATAAATGATTTTGGATTACTACTAAATGCTGTATAGGCTTTATAGGAAAAAACCACGAGGAAATGCAAGAGACAAACATTCCGGGCCAAACGAACATGTTTCTACTGATGTGGTTTATATGAAGTGAACTAAAATGTAACATTGAGTAATAAAAACTTCACAATTCTAATGGTAACCTTTGTGCAAATTCTTGAACAACATGTGTAAATATTTCATTCTTGATTTGTAAAGCATCCTGATGGGATGGAGAAAAACAGAAGTAATTTTTAAGTCGGCAGTACAAAAATACCTAGAATGAGTCTTAAAATGTGAAACAGCTCTCAAAAGGTTTTAAATTACAGACCAATGCAATGACTGCACAAAATTTTCCCCAATGGGAGTCCAAAATTATTGTAACCGTACGTGCTTGAATTACAGTCTAATCATAGTTATATTCCTGGAAATAGGAATATATGTTTCATGAGAGGCAGTTTTTATAAAGCCAGTCTTCAGTTAAGCCAACATTCGGATTCATTTGGTTAAGAAAGCAATTGTGTGCAGGGCTGGTTGTTTGCGCAAGTCATTAACAAGGCGCCTTTGTCCCGGGCTAGTCTGCATGGAGGATGATGCGATAATTAATGGCCGTTGTAACGTGAGACGAAGTTATCAGCAGCGGTAATGAGTACAGTCACTCAGGCCTGTATCAGCTCGACAAGTGACGAATGGTGTGGCAACATCCTCCGGCGATCGGACAAACAGATTTCAGTCTACTCAAAAGAAACTAACTCTTACCCTCTGCTACAGGCTTATGTTTCCTTTACATCCGCAACTGAATTACTCTTGCAGAGGCAGTAGTTAATCTTAAAGCAGCCATTCGGTATGAGTTGGTGTCGATGACTGTATGTACCTACTCTACAATTGGGACTTATTTATTTCCAGATTAATAAGAGATAGACGCCATTCATAAACGTAAGCAGAACACGCAAGGAGAGTACAACATATATACCTACAATAAAAATTATCTTCTCTCTGATCCAGGGTTGCCAACTCGTACGATAATTATGGGGGTGTACGATAATTTGAATGTTGATAGTTCCACATCGGCGAAATATAATTTTCACTGGTTTGTCCCACCAGCGAAATTAAACTAATTACATATAGCTACACCACCTTTGCCCTCATGGCCTGTCTTTATCCACTTATTGCCAGTGTGCCCAGATCTGATAGTCTCAATGAAGAAGGCACTGTTCAGAAAATTGACGATCAATGTAGAAAACTCGGTATACGTGCTATTCCGTGTGAAATGAAGAGCATGCCTGAACCTGACAGTTTCTGGAATGCTATTAAACATGTCACCTTGGTGGAAATACTGATTTCAAAGAACTAGCGGCCTTTGCATTATCAGTGGTTTTCTTGCTCCACAGAAGCACTTCTAGTGAAAGAGTTTTTTTTTTTTTTTTTTTTTTTTTTCTCCTTTCTAAACTGGGTTTAATAAAAACCAAAGTTAGAAACAGATTGACACTAGATACGGTAAATGAACTCACTTTATCGTCTCAACTTATGAAAGAACGTGTTAGATCTTAAAATCTGCAAGTCACCGAGAAGATGTTAAGGTTTATCTCAACAACAAATTTGTGCAATGCTGCAACGGTTGAGGAAGCTAAACTTTCAGAGGAATAGTGCGAGAAACATAAGTGCTAAAGTTGTAATATGTATTATGAGGTATTATGAGGCCATCAATCTTCTAAGTGGATATAATAAACATCATTACTCTTATACTTTCATAAGTATTATACTGATATTTTTATTGTAGCGTTTGCTTTATGATGTACGATAATTTTGAATCCAAATCTATAATTTTGAGTGGCTGGTACGATAGTTTTACTTCTAATGTTGGCAACCCTGCTCTGATCAGCAAAAGGCGAGAGGGGTCTTGGGAATGAGAGGAGGCTTGAACTGTTTATCTGCTTATGTCGTCAATTTGTTTACTACGAAATGTGTAGGTATATGTGTGTATATGAATCACCAATAGCTAATACTTCTGTATAACTCCTGTGATAGGTATTACGCTTTTATCTGACAATTTATTTTATTATATATTGTATACTGTAATCTTTTTTGTTAACGTCCTCCATCTTAGGGTCCTATCGGACGGTGAATGAATGAAATGGGTGAAATGATGCTCAAATGACCCCGAGGTCCATGGAGCTTTAAGTTACCCGACATTCGTCTTCTCAGGATAAGGGAAAATCTCAGAAAAATAACCTTATCCGGATAACTTACCCTGAGCGAGACTCGAACTCGCGACCTCTTGGACGTGAGGCAGACAGGCTAAAGAGGTGGGCGTTTTTTGTGTAAATTGTATATTGTGACAAATAATAAGTCCAGTTACTTTTAATGTCCCTATTTCTCTTCTAAAACTGAATCATAAAACACAGTTCTCTGTTTTATCGTTAACACATTTTACAATTAGTGTAACCTTGCAACTCACAGCTGTTCTGTTCTATCTTCACCTTGACACAAATACTGCTCACTGTACACAACAAACAAACAACTCCGACGATAAACTGTCTAAAACTGTCTCTGACGACACATTCAAACTGCTGTAACACTAAACTCACTGGCTCAACACTCTTCAGCCCAACACTGAACTGATTGCCCATCCGACTCGTTTATATAGCCGGGAATTAGATGACGATCATATCGGCGGCTTTGCCTTTGGAACAACTGCTCATCGGTAATTCTTCCAACGTCCTTGTCTTTGGATGCGCTGATCCTGAGTTTGAAACTTCGGACTACATTTCACTCGTAGCCGTGGCCGATGGAGCATATATCTTTGGCGCTCTGCTGCGCGAAAGTCGTGGTTTCGAGTCCCTCTCAGGCTCGTGTGTTTGTGTGTATTATGTATGAGTATGAAAAACAGAAAAGCAGGAAAAAAACAAAAAAGCGGGGAAACAAAGGTAAAGGGGGGGGGGGCAGGGAGAAAAAAGAAAGAAAAGAAAAGGATACAATAGCATCATGAAACAAAATATACCCACTTCACGCTTATTCTTTAGACAATATTAATGTTGTTCTTATTTACGTTTTACGAGTATAATTTAGTTTTGCAATAAAGTTACACATAAAACTATAGGTAATATTGTACAAGAGAACATAAACGTTTATGCCCTGAAAAAGGGTTGCGATTCGGAAAGAAAGGCAGAATTTCCCTTGACACAATATGTGTAATGGAGTAACCCTGTTACTTGCTGGAAAAGGGCAGGCTTTGCACGTCGTCCATCTTGTTTCGGATACAACGGCTTCACTGGACCAGTTGCAACACGAAATGGCTCTCTTGGGACTCAACTTCCTCCCGCAACGCACCTTCCATTTATTATTTATGTTCCAGCTGGGATTCTCTCTCTTATCAATTCCCCGCTATCGCTTTCCTTCATCTAGAAGCCCACTTCACCTCCGTATATTTTAAAAGCCGAGAGAAATAGACTTTGGGGGCTCCAGGAAAAGAGATGGACAAGAAACAAATGAAATGAGTGGCTGGGGGTTACATGGGTCAAGCCCATCAGTCTAAGGAGAAAGGAAACAAATAAGATCTTCCTTTCTTTTTAGCTTTCCCCCTCCTTTACTGTCTATTCCGTCTTTCTCGATTCGCGAACGCAATTTCAAACCCTTCTACTTCCGCTGCTTTTCCTTTGGGAATACGGGAACGTTTTCGAGAGCCTCTCGTCTTTTATTTCAATTAAAAGTACATAACATATGTATGAGATGTTACAGGCGTTCTTTTTATTTACAGCAGGGAAAGCATGAGACTGTTTGCTGACAGATTACAACGGTTCATATTAGTGCTTATTGTTTTTGTGAATCGCTGAAGCGTTTTAATGAAGCACACTTATAACTCCGAGACGGAGGATTTCTCTCGGGGATTTCTGCGTTTAACGTTTTGGCTTTCTCTACTACATTTAGTAGAGGAAGGGTTATATTCCACACAAAAATTTGATGTCGAGGTTTCAGTGGAAATGTATGTTTTGAGGGCTCCTGAATGCAGAAAAAATATTTTTAGAAAAAAGTCCGCGCGCGCGCGCGTGTGTGTCTGTCTGCATAGTTAAAAAATGAAAAGTGGGTTAAAAACCAAAGTTGGTATTTAAGTTATTAGTGTTTCAAGGACGCGACACGAAGATTTTGAAGAAAATTGCTCCACCCTAAACTATCCTTTACATGAAAAATTTTGATTTTCTTGAAAATGGCTCTAACGATTTTGACAAAAATGCCATATGTTTGAGATATTTTTATGACAAATGAAATGTTTCTATTGAATATCTCACAAGGTGACATAACCCCTGGGGCACCATACCTGGCACTGAAGAAGTAAAACTGTCTTCCTTTCTATTCTTCTCTTTCACTGAACTAGGATTAGCCCTAGGTAGCTCGATGGCGGTCTGCAATGTTATTCTACAATTCTTCAGTGTATCGTTCATCACCACTGACACTGCGTTCATATGTAGCGAGGAAAAGGGGCACTGGAAGAAAATACTTTATGCCTACCTTCAATACACTATACTGCAGCCGGGCATAACTATCATTGACGGTCATGGTTGCGATAGTTAAATAGTGGACATAATTCCAATGCCATTCAGAACAAATACTCTTACCCTGGATATTTTCGTTTGCTTAATTACATTTTCAAATGTGTACTTTTCTTAAGTCATTTAAGTACTTAAGTAACACATTCGTATACATGAATTAAATATTATTGTTTAATATTTAAGTCTCACCAATGGAAAATGTTTAAGGTGTAAGACCATAGCTATAATGATAGGAATATGTGATTCTTCAGCTCAGCGTTTGTGTAATAGGCAAAGAAGCAAACATGGAAACAATGAGAAGATATATAAGCAAATGTAAAATATAACTCATCATTGCAATACATGCAATAAATCAAATTAATTATTAAAATAATCATTCCCATGGTGTTCCAATGTCCTAATTGTTTGTTGGGAACAATTATCCGTACAACTTAATTATATATACAGGTGTTATAGGCATGAGTGCACAGACTACACCTGATAATATATTGTAATAGGGTGAATAAAAATGTCCAGGAACAAATTCATCTATCATGAAAGGTGCAGGAGATAATTGGACGTTGTTGAATACATTATCTGCACAGCCTGGCAACAGAGTAAGACTTACGTAACGACTGTTTTGTTTGCTAATACGTTCACACCTTCGACGAGTGAACTAGGCTAGCCTTAGGAAACTGGTTTCGCCATGTGTTTGTTACTGCAGGTAACCAGGATAGGGATTGTATTCTTTCAAGCAGTACTCACGAGACCTTAACTGTGTCAACATTCTTGATCTTCCGATTTGCGCGTTTGCAATACGTACGTCTACAAATTTATTCCAATAGACACGATGGAGTCCAATTATTTAATATAATTTTGTGGCTAAACAACTCATTTTAGCAATAAATGGAAAAAAGGCGAATAACTCATCTTTTAAAGCTCTATGATAATTGCAGTAGTAAACGATAAAGGGGTGGTAACATGGATAATCATACATTCCATCAATTTCATTTTAATTTATCAACCATGTACTATAGGGGACAATCGTAGAGCACGTTAGGTTTCAGCTTAACGCCGTTACAAACCACATACCTGTATACTGAATTGCAAGAATGACTGATATTCTGCGATAGGAATTTCGTGCCACTTTCTGTTCGTGCTGACATTGTTACCAGTGCTGGTAACCTTACTTATCTACGTGTTTTGGCTCTTTACTAAACGAACGAGCATGGGCTGTACTAAGCTCTCAAACTTTCATACGATTATTATTGCAGCTATGGAATATAATTATATTTTATAGCTGAACTGTATTATCTAAATATTGTCTGGATATTTACTTCCTTTTTATTTGCAAATAAAATACAATTTGATTCATGCAGCAGACAAGCGCGAGCTGCAAGTTATTGATTTTTATGTCAACAAACAGGTGTGGAATCGATCGTCAATCACCAAGGTTGGTAACCTGGCTACTGAATCCAAAGGTTCAACACCATGTTGATAAATCATTAATGTTATTTTCGTGGGAGAACTATTCTACTCTCTATAGTGAAGGGGGAAAAAAAGACAGCAGTTAACAACATGCCTTAAATGCAATGGAGAATCTCGCATTTTCTCGTTCAGACTGACAAGAAAGAGGGATGAAACTCTCGAAAGAGTTTTATTAATTCTTGATCATTCAATTATATTCAGAGGTTCTACGACGCGTGAATCATTGTTAAGATTTGTAGCTATTCAGAATATAGTAGAAAGATAAAAATTAAAACATTTGATGTGTTGCACTCACATAACTTTCTCTACTCTTGTACTAACCATTCTTACAAGCTCTTATGCCTATATCTTCTTCGTGTTAGTTGAGATAACCATTTGTACAAATTATCTTATCGCTTATTTCCTTGTAGGTGCAAGGGGAATATGAATACAGTAGGCTTTGTGCGTTAGTCAAATCTTTTAAAGCTTTGAGATCCCGTTCTCTTTGCACGCTTAACATATAAAACAAACGAACAACGATGATCCATTTCACGAAAGCTTTAAGTTTTCCGAAACTGACACAAATATATCTCCGAAGCGGTCCACTCTACCAAAAATTTAATTGGGCATAAATTGTATTTCTTAGTGAGATCTACATTCTTTGCAGAGTAAGATTTTGTCTACCTCTTACGGTTTACGAGTTATTCAAAGGTCATCCAAAGTAAAAGGGACTATATAAGCTATATATCCAGAAAATTCAAAATATACTACGAGATTTCATTTGTCATACAAATATCTTAAACATATGACATTTTAATCAAAATCGTTAGAGCCATTTTCACCCAAAAATTCTATGTCGAGATTTCACCGGAAATATATGTTTTGAGATATTTTTAGAAAAAGGTCCGTGTGTGTATGTCTGTGTGTCAGTCTGTGTCTGTCAGCCTGTGGACAGCATAACTCAAAAACGAAAAATCGGTTAAAAACCAAAACTGGTATTTAAGTTTAATGTCTTTCAAGGATGCAAGACGAACATTTTGAATAAAACAGCCCCACCCTAAATTACCCTTTACATGGAAAATTTTGATTTTGTTCAAAATGGCTCTTAACAATTTTGATTAAAATGCCATATGTTTGAGATATTTGTATCACAAATGAAATGTATACTTTGAATTTACTGGCTATAGCCTATGTAGTCCTGCTTACTCTGAATGACTTTTGAATAAGTCGTAAACCGTAAGAGATAGGCAAAATCTTACTGTATAAAAATGTAGAGCTGACTAAAACACAATTTATGTCAAAATACATTTTTTATAGAGTGGACCATTTCGGAGATATTGCTTATTATTTTTGTCAATTTTGGAAAACTTAAAACGTTCGTGAAATGGAACATCGTTGTTAATTTGTGTATTATGTTAAGCATGCAAGGGAAACGGGATCTCAAAGTTTTAAACGATTTGACTATCGCACAAAGCCTACTGTATTCTAATATTCCCCTTGCACCTACAAGGAAATAAGCAATAAGATAATTTGTACAAATGTTTATTTTAACTAACACGAAGAAGATATAGGAATAAGAGTTTGTAAGAATGGTTAGTACAAGAGTAGAGGAAGTCATGTGAGTGCAGCAACACATCAGATTTTTTAATATTCTTTCGGTCATCAAAATCCGAGTCTTAATGATAAGCAGTAGATAAATAACATATGATGCGTGGTATATTAAAATACATGCCTTACATACAGATGGTAGCACTAACTGATGAGACACAGGGCATCAGTTTATCTTGACAGTAATTACAGACAGGGTTACCTATAAATCAGTTGGTCATTCACTCGCAATGTTCAAATTTACCTATTGGGAAATCCAGATAGACAAAAGAAAAGAAACGAGGTAGCTGGTGTACATGAATGACTGTGAATATTCTCTCTGTTGAGACTTTAAAATATTTCATTGCAGACATATTTACAGAAGCCTAATTCCTGGGGGGCAATAAATGCAGTCGTTAAAACTCATTTTATGGCCCGTAGGATACGAACACATTCTCACAAGCAGAACATCCATCTACAGAATTGCCTCATATCTCAAACATAATCCCACTGCTTCCAAAAATACATCACAGCTTGCTTCTTAAACGTGTCCAGGTCGTAAAGCATGCAATACAAAACTTCTTTTTGTATCCATAAACTCACTAAAGAAATATCGAGCTATATTATTGAGTTTAGCTAAATTCATACATTTACATACAAGTTATCTGACTAGGCATTGTAAGAATTTTATGCAGAAATCAAGTAAAAATGTATGTTATTTCCTATAAAAAATTTTTCTTTAAATCGTAAGATTCGCATTCACAACACAGCTATAAGTGAACGCAAGAATTTGACACCGGTTTCTAGATCCGTAAATTGCACGTGGAAATTAGACCGATGAACTTTTAAACCAGGGAAATGGCTGGTGCCTTTGCGAGAGTACGGCAGAATAGAGCATGCCACTGTACTCTTTGTGTTAATTGCAATGGTCGTGCGTTCCAACATTTACTTTGAATAGTAAAGCTGTAATTAACTGTAAACAATGAGATGTTTGTGTTTTGTTTCTGTGTTCTGTGTTTGTTTCTTTTATTGAGATTGTGTGACTTACTAAGATAAATACAATTCTAATTTTCATTGTTGATTTTGCCGTAAATACTTAAACTGGGTGGGAAGCAGTAATCTATGACATTAACTCCTCTAGCGCTTAAACGAAGCACCGCAGCGAAAAACTTTCCTTAACAAAAAGTGTTTAAAATAATGTTATCTCTCAGCTCCCAAAGTTTGTCGGTCTAATTTTGGGACACCCTATATTCCATAAAAGGTTTTAGTCCGATATCTTAAATTAAGATAGTGGCTCATAATTTATCAGTTTAACATTGGTGTGAAAGGGCTTTTAATTTCGGGTTATTGCAAATACAGCTTTATACTTTTAGACCGAATATTTTAATGCAGAAAATCCAATATACTAGGACACAGGGTTAAAATGTAGGTCTCATGTCTTGAGATTTTAATATAGGTGGCTGGTTGATATGTTTTACAAAAGGACAAATGTATACACTTAACTTTCATCGGGATAATAATGTTAGAGCAAGTGATTAAAGAGAATATTGCCACGAGGACATAATTCACTGTGCAACATCGCGTCTCTAGGCCCCATAAAATTTAACTACCAAGAAGCAAGTCTGTGGAATGCTATCCTGATGCACTAAGAGACGGTCGGTAATAGCTTGGCACTTTCCACACCATCTAGCGGACAAAACGATCTTTTCTCTCAGCTTGTCTGATACTTATGACAGTTTGTTGAGTGCTGAAAGGGAAGGGGATGCCTTTTGCAAGCTATTACCAAAGCAAGGAAGACTTTTCGTTCCATTTCATTCTCTATTCCAAGAAGACGTTTTAAACTGCATGTTGCCGTGATGTTTGTGTGACTAGTGAGTTTAATTGGACGTGAAAGCCCTCGTGTTCTCTATGGTATGTAATTCCCTCCTGCGCCGCGTCAACTTCTTCGGCCCCATTAATAATAAAACAACCGGAGCTTTTGTCTAAGTTTCAGTAAGCAATCTTTCGCTTTGAACTGCAATTACCTTTGCAGGTTCCTTCTACTAAGAGATGGTTATCTTTCTGTTAACCGTACCCATGATGTGACACGATCGTTATTTATGTTCAAAATAAGTGAATTCTCCTCCGAGAGGGAAGACTTAGAGGGTAGCGTCAGGAACAACTATGTTCAATTTCAATTGAACTAGCCACTCTGAGCTTGTTTCTTTCCAGCGGCGACTACTGGATATAAAAGATTAAAAGTATGAAAAGCAGCTAACGCAAATCGGATGATCAACACCAAAAGTCGTCATCATTATCATCTCACCACCACCATCAGCCACTTACAACAGAATTATACATAAGTGCATATCGAAAGCTAACCTCAAACTTCGCACAGAGCTACAAAAACACAATTAGACACAAAAAATATTATCTGCTTAAATTAACTCCAAGTACATACGTGAAATTATACATTGGAAATATTGAGAAGCCTTTGTTAGCTGTCGTGGTGAGGCGGTCAATCATACCGAGCCGTCTTATACATCAGACACACGTAATCACTTGTGTCTCTTCACCGCAGTTTTGTGTTCGAGTCTCCTCAACTTATGGCAAAAAGTATTGGTCATTGTTTTTAAAACTACAATTCTTGGCAGGTTGATGTAACTTCGCACACTTTATCAAGGAAATTGCCCATGTTTTGCCAACTCCTCTAGCCAGCCATTAAATCCCAACATAACCAATCTCCTTGCTAGGCTTAAGAATCTCTCTCTCTCTGTCTCTTTTCTTCTTCTTCCTCTTCTTCTTCTTCTCCTCCTCCTCCTTCTACTCCTTCTCCTCCTCCTTCTTCTTCCTCCTCTTCTTCTTCTTCTTCTTCTTCTTCTTCTTCTTCTTCTTCTTCTTCTTCTAATGGATTAGACCTTAGGTCTGTTCCAGTCTCACACTATCTTTCCATCTCTTCCTCGGTCTACCTAGTCCTCGAATTCCTATTGGTTGATATTTCATTGTTATTTTAGGATTTCATTTTTCTGATATTAGTTCCAAATGATTTAACTAATTATCTATATAACGTGTTAATTTATTAGATATATTTAGGAATTCTCTAATAGTTCATTTGAAATTCTGTCTTGTAGCTTACTTCCCTTTACTGATCTTAAATATCTCATCTCTGTTGATTTAATTATTTTTAAGCTCCCTTTGTCCACAGTCCATGTTTCGCTAACATGTAATCAAATAGGCAATGCCATCACATAATAAAATTTAATTTTTTTAATTTGTTTGTTTTTTTCAGGGTTTTCTTTAACATTCTAATATTAAAAATTTACTAACTTTGAAGTCAACATGTTTTTCTTTATCATATGAAACCTTCGTATCTAAATAGTTAAACATCTAAATCTGTTTTATTCTATCATCATCATTATTATTATTATTATTATTATTA
>CM060970.1:88161258-88513758 GCA_030765045.1 Tenodera sinensis
TTCGCGAAAGGTGGATTTCTATAAAAATCGCGGGTGCCTAATGCTCGAAGTATAAGAGCTGTGTAGTGCAGTAGTGTTTGTGTCAAGCCTACATTAGAATAGAACAACTGGAAGTTGCAAGGTCACGAATTATGAATTACATTTTAGTTTTAGGGGAATAAAGTGACATAAAAAGTAACTGGATTTGTTATTTCGTCGCATTTTCGTCATGATACGTATTGAAGTGATTCATAGTAAAAACAACCCAGAATAATATGATATAAATAGGGAAAGGAATATTTAATGCTAATAACGATGCCTCAGCAATATGATTGCAGGCATTTATATATTTGTGTAAATAATACTTTTTATTTCAAATGTAATTTAATGTTTTGTGTAAAAACTGGGATTAAAAACAGAAAATTTGCAAGATTTTGATTGACGGGAAATAATAATTAGTGACTTACACCGGAGTAAGGTTAGGGTTCCTCGTAACTTAATGTAGTAGGCACATTCCAGTTAGAAGCAAATAAATTATAATTACTGAGAATTAACTAGGAGTTACATCTAAGATATCGCCTCAGCATTAAGGGAATGTCCTAAACTCGGTGGCGTAGCATAATTAAATAAAAGTACGTGTGTCGATATGTCTAATTTATTAAGCAGTCAGCATTTAGCATTAAATCTCAGTCTTACGTGGTTAGTGACCTGCGGCAATGTAAATTAGCGCTAGATGGACCATTAAGCGAAATATATTAGAAATTGCTTTAAAATTATATCTGCAATAGGAAAATGCTTAGTCGGGTATCGTGATAATAGTGTACCTTGGCTTAAACTTATACTTTCTTTTAATAAATATCTGTGAAACTAAAGATGGTAGTTACAAATCCCAATTCTTGGTAGGTATTATTCTCAAAATTTCAAAGTAAATTTGTTCTGATAAAACGCGATACCAAATTTCTTCTGCCCATACACATCCTAAGATCATAATTAAAATTTGATACATATACCTAAAATTCTGTTTTCTCATTTTCTTCATATAAGGATTTTTTACACTCTATAATGTTATTTATTTATATATTTACTTATTTATTTTGCGTGTTTAACCTGGCTTTCATCTAGGAAGTATGTGACCTGTAGTTTCTTTGATACGTGATTCAGAGTGTGCCGGAGATATGACATCAGTTGCGTAATCAGCTTCCTGTGTCGTTAGTTTGTTCCTGTTGATTTACTGTGAGGATGAACTTTTACGGTCGGGTGTTTATTTCCTGTTGGTACATATGTGCAGTTGACGACATGCCAAAATACAGTCACAGTTTGATTTGCTTGTTATAAAAGTTTATAGCTTACCTTTTTGTATAGATATCTGCTTATTATAATTTAAGATGGTATTTCTCCGATCTTCTATACTACATTTGAGTGAAGATAACTTTTAGTTCCTCTAGCATAAATATTTGTAGTGGAAAGAAAACAATTACACTCAACAGTAAGATTTGATATTGAGATTAATACAGATATTTCATCAGAAATACATTTTTGCGGTGCCCTGATACCAACAAATGAAATCCAGTTTAAAAATATACTAGGTGCCTGTGTGCATGAATAGCTCATACATGAAAGCTAAGACAAATACCACATTTCGTACTTTAAACAGGCACTCTTTAAGGATGCTAGGCAAAGATTTTAGCGAGATATCCAAGTCATACTACTGCTTGCATGGAAAAATTAGTTTTACAGTCAACTCCTTGTATCATACATTTGATTCCTATTTATTTTATTCTCTGTATTGAAAGATGAAAACCACGACAAAAACCCAGTCGTATTGACGTATACATAAGATGTGTAACAGAACGTCAGCCACAGATCCTATCACCTAAGCTATCTCTCTCGGTTGATCATTTTATTCCTGTAATTATTTTAAATTAGTTTCAAAGAAATTTAAAAACACTTCTTGCTTTTCATCGTTAACTAACTTTGGTTCCCTGGTTTGAGTGTAAAAATATACATATCTGGTAAGCTGATGATATATCTACCATGATACTCCAAGAAAAAGGAATAAGAACATGTTATATTGACACGACTTTCTCTATCCGCTCTTCAACAAAGTATTATTACAGAAGCAAATTCTACTTATTTCTTGTTAAAGCAGATACACAGTTGTTGGAGGTAAAGTGCATATATTTGTATTGGTAATTGAGAACAGTATCATGAGCTACATAATTTCAATATTTGCTTCATTTACAGACTTACAATTTTATTTATTAAGAGTAGTATGTTTTCAAGTTGACTGTACCTCTAACGAGACGTGGCAGAGAAGGCATGACGTAGAGTGGGCTATTCTCGTGATAAAGAATGGTGCACCGGAACCAGTTCCAATGCTTTCTGTAAGGTAAATGACCTCACAGTACCTAGGTCAATAGGTCACGCATTCAGGATGAAGCAAAAAGGATAGTCTATACGACAGGTGTTGTTCTTTTCGTGGCCGATGAAGGTATAGCAAGGAATATCTCGAAAATGGTTAACTTTACAAAAATGTGAATGTGAATTGTATGCTTTAACGAGATCTACATTTTTATGAGAAAGATTTTGTCTATTTATTACAGTTTAGCAGTTATGCAAAAGTCATTTAGAATGAGAAGAGCTCTAGAGGCTATTTCCAGAAAATTCAGGATATATATTTTATTTATCATGACAATATCTTAAATATATTATGTGCAATCAAATCAAAATCGTTAGAACTATGTTAGAAAAAACTCCTTTAAAGAGTATTTTGGGATGCGATTTCTTTTTTAATCTTCGCGTCGCATCCTTGGAAGACTGACGTTGAATTCTTATTTATGGACGATACTTAATTGCGACGTCCTATTTTGTATTGGGCGTAAAAGATCGGTTAATTTTGCTCAAAGGCCTCTTTATCAGGTTTGAGGTTCTTTTACATGCAGTACATCTATGACGCGGGACCAGCGGCTTTACTTCCCTTCCGAAGAAGCTGTTTACACCCGACAAAATCCATCACCCTCCGTCGGCTTTGAACCTGCGACCCTGAGAACCAGAGCTAGTATGTTACCCCTAGACCACGGAGGACGAGTCCTGGGAGACTCTAAACTTAAATACCCAGTTTGATGTTTAACGGAATTTTCATTTTTGAATTGCGCTGTTCACAGATAGACATAAGATTACAATTATAGGTACTTGCTTAAAAAAGTAAACAAATATAATTATATATTTAAACTGCAAAAGGTACAGTACAAGAAATAAAACTATATTATTATTATTATTATTATTATTATTATTATTATTATTATTATTATTATTATTATTATTATTATTATTATTATTATTATTATTATTATTACAGTTATACTGAATATAAAAATCACAGAAGCACTCACAGAACTTTTCCTAAAAATGTTTTTCGATTAAGGGAGTCTCAAAACATGCATTTCCAGGGAAATTTCCCTATGATATTTTTGGGTGGAATAGAATACTTCCTCTATAGCGCGTAGTAGAGAAAGTAAGAGAAACGCTATTTGAAATGTAGACGACACGAGCCGCCACTGTAACCTGATGTTTTCTCGCTCTGTGGAAACGGGGAATCCTCCCATCGTGTGGATTTATCCCTTCTGTCACTAAGCACCTGCAAAACGCGCAGTAATTGCTTTGTACTGCACTACACTTTGTGCTGCGTTGCCGAAAATTCATTCCCGCCTCATTTCTTTGAGGACAAAGAGGTTCTGTTTCCTCCTGGAGCAACCAGATGGTGCTGATTTATACTTGGCATGCACCTCTTAATACCATTCTTTGAAGTCAAGTGTAACATTCAAGTGACTCTTTGTAACATATAGGATCAAGCGTAGTTACATGTTCTTCTTTCTCTGCTATTTATCCAGAGAATGATTCAAAAATACTTTTACAAAGTTTGTGGACGGGATCCTTACACCGAAAAAATCTGATGTGGTGCACTCACATGACTTTCTCTACTCTTGTACTAACCATTCTAACAAACTCTTATTCCTATATCTCCATGTTAGTTAAGATAAACATTTATACAAATTATCTTACTGCTTATGTCCTTGTAGGTGCAAGGGGAATATTAGAATACAGAAGGCTTTGTGCGACAGTCAAATCTTTTTTACCTTTGAGATTCCGTTCTCTTTGCACGATTATCATATAAAAAATGAACAACGTTGTTGCATTTCGCTTAAGTTCTAAGTTTTCCGAAACTCACACACATAACAAGGAATATCTCCGAAATGGTTCACCCTACAAGAACATTTATTGAGACATAAATTGTGTATTTTAGCGAGATATACATTTTTTGTATAGTATAATTTGGTCTATCTCTAACGGTCTACCAATTATGCAAAAGTCGTCCAGAGTAAATACGACTACAGGGACTATAGCCAGAAAATTCAACATATACATTTCATTTGCCATCAAAATATCTCAAACATATGACATTTTAATCAAAATCGTTAGAGCCATTTTCAAGAAAATCAAAATTTTCGAAAAATGTTCCATGTAAAGAGTAGTTTAGGGTGGGGCTATTTTCTTCAAAATCTTTGTGTCGTATCCTTGAAAGACATTAAACTTAAGTACCAACTGTGGTTTTTAACCGACTTTTCGTTTTTGAGCTATGCTGTCCACAGACTGACACAGACAGACTGACAGACTGACACAGATACACACACGGACCTTTTCCTAAAAATGTTTTTTTTTGGATTCAGGGGGCCTCAAAACATATATTTCCGGTGAAATCTCGACATCGAATTTTTGAGTGTAATACAATACTTGGTGCGCGCGCGCGCGCGCGCGCGCGCGCGTGTGTGTGTGTGTGTGTGTGTGTGTGTGTGCATGGATTCCTGGTCACGTAGGTTTGCCGGGGAATGAAATGGCAGATTTAGCAGCAAAGACGGCAACTATAGAACCCAGTATTACCATCTCACGTGTTACTTCGGAAGACTTTCGCCTTGAAGTGCGGAGAGCGGTGCAGTCGTCCTGGCACGACGAGTGGTCAGCTCTCCGCGGTAATAAGCTTAGAGAAGTGAAAGAACTTCCGATAAACTGGGTAACTTCCTGTCGCACATCTCGTCGCGAGGAGGTTAGTTTGGCTCGATTAAGAATAGGGCACTGCAATTTTTCGCACGGTTACCTATTTAAAAGGGACCCTGCGCCTCTATGTCCGCTGTGTGACAACGTTTTGTCGGTTCGCCACGTGCTGCTAGAGTGTTGCTCTCTAGCGCACCTTCGGGATTCTCTGCAGCTGCCTGCCAGACTTGCAGAGGTCCTAGTGGACGACAAAACAGCGGTTGATAGAGTTTTTAATTTTTTAGCGGAGTGCAATATCAATTTGAGGATTTAAATTTTTTAATTGTCTGTTTCTGCTTTTGGACATATTTATCACCTTGTTTCATATCTGGCTATTGCCACTGATTTTTACCTTTGTAAACTTTTCTTATTGCTAGTATTTTTATTTTTTGAGTGAAATTTATATCTGGCTATTGCCAGGAATCTTTTAAGGGCGCTGATGACCTAGAAGTTGAGCGCCCTTAAACCAAACCAAACCAAACTTGTAGGTGCAAGGGGAATATTGGAATACAGTAGGCTTTGTGCGATAGTCAAATCTTTTAAAGCTTTGAGATTCCGTTCTCTTTGTACACGTAACATATAAAAAAATGAACAACGATGACCCATTTCACGAAAGTTCCAAGTTTTCCGAAACTCACACACATAACAAGTAATATCTCCGAAATGGTTCACCCTACAAGAAAATTTATTGAGACATAAATTGTGTATTTTAGCAAGATCTACATTTTTTGTATAGTATGATTTGGTCTATCTCTAACGGTTTACCAGTTATGCAAAAGTCGTCCAGAGTAAGTACGACTACAGGGGCTATAGCCAGAAAATTCAAGATATATGCATTTCATTTGTCATAAAAATATCTCAAACATATGACATTTTAATCAAAATCGTTAGAGCCATTTTCAAGAAAATCAAAATTTTCGAAAAATTTTCCAAGTAAAGGGTAGTTTAGGGTGGGGCTATTTTCTTCAAAATCTTCGTGTCACATCCTTGAACGACATTAAACTTAAATACCAACTTTGGTTTTTAACATCAGTCTGCCAGCCGGCAGTGAAGTGAACGGACCTGTGCTTACGTTGTGTGTGTCTGCTCTGCAGGGCAACGCTCGACAGTCCAAACGTCAAATAAGTGCATTTGCAGTGAAATCTTCACCGTCTCAAACGTGAGTATTTGCACCTATACTTAGTTTTTACTAAGTATAGACCTTAGTAACAGTACACAGACACAAAAAATGGAACTTTACCAGCGAATAAACACGCTAAAAATTCAATTTCCACAAGACGCACCCAGGCCGTCTGCCTACGAAATACACAAATGGATCATTAACACCATGCACCTTACGGCAGATCAGGTGGATACGCTTCAACTACACAGCAGAGATTTTGCCATTTACCTGAAACTGATTTCCGTCACAATATACAACAAAATTTTACACGAGCACCAGGGCTGTAAACAGTTCCAGTACGACTCCGGGGCTGTAGCACAACTTTTTATCAGTGCTGCGGACCTCCAGAGTGTGATCGTACGTGTGTTTAACATACCACCTGAAGTACCATATTCCATAATCACCGGTGCTCTTGGTCAATTCGGCAGAATTCACGACATACGTATGGAACAATGGAATCCGCAGCAGTTACTGCCCGTAAAGAATGGCGTAAGAGCCGTCAAAATGGACATAAAACACCACATACCCGTTTCCTTGAGAATCGGCTTACACACAGCGTCGATCAGTTATCCCGGGCAACTTAAAGTGTGTTTTACCTGTGGGGAGACCGGACATTTGAAACAAGATTGCAAGCAAGTCCATACGGCATTACCCCTTAAACCGCACAACAACCCTCGCTTGCTTAGTGAGGTTGTGACACACACAGTTGCGGCCCGCCTGGTTCCCACGTCAGCATCTGCACGTCCGCTGGCCGAAGAACTGCCCGACTCAGATACTCGAACATTGGAGCACCACAATGACGAACGCCTGGAGGTTCACGCTCCGTCTGACACAGATAACACAGCTATGGACCGAAGTACCAACAGCGAAAATAACACTACTGCTCCTGTTCTGACTCCAGAAAGTGGCGAACAGGGGGAACCAAATGTCAAGAAGTTAAGAACAGAAAACGTTCCTCACAATTCAATGGAGACGCAGCTGGAACCAACTCCAAATACCGTGGCTATACGGAGGCCGCAATCTCGAGATCCTCGCATCAACCGACACAGCGTTTCTGATGATCCCCAACAGGACGTGATTGCAAAGCAATCATCCCAGACGCTGCAGGTAGATGTAACGACACGCAATATGCGCACAGCGGAGAATCAGCACATTACAACTAGTGCATGGAGTCAAGATGGCATGGAAGCTCACACACATAGTGCACAGGTATCAGCGTCAGAGGACCCTGTGGATGATCGAGACCCAGTGACATTCAAAACGATGGCTGTGCATAATAAAGCCCGGGGACACCCTTAAAAGAAGGAAAGGCACAAATCACCGGACGCGGTTTCAACAGACTAACTGCGTTAAACTTTCCGCAATACCATCGGTTGTGACTAAATTCCAATGGGTCCGTTTCCGCTACTTTGTTGTTGCTACGCCATCATGTCCTTAGTGCAAAACTATGCTACGTTAAACATCAACTGTCTGCGAAGCCTCCCAAAACAACGCCTACTCACGCAGTTCATGTACGATAATGACATAGATGTCTTGTTTTTACAAGAAGTTAATGTCGAGATGTTCAAATTCGTAGGACCCAATTACACGTCGATCATCAACCTTGGTGATGCCAATAGAGGGACAGCGATAATACACCGAAGTGGCCTTCCCATCAAGTTTATAGAAAAGCACCCGAGTGGTAGGATACTCTTGATGATGACTACCAATGGATCCTTATTTATTAATGTCTATCTGCCATCCGGAACCAACAACAGGACGGAACGTGAACATATGATTGCACATGAGCTACCTTTTTATCTCCGGCATAGGTACAACACATTGATATTAGGTGGGGATTTCAACACCGTTTTGCACGCGAAGGACCAGCGAGGCAATTACACGCCATCACCTAACTTACAACGCTTGTGTAGTGAATTGCAGCTAGTGGATGCTTGGGAACTCATTCACAATTTCACGGTACAGTTTACCTTTCATAGGGGCGTCTCTGCGTCACGCATTGACAGATTTTATGTCAATCACCACAGTAGTAGCAAGGTATTAAACGCTATAGTGCGGGCTACTGCAATTAGCGATGACCAGGCTCTGATAATCAAGATGACAGTTGAGCAGAAAATCCCTGCACCAGGAAGAGGTTATTGGAAGCTAAACACGTCCCTGCTTTCAGATGCGGCAATAAGAGCTGATTTTGCTTCCCGATGGGAGATAGCAAAACGACGAGCGACTTCCAGCAACTTGACTGCACTACAAAAATGGCTCCAGATTTACAAACCAACCATTCGCTCCTTTTTTAAAACTGTTAGTTACTATAAATCCCAGGAGCACAGAAATATGCGCGAGTATCACCAGCAGCTATTAGAGGCACTCTTGGCGAAACAGCGACAAGGTTTTCCAGTAGCAGAAGAGATACAAAATGTAAAGCAACTTCTCCGATTTACACTTCGGTTGATGGATGGTGTTAAGATACGCTCCTGCACACAATCCGTTGCTGAAGATAAAAAAGGGTCCCTCTATCATATTGCAACTGAAAAGCACAGGGGAATCACACGCTACATCCACTCTTTGGTATCCTCTGACGGCGCACAACTAACCTCTTCTAAAGACATCCTACATCAGGCGGAGGCATATTTTGCCACACTGTTCGATACTCGGCCTACAGTGGTGGATGCACAGGACTCTCTTTTGGCGCATGTTAACGCTGTAGTTCCGGAGGAGGCAAACACCGCTCTCACCAGTCCCTTAACGTCTGAGGAGATAGTGACTGCACTAACCACTGCCAGTTCCAAATCGGCTCCTGGTCCGGATGGTATTGGCTACGAGTTTTACAAACTCTACTGGGAATTCATTCAGCCGCCCCTTCTATGTCTTTACGAAGAACTACTACACACACCAGGTGATCCAATGGGCTTCAATGAAGGAATAACTGTCTTAATTCCCAAAAAGTCTGCATCGAACTCGCTAGATGAGTATCGGCCTATCACATTATTAAACGCTGACTACAAGCTGTTCGCCAAAATCCTAGGGAACCGACTTCGTCCAGTCCTGAGTGAGCTTATCGGCAAAGAACAAAAATGTGGTGTGCCAGGCCGATTGATCACTGAAAACCTCCACCTCATTCGTGATACGATTTTACACTTTGACGCTCATTCACATGAAACTGCCAGTATTCTATCGCTGGACTTTCATAAGGCATTTGACAATATTGATCGTGCCTACCTGTTTAGAACGCTGCACAAAATGGGGCTACCGCAGCAACTTCTACAAGCCCTCTCATTCTTGTATGCTAACGCCCATTCCCGAGTGCAGATTAATGGATTTTTTTACCGATCCAGTGCCATTACGAAGTGGTATTCGACAAGGTTGTCCGCTTTCCACGTTGCTGTATGCGGTTTGTACAGAACCGCTGATTCGTATGCTTCATAACAACTGCAAACGGTATTCTCATCCTGCTGACTTGTTTAACACCTTAGCGTATGCGGATGACATGGTGGTGTTGCTTCGTGACCCCCAACATTTGAAATGTGTGAAACAGGTGCTCCTATGTTACGCCAGAGCTTCATCGGCCCATATTAATTTTAACAAATCCAAATTGTTGTCGCTTGGAAAGTGGCCCTCAGGCACTACGCTGGAAGATGTGCCCATAGCCCACACTGTGAAAATTCTCGGCATACACTTCCATTCCGATGTGGTACAGATGCTGGAATTGAACTGGAAACCCCTTCTCAACACTGTTCGGTACCTGCTCTCGAGACATCTAACACGAGATCTTAATCTTATACAAAAGGTCTGGAGTGTGAATCTGTTCATTCTTTCAAAACTATGGTATATTGCACAAGTACTACCATTACCGGAGGATATTGCACAACGAATTGAATTGGGTATCACCTATTACCTTTGGACGGGACACGTTTATAGGATTGCCAGGGCTCAATTATGGAAACCACCTGCAAAAGGAGGACTCGCCCTCATCGCCGTCAGCTACAAATGCAAGGCGTTATTTCTCAAAACCTCTCTGCGATCTACGATATCATCCGATGTCCCGAACCCTGTTGCAGTGATTTCTGCCAAATTACAACATCCCATTTTTAGGAGATTAAAAAGCTATCTCACGAAACTGCCGGCAGAGTTTTTACGTGACCTGGACTCGTTGTCGACTAAGGCTCTTTACCATCATCTCCTAGAAAGTAATACAGTTACGCCGTACATCATGTCCAAATATCCAAATAGGCAGTGGGCTAGAATATGGGCCAATTTTCAACTACCCCAGATTCCCTCGGATTGGAAGACCGTAGCATACAAAGTAGTGAACGACGTCATTCCTACCGAGGCAAAGAAATATCAGCACAACATTTCGTCCACGTCATGGTGTTCTCAGTGTGGCAATATGGACACGCTGCGGCATCGGTTGTTGATCTGTCGGCGTGACATATGGACGTGGATGTCTACGATCATTCGTAGAGTCTACCACAGCGACAACCCCAATGATCTGGACAGAATGGTGCTCTTCCTGGACATCCCTACTACTGGTAAACGATCTCTCTTAGGTTGGCTGACAATGGGATATATTTATTACCTGCTGACTACACCCCATCCATCCACAGCTGGCTTGCAGATTTTCTTCAGAATGGCACGTCCAGAACATTCCTATCTTGGAATGGATGTTGACCGACTACTTTCATAGCTCTACTCTGCACATGGCTACAACTTACAGTGTTCGACCGTAGTATCAGATGGACATTAAAAAAAAAACAAAAAAAAAAAAAAAACTATGTAGTAATATTATATTCCCTTAGATACTATAACATACAACCTGTTACCAACCAATTTTTATTTTATATATATATATATATATATATATATATATATATATATATATATATATATATATATTTTTATTATTATTAATCTTGTTATGCAATAAGAGATTCATTATTGTGTTGACAGTAGCAATGTATTAGTTTCTAAAAGGCAATAAATTGTTTAAAACAAAAAAAAAAAAAAAAAAAAAATATATATCACAATAATTACACTACAGCTCCACTTATGTGAAAATGAGGTATAAACCTTCCAACATGTTTCAACAGGCGTTCACTGTTATTCTCAAGGACAACCTGCTTGTCAAAAAAAAAAAAAAAAAATAAATAAATAAAAAAAAACAACAACCGACTTTTCGTTTTTGAGCTATGCTGTCCACAGACTGACACAGATACACACACGGACCTTTTACTAAAAATGCTTTTTTTTGGATTCAGGGGGCCTCAAAACATATATTTCCGGTGAAATCTCGACATCGAATTTTTGGGTGTAATACAATACTTCCCCGACTTACCAGTAGAGAAAGTAAAAAGAAAAAAAGGTTTATGTAAACATGTGCGTCAAAATCCTTAGTTTTCTATTTATTACTCCCTTTGCATGGTTAAACCCTGGTTTCGATCCCGGTGACTGACTAATTTGACCAAACGTTTTGTCGCGGTTTTACTTGGTCACTAGGCGAATGCTAGGTTGGTTACTTTCCTTGCCGCGACTTCCCGTTCCTCAATTTCATTTCACCATCAGTGTCAGTAAAGAGCAACTGTGTGGTGAATTGGCGCTCTTTAACTGCTGTTCTCGCCGTAGGAGCGGCACTGTGGTCGCTTGTCTCGCTGGGGGGTAAGGGTGTGGTTCCGGCCCCTTCAGCTGCTATGGTGTAGGCGCTGCGGATCCTTAGCACTAATAGTCCCTTGACATTACCAGAAGTGTGCCGGGTCAAACTTCTCCCGGAAGGGAGTTGTTCGGATTGGGTTGGACTCGGCGGGGCAGTGGTTCCGGATGCTTGTAGGAGACTGGGTATACCTGGCCTATATAGCAGGCGCAGTTACGAGATGCTCCGACGTTCTCGGGGACTAACTATGAGAACTAGTAGACGGTGGCTAGACACTATGATAGTGGTTGACGCGCGTAAGTGGCTTCTGGCGAGCTAGAAGCGAGCTAGGGGTTGATGAACATTAAATAGGTACCATAGCCTAGTGAAAAAGGCCTGTATTATGTCCCCACGGGGGAAACCGGTGTCGAAACCCGTGAGGCTGGCGGATGGATATAGAAACCTGACCTAGAGATCAAGAATCATCAGCACAGGGTGGCTTGCGCCCTTGCCCGGGTTGTAGGACATCCGCTGAACATTTCTAGCTGCTCGTTCTCGGTGTTTGAAATACACTAGCCTGACTGTAGGTTTAACGTGGAATCCCCTCCGGTTGTAATCTAAGTACCTACACTCGGCTACTGTGAAATAGCAATTATGAATTACTATTCTGTAAGTCGTATAATCGGCGGCGCCGTGGCCGAGCGGTTAGCGCGCTCGCCTACCATCTAGGCGGCCCGGGTTCGATCCCAGGGACCCGCATGTGGTATTCGTGGTGGACGAAGCGGCGTCAGGGCGGGTTTTCTCCGGGTAATCCGGTTTCCCCCGCCATCTCATTCCACCGGTGCTCCATCTTCATGTATCATCAGTGTCACCGCCTGCGGTGCCGTAGTAGTAAAAGCGGGCGTTAAACACTACAACAACAAGTCGTATAATCGGTCTGAGCGGCTCAGTTGATTAGACGCTGGCCTACCGATCCCAAGGTCGCGGGTTCAAATCCGTCCCAGACCGATGGCTTTTAAGTGTGGTTAAAAACGACAGCACCATGTCAGTAGATTTACTGGTATGTAAAAGAACTCCTGCGGGACGAAATTACGGCACACCGGCGACGCTGGTGTGATCGTGGCAGTTGACAGCGTTGTTAAACAACAAAATAATGTTTAATTTTTGTAAGTCCTATAAGGATAACACTAATTTTATTACAAATTATTACATGAAATCATTAACAGAAGTTAAAAGACATGGAAATAAATTGAATGAACATGTTCAAAGAATGGAAGAAGGCAAAAATATAAATATTTTGAAGATAGAGAAGTGGATAACCTACGAAAGTGGCTGGATTATTGTAATAAAGTAACAAGCAAAATATACCTAATGTTTACAGGGAAGACTAGAAGATATTGTAGTTATAGCACAATTTAGTATTTTAGCTAGAATAAATTTTCTTTCTTTCTTTACTTTTACTTTCGCTACCACTTAACTAGGATATATAGAGAAAGTAGTGTACTTAAACATGTTCAATGCGAGAAATACTAGAAATACGTGTTTTAAGGTCCTTTGAACATAAAAAATCCTTTTAGAATAGAAGATTCATGCATGTACCTGGGCTCATGCATTTATATTAAATAGAAAACTCAAAAACGAAAATTCAGATGCTTATTTAACTTGGTATTTAAGTTGAGCATCTTCAAAAGACGATACACGAAATTTTTCCATGAAATTCCTCTCACCACAAACTATCCTGTTTATACAAAAACATGTTTTAGTTTCTAAAAAAATCGACTGTAACTATTTTGATTAAAATTATATTTAATTATGCTAAATTATATTGTGGTTTGTATCCTTATGGAGTCGCGACATGACCAGCGAGTTCAAGCGACTTAAAATAAAATTGTATACAGTCATGATTAATAATGAGGAATAAAATGCATGTCTTGACTTTGTTGTGAATAACCCGTGAAGACCTCTTTATTCTAACTGAACCTGCATGACTATGAAACCACGAAAAATACGAAAAAAATAATTAAGAAAATCAAAGTGTAAATTTGTTTAAAATCCGTTGTCATAGCTCTTTTATTTCGTTTTACGAGATATTTTCTGATGTTGAATTTCCAGTATTTATAGGAAGAATCTTTCGAACGTTCTGCTGAGGAAATCAGGTTATGGACATATTACTCAAAAAATTAAAGTCATATGTATCTTCAGAATACGATTCCAGCACGTTATTGCGGAGCTATCTCGTTTGGTTCTACAGAAAAGTTATTGTGATTATCATGAACAAAACCAGCCCTTTCCAATTATTTGCAGAATGCCAATATGTTGAGGCAGTATTTCTCAGTAATCCCTCTACAACAGTTTATTTTTTATAAGTCCTCTGTATCTAGAATATATAAGCATGGAGCACAGACAGCGCCTGTAATAATTTGTTATATGGCTGGCGTATGTTGACTTTCTTTTGTCTTCTTGCAATTAATGAATGGTGGAAATAAGTGTCAGAAATTGACTTTTGTCTTTAAATACGAATAAGTATATATTTTAAAAGCGTGATTATCGACGAATTAAGTGATATTGGTGAAGTTTGAACTACACTATGAACGTTCTGCATAGTATTCGAACATTAATCGGAAGGATTCATCAGATATAATAACGACGAAACCGCCATAATTTAGCGGATTATTTAACGACCTGAAGTGTGAAGATTACTGTTTGAGAAGTGTTTATTAATATCAATAAAGAGTAGTCAAAAGAACTTCTAACTTTATATGGAAGTAGTTCATCCGTACTACGCCTGGGATAGACAGAATTTAAAAAAGATTCGACACACTCACCGATTGCAGCTAGGCCAGGGAATACAATACCATAATATTACACCACCAACGATGAATAGTAAGAAATATTAATTGCTGCAATGTCAAAGTAAATTATAGATAAATGATTATGTCTCTATGACAAAGTTCAGATGGGGACTTAGCACAGACCTGTGGAAGATATTTTGTGCCTATGCCCCAATTGAGGCGCACCTCAAGGATACCAAGGATGGCCGTACTCGAGGACAGACGACAGCAGAGGGCAGGGTCCACAACAGTTACAGACTGAAACTCCCCAGTGCCTCCCCTCCCTCCTGTAGGCTTATACATTCCCGGGAAGAGGAAACCTCACCCGATCTGGAGGACGAGAATTTACAGAGAGCTAATTCCCTACCATGCACTGCGAAACCCCCGCCGACACTTAAAACCCTGAAATAGCCAGGATGGAAGTGGAATGAAACAAGAAGTGATGTAAAATGGGGGGACAGGAAATTCGAGGGACGTAGTTAACCTTCCCAGCATTCGCCTAGCTACCCGAAAAAAAAAGGACCACATGAGGCAAGAATTTCAGCCACCATATTGCTAAATCAATTTTAATTTATGGAATTGACATATTTTTCAGTTTTCTCCATAGATTTACACTCTATATTAATAATAAATATCTCACTTCAGCTTGTATTAACTACCAGGAAAGTTGGAGTGTATTATTAGTACCCCGTTTGCCTGTGACAACTTTTCCCACGACCCTGTAAACGCGAAACCTGAGGGAGAAGACTAGCATAGCGTTGCGTTGAAATGTGCTCCCTCCGACAGTTAGTACCATCTTGTATGAACAGAAATCCAAACACGGTGCATCTGGAGTTGATAAACATATGGCATTAGAGAAGAATACATAAGCCTGAGGAATGTTTTTAGAATAATTTTTTCTTTTCCAACGGTGGGTCGTGTGTCTGCGGGCTTTTGGTCGCACGTGGTTGGTTGGGTGCTTCATTACTAAGACACCCGATCCTCGCGGCTGACTCCTTTTAAAAATAAACATGTCGTCGTTGTCGGCTTACTCTTCTAGGGGAGACCGGGACAACCGGCCCCGTAAAACCTATCGTCTTGTGCTCGGACTATTGCCGTCTGGAATTGAAAGCCAAAGAGGTGGGGGAATTGACTAAAACATACTCGATTATCTCTGACATTTTCCATTATACGTGATGTTAGGGGCATAAGTGCGGATATTTTTAGTGCTAACTAAGGGCAGTGTAATGAACAATATTAGTCAATATTTGTGAACTTATAATTTTACTTATTAAGAGTAGTATGTTTTCAGGTTGGTTAGTGCTTCTAAGTAAGCGTGGCACAAAAGGCATGAGGCAGAGTGGACCGTTCTCGTGATATCAAATGGTGTACAGGAACCGAGCTATAACACTTTCTGCAAGACCAATGACCTAGCGCTACCTAGCCCAGTAGGTCACACATTGAAGTATGAAAGAAAACGAATACTATATGTGGCACGCGTTGTTCATTTTTCGCACTGTTACGACCATACAAAACATCAGGTAGTAACCTTTGTGATTGGTTTGACGGAAAACTGTTAAACGAAGAGAGAAATTAACTAACTCATCTAAAGTACTATTTATCAAAATAGTCGCACTTATACCCCTAACGTCCTGTGTGATGCGTTAAGGTCCTATAGTAAAATATCAAGCTTACAAAATCTTAAAACAATATCGGATATACTTGTCTTATTATCTTAATTTAATTTTTCTAAAATAAACCGCTCTTAATTTATTAACTATCTTTTTACTTCTTTTTGGAAACCAGCTTTGCTAAAATATGTAGTAATTTCATAGAAAGTTACACACAACACCTCTTCTTCCTGGAGAAGAGTATTTATTCTATAATTATGCACACGATAGCATTTAGAATAAAAAGAAATGGACATTGCTAATATCCGTGGCTGAACTATTCCTACATCAGGCACTTTTGTTAGCCAATGTAATCTAGAAAGGACTTAATTTTCGAAAATTATAAGTGTTCGTCCCTGCATATCTGTCCAGCTAAGACTTTGCACGTCATTTAAAACCATTCATAGCTACAACATAAATTATAATGACGAAACAATTATTATATGCGTATAATTAGATGTGCAGTACGTTAATTTGAACAAAATTATAGAGCAAAAGAGCGATATTAGGTACTCAAGGTGTTAAAGTTCCTTCCCTGATATCCCCACCATTCCTCAATAAGATGACGATAAGATAAGATGTCAACTCGGAGTCCAGCGGCTGTCTTCAGTGCCAGCATGCAGTTAAACGTGGAAACGCAGTGGCAGTTCTTTCTGTCAACCTTCCTCAACTGCTAATCGTTATCACGGCCTTAATTCTGTCTATGAAACAGTTTTAGGGACTTCAGTCTTGGTTTCGTTTCTGAAGATAATTTGTCCCTTCTGGAGTATTTGTATTTGTCTTCAAACTATAACAAGATGTCAACCACCTCTGACATTGCTAAAGAGAGTCTTGCAAACGGTGTAAAACATACCTGGATGGAAATAGTTTGAAACAGGTGGAAAAAGGTGAATGCAAGATTTTGTTTCACCTTGCTAGTTGAGCCATAAACAAGCCACACATTTCACATTATTGCAAAAGCGTCTGAATAATATAATATTTTGTTGTTTAACGACGCTGTCAATTGCCAGGATCACATCAGCGTCGCCGGTGTGCCGGAATTTTGTCCCGCAGGAGTTCTTTTACATGCCAGTAAATCTACTGACATGGAGCTGTCGTTTTTAAGCACACTTAAAAACCATCGACCTGGGCCGGGTTTGAACCCGTGACCTTGGGAACAGTAGGCCAGCGTCTAACCAACTGAGCCACCCAGACTGACGCAAGAGCGTCTGGTGAGAGAGGCTATCCTAACGCCTAAGTGTTACAACTGTGCTGTCTTCACAAAGGGAAGAGAGATAATTGCAAGGGCCATGTGGCAGGTGTATTAAAACGTTACTAAATAACACCCAAAAGTTATTCTGTTGCAAAAATACAGAAAATAGTTTACCCTTTTCGAAGATGAGAGCAGACCATGTAGAGCTTAAAATAAACACTTTGCCTACTTCATCTAGCATTTTAAATGGAGAAAACAGTTTTGAAGCAACGTGTAGTTTAGTGGTTTGTTCTAGTATAGTTATTTATAATGAAACTGTCAGCGTGTGAAGAAGCCAAAATAGATTCATGCTTGGAAGATTTCTAGACTTGAATATTGGGAATTATTTGCTGCATTTTCCAAGATATGTGTGAATTTCAGATACTGAAAGGAGTGAATATATCAAAAACTGTTCAGTACGTGAAATAATAAAGGGTTTAAAAGATACTGTTAAATTTGAAATGTTGGAACAATTATTTTGTGAAAACTACAGTATTATCCTTAATTAGGTACCTGCATTGCATCTGTTTGTTTTCAATATCTATTCTTTACCGTTTGTTTATTTATAATTACAATAAATTCTAAGATACGTAATAATAGATTATTTGTGCTCGAGGTGAGACACTCGCCCACATTCTGCCTTTAATTTCAGACTTCCTTATCTGAAACCTGTGCCAAATGGCCTTATCAAACCTCATTCCTGAAATGTAAATTTCTTACTTTCTCTACTGCTAACATCTAATAGAGAGAGGAAGTATTGAATTCTACTCAAAATTTGATGCCGAGATTTCATCGAAAATACACCTTTTGAGGCCACCTAAGTAAAGTTTTTGTTTTAGAATAGGTACCTACTTCTGTTATATTTTATGCTGTGAGTCAACAGCGTAACTCAAGAGTGGAAACTCAATTAAATCCGCATTTCTTTTTAAGTTGAGCATCTTCTAAGAATACTATAGGAAGATTTTAAGGTAAATCCTGCACCCGAAAACATTCTTCGTATAGAAAATATTTCTTTAGTATCAATTTTCTTAAAATGGATCTAACTATTTTAATTAAAACACTATAACTTTAAGCTATTTGGTGTTGAAATAAATGTATATATTGAATGTTCTGTGAATAACCTTTGAAGCCCTCTTCATCTTTAATAACTTTTGTATAACTCGTAAATTGTAAAAAGTATACAAAATCTTACTGCATAAAAATTCAGATCTTGCTAAAGCATATATTATTTGTCACGTGTAGTTTTTGGAGTTAACTATTTCTGAGATATTCTCTGTTACTGGTTTCAATTTTCAAATACTTATGCTTTTATCAACTGGTTAATTGATATTTTTTTTTCTTAGTGCTGACGCAAAGAGCATGGAATTAATCGCTTCAGTCTACTACAACGGAATGTGTAAATGTAAGTTAAAAGGTTATGTCGATTAAGAAATATGTTCTGCAAGAGCAGTGTATGGAAGAGTGAGTGGAGAAACTCCTCCAGTTTTAGATTGTATTATGAAGTCATGTTACAGCTCTAGAGCCAGAGAGATGTGAAGGGGCATTCTGTTCCCGTTCCCCTTGGCAACTCGACTCGCGGCAGTGTTGAGATCTCCGTAATGAGTGTTTCGTCAGGGAACAAGTGTAAAGAATTATCAAATATTTATTGTTTTAAACGCCAGTGTGTCTGTCTGGCCCACACCTGCACTAGAGGTCTCCACTTGTTCCCTTTTGGTTATTTACTCTAATGTGTTTTCATTCCGCGCTGCAATACAGTGGAAACTTGTTTCATGGGTTTAATTATAAACTACAACCCAAATTCATTCTACGTAACAGCGCAGGAGCAAATGTGCTGGTATACCAAGGTTTCTCAGTAAATATTGAAATACTAGGAACCACAGGGAGAGTTTTTCTTGAGGTTGTTTTCTATACATGTGTACCAGGTGGACAGCCTAAGTCACCTGTCTGTGTCTTCATGACACTTACATACCTGTAATTGCTTTGTAGGCTACTATTTTACTTTTAACTGATTTTGACATTGTAAGCAAATGACAGGCAGTGAGTAAAAATATACAAGTATTGTGTACATTTATGATTTTTAAGCTCTGCCACAGGGATAAGATAAGGTTTGATTTGTAACTAAATTAGTGTAATTTATTATTGCCAATTTCAGTCCGTCTGTTGTTTTTGGTTCGCCTACACACACTGTTGAGTTTGCGGTGCCACAAAATAAATTATTGGGATCTACTAGTTCTTGTAACGCCTTGAACTCTGGAAATTTATTTATTAATTATGAACAATATCCCAACCTGGAACTTAAAAATGGTCCCGTACACTTTTGTTTTATTTTTACGTATAATGACCACTTTATCGAACACATTTTCCACTATAGGGTATTTGGTTTATCTTGTCTCATGCCTGAACTGAAAAGAGACGCAGATGTTCAGCTCTTTATCTGTTGTGCAGAAGGTGTAAGAGGGTTCCGCACCTTCTATCCAGTCTATGTTGACCTGAGGAGGCAAGTATGAATAGACTTCCGATGTTTCTGTCCGCAAAATATTTCTACCCCTTGCTCCTAACTTTGGTAGTGGGAGTGACCTTCACCTTTATGGTCTTAGAGGCAAGCTAAACCAGAGAACTTATAAAACACATGCCGTTCAGTCGATAGAAGTTTATCATAACTTAAACGAAGAGACAGTCTGCTGATAATGACCATTATTCGCAACTGTTGTTATAGTGGGGATGGTACCTTGGGGATGGTACCTTGAAAGGCATTTGCTTGGGAGCGCACTGATGTGTAGTAGTGTGGAGGAACTAAAGGATCACAGTGTATTTTACTGCATTACGCTAATTTCTAAGCCTGACTAGACAACTGGTAAGGTTCTCAATATTTTATGCTTCTGTGATAGACTTCATTCCAGAGTGTCTATCTTTCTTTAAGTGTACACATAGGCGAAATTTTGAATTCCATATTTATGAACACATGTGTTTGAAATTTATATCAAACTAGCGCTCCAAATCATTAGTATACATATATTATTTCATTGAAATATCTTTGGTATGTTTTACATTATTAATTTTTTGTTGAATTAATTATTCAAAAAGTAACATGTAATTTCTGAATATTCAGGATACCTTTTCCCCTTAAATCTTTAGGTATAAGGGACCCTGCCCTCTGTCATTGTCTCTCCTCCCTTTCTGGAGGCCGCCCCATTAGAGGCTTAACCACAAAATATGTTCTTTAGGACGAGGAGCTAACTGCCCCCTCCGAACCTCGTCATAAAGACATATAAAATGAACCAATCTTACGCCAGATTGTATAAATTAGAAAATAAATAGGAATTGCTGATTGATTTGGTGCACTTGAAGAAATTGTTAAACTAAGCACTGACGAAACAGGTTAATTTAAATTACACCAATCTTACACAAAGGCTGTTCATATTCCTCAACAGTGATAAAACTCCTGCACTTCCAGATGGTGATCTCTCAACAATGTTTACAACTCTGTGTCTCAATGCTGAAGAATAAACAAACACTTCATTGCTCCAGTAGAGGTCCACGATTTATTTGCCCTCGCTCTCACATTGCATCCACATGTACCATAATTTCAGGGGTGGCAGTGGGTTAAAAGCCACTAATAGAGCAAGGATTATTTTAAGAGAAGGTGGCAAAGATGGGGGAGAGCACGACAAAGTAAATTACCCTCTGAGGAATGTGTGGAGTCATTAGTGACGTACACCAGCAAGAAATATGAGCTAAATATGATCCTTAATGGTCGCCTTCAGGGTGAGGTATTTGTCATCACAAGTTGCCTTAACAGGAGCTTGAAAAAATTATTACCAGCTGCATAGTATTCACTTTATATGTGTCAACTCTGATTAAAAATAGACATATGTACGACCAGGTGATGAGAAATATGTTTAATGTATTTATAAGTTGTCTAACTTATAGGACCAAATACATAGACAAGTTGGAAATACTACAGCCAACATTATATTATATTCATATTACTTTCTCTGTCCATTCTGCTGTAAATTATTCTTAAAAATTTTATTTTTATCTGCTTCGTTCTAATGACAAGTAATATCACAAGACATCTAACCCAACTGATAAATTCTCGAGGGGAGCGAGAGGTCAGACATCGAATGATATTTATCTGCACTATTCCATAAATAAAACATGAATTTAAATGCTATAAAAATTCTATAAAAAACTTAAAATGTATAATTCCGATCAGTGCGGTTCGACTTACTCAACACTGCCAACTGAGGAAAACAAAACCCAAGAATTATTACATGTGCTTGTTGTCATATCTCTTGTTGTTATATCAGCAAACTGTTTATAATCTCAAATAAATCTAATTTTGTCTTTAATGTCAACAAATAATCTTTCTTCTGAAAAAATACATTAATTATTAAAAGAAAGCTTTTAAATAGCACAGTTGTCAAGTTGATATGCGGTGCTATTTTCATTGTTAACCGATTGTCATGTGTTTTTTTAGCAATTTTAGGATACAGTTGGTGACACGACTAAACAAAAGAATGACCAAGTAATAATTTTTATAAAACAAAAGAATTAGCAGGTGATAATTCGTATGTGATAATGCCTCTAGGTATGAAATACAAGTAGTAAAGATAAAAAACATTTACAGGAATAGTTTCATTGCACATTTCGTATAGACATTAGCTGTAGCTAACATGATGATTTTGGGGTTGCAGTGTTAGTATGATCAAGAGAAACAAACGAATGGTGACTGTGCATTTATAAAAAGTACTAGATAATGCCACAAAACATTTGATAACATAATTTGTGTGTTTTAAAGAGATTTGTGTATTTCCTATACTATATTTCTATCATTTAGGGTTTACCAGCGATGAAAAATTAATTCTAAATGAAGAAATCTTAGTACATTCGAAGAAAACTCAATATACATATTTTATTTGTCGTACAAACATTTTCAACATGCTATTTTTGAGAAAATAAATAAAAATATTCACGTAAAGGATAGTTTGAATGGGGAAATTTTACTTAAAATCTTCGTCCTTAGAAGATGCTGAACTTCAATACCGAACTTGGTATTTATCCGAAATTTTAGGTTTGAGTTATGCTGTTTACAGTTTGTGTTTGGGTACAGAAATCCCAAAGAATCAAAACAGTCAACACCATTGTCCATAGGTTATGTTTGATATGACCAAGTTAAATGAAAAAATAAAAATAAATAAATAACATAAAAAGGAAATAAAATCCATGAAGACCAAGAACTACGCATTATGTATGGTCATCTCTTTTCTCTTAATAGGCAGAGCGATTTACAGTAATCGTAGGCCAAAAACCTACCTTACAGTGTCACATACAAAAGCGAAATATGAAATAAAATAATCAAACTTGTTAATATTTGCACAGCCCTACCAACGTCCATGGCTTCCTCACAGGCAATGTTTTTACTTATATAGATTCGAAGAAGGAAGGCGTAGCACTCATCTGACGTTAGGTTGCCTTACGCATCTATCAGTATGATAAGGAGCTCTGCACTTTGTGGGCCTTCAATAACGAACGCCTACTTGCTAGGCAACTTCTCCGACAAACAAGTCATACGCCTCAGCGAAATCACTAGGCGTATGGAATTCTAGACTCAGCGGCTACATAGGTGACGTCATACAGCAACATTGTATACCCAATAGTGTATTAGAATTATTGATGGTTTTTATTTTGCATAAATCGTACATTTCTTAAGTTAAAAGGTTGCAGCTACGCGCTGGTCACAGTACTCGATCCAAACTTTTGTGGTGCCACTTTTATGGGTTTGTTGCATTTTTGTAGTATTGTTTTATTGTAGGTTCAAATATGATCAATATATGGTACATTGTGATCCACTCCAAAGCGTTAAAAATTATGGGTTCGGATTTGTACTAAGCTTATAAAACTAAATGAAATAGGTGTTCTGCTTTTATTAGTTTTCGTTGACTGGTTAGGTAAGTTTGTGAATCTATTACATTTCCTCTCTAAGTGTACCTATGTACAAGTAAACGGTAGATTACATCGTTTATTTTCTTTCCTCCTTTCGTTTAATGTATTTCGACTGAAGCTTCTTTCACTAATTCGGTGCAAATAACTCGAAATAATTCTTGAGAACTACATACTAGCAAAAGTTAATGTAATTGTAATGCAGTACGAGGCACTTTTAGAATCTCACCACAATTAATCCTGTGAGTTAAAAGTAGCCAACATCTCAACAGCAATGATATTCACTCGCCTTACAGTGGTTTCCTGTCTTTCAGTTGATATTACTGTGGATTATTAGATTAAATTCAGACACAGATTCAGATTCTTATCCATACTTCCAGACTTTAGGAAAAGGGAAAATTAATTTTGGCTAAGGAAAAACCCCCTACATACAGCCGGCAATTGAACCCGAAACCTCTGGATTTGAAGGTTAGCGTGCCATCAATCAGACCACAGAGGCAATTTCAACAGGTTTAAAGTCTATGAAAAATGGAAATAAAGTACATCAATCTGATCGCTGTCCTTACAGAGAGATCTGCTCCAACCTGAATTTTCAACATTTGCAAAATTATAAGAGGAATTTACAATTATAACAAGCATTTGTAACTTGTTTAATTAGCTGTCCGTAGAAGTACAACTTAAGAATATAAACGTACATTTTTTGTGTGTTAATCACATGAACTTAACACTAACTTTATTCGGTAGGCAGCTTGTGTAAAATAAATCCAATCGTTTTCCCAGCAAATTTATGGAATATGTTCTTCTATTCCCACGCATAGCACAAAAACCCACTGTTAGTTTTTAAGAATTATCCATAGTGGAAGATTTTCAAAAGTCTAGCTTGTATTTAGTTTAGTGCACTTCTTTGAATATCTAAGAGTTCTCATTCTGAATAATCCACTGGAAGAAACAATTGACTTACAGAACTGGCGCATTACTTATGCTGTCGTTATGATGAATCGAAGGTGCTAAATCTTATCAGCATTGCTTTTCTTCTACACGAGATACTATTTTCCTTAACACCTCGAGTAATGATAGCAATTGTGGTTAACGAATGCTTGTTGTCATGATAATTATTTTGGGACTGAACTTCAAGAAACAATTACTAATGGCAACAGGCATGACTGAAAGCTTGGATTATTAGCTAAACAATAATCAGCAAAGGAGGGCTTGGTAAAATAATAATTATGCGAATAATGGACTGGACTGGACTAGGAGCAGGGGGTAAATTAAATTAAATGTTGTTTATTAAATTGCCAGGATTATATCAGCGCCGTCAGTTAGCCAGAATTTCGTGCCACAGGAGTTCTTTTACATGCCAATAAATCTACAGACATGGTACGCACACTTAAAAGCTATCGGTCAGGGCTGGCTTTCAACCCACGAACTTGGGATTAGTAAGTCAGCACGTAACCATATGAGTCACACATACCGACTACGAGCGGAGCTGACTCCATATTGTGAGCCCTCACGACAGTTGTAAGTCAGGCCCCTGGGAGGAAGAGATGAGAGTACCCGATGGGCATGTTGGAACCCCGGGGCTCTCCCCGGGCGAGCCAGCGTTAAGAGTCCCTATGGTGTGTAGCAGATTGTTCATCTCGACACCAGGGTTCGCCAGCAGTGCCAACTCGCCCATCGCCAACAATTCCAACCCTGAAATGAAGGTGAAATTTAAATGGAGAAACGGGGGATGCAAATATCCTCCAGCACATTCATCTGATGACCCGGGAAAACCCCCGAAAAAACCCTGGGTTCGAAATATCGGCTTCGGGAATCGAAATCAAAACCTGCCGAATGCAAGCCTCACACGTTACCATGCAGCCATCTCGCTCGGATGCGAGTAGGATGCGATTATTTTGTATTTTTATTAGAACTACTGAAATAATTACAATGCCTGAATGATGCCATTTTTTTGTTTAAATACTATAGTAGCTTATCTGTTTCCTCTTGCTGATAAGTTATACAAATTTTATTAGCTTCTATTCCAAGCGAGACCGTGGATATGAATTAAACAAAATACAGCTGAACAGCACACATTCTAATAGAAATTCTTTTGGAAGGCGGTGAGATAATCCAAAAAAGCAGAGGTTGGAATGCATTCGGCGCAAAACACTGAAAATTGATACCATACCACCTTTTTGTTTGTTTTTGTATATGTGATATTACATCTTGTTCCGCTTTCTTTATAAGCTGAATTCGTAGATAAAAAAAATATTGCCATTTTTACAGTGAGTACCAACAGCCAACAGTGTACAGGGCAATTTATGAGAATAGACTTCCTGAATCCCTAGCCGAATCGAAGCAGAGATCATAGGAGTGAAAAATGAATGTGACAGAAAAAAAAGACTACCAGCTATTAGTTTTTGAGCCCATGCATTAAAACTGTCATAAACAACCTAACAAGAGGTTGTGTTAGTTTTGGTTTGTTATTACAGCGAATAGTGCAAGAGCAAAAGTTAAAAATAAGTCTGAAAGCTAAATACGAATATATTAAACAATCTTTCTTGTATTTTCGCCGTGCACGGCCCTTTGAAGTTTATTTGGATATTATAAACAGCATATATTTACTGTTAAATGTCTTTGGAACTGTGCAAATATCTACCAAAGTTATGCAATATAATCTGCGTGTAGTATGTTTTAGATCTATTTTTAGCTTCTTCTGTTGTATATTTCGCTAAAGTAATGAGAATGCAGCTTTATTGAACAATATTTTATGGGGAGCATTAAAACGTACAATTATTGAATTTAAAATTTAATAGCAATTCTTTCCTGGTGCCAACAACAGATGTACTGTTCTTAGAGATGGAAGTGAAACATGCGGGTATGCATTCTCGTGTGGGCTCTGGGTTCTACAATTTGTTGACTATTCTCGAAATATACTGTTCAATAGTTTGAAGTTTCGTTTGATGACCTGTTAATGACCTGTTATATTAAATAGTTCTTGTACCTGAATCCCAACATTTGACACATGCGATTGTTACTGCATCGATATGTGTGGAGATGTTTCATTGCACATTTTAACATTGGAACCATCATCTGAATTTGTGTTGACAATACTGATCGCAAGCCTTAAGAAGGAAACCATTGACTATCGGGGCCATGAGCTAAATAGTACTTATAACTAACTGTTTTATTTTTTAATTGCTTCAGTTTATTGTGCAAGAATAATGGTAAATTAAAACAAAAGATGCGCCACTCCTCTCCAAAGAATACCAAAGACAACTAAAAATCCAAGCCTAATGCGTTCGTGTTTATTATTACTTTCTCTACTGGTAAGAAGGGGAAGTATTGTATTCCACCCAACAATTCGATGTCGAGATTTCACCGGAAATAAATGTTTTGAGACCCCTGAATCCAAAAAAAGCGTTTTTAGAAAAAGGTCCGTGTGTGTGTGTGTGTGTGTGTGTGTGTGTGTGTGTGTGTGTGTGTGTGTGTGTGTGTGTGTCTGTGTGTGTCTGTGGACAGCATAACTCAAAAACGAAAAGTTGGTTAAAAACCAAACTTGGTATTTAAGTTTAATGTCTTTCAAGGATGCGACACGAAGATTTTGAAGAAAATGGCCCCACCCTAAACTACCCTTTACATGGAACATTTTTCGAAAATTTTGATTTTCTTGAAAATGGCTCTAACGATTTTGATTAAAATGTCATGTTTGAGATATTTTTATAACAAATGAAATGTATATCTTGAATTCTCTGGCTATAGCCCCTGTAGTCGTATTTACTCTGGACGACTTTTGCTTTACTGTTAAACCGTTAGTAGACCAAATCATACTATACAAAAAATGTCTCAATAAATTTTCTTGTAGGGTGAACCATTTCGGAGATATTCCTTGTTAAGTGTGTGGGTTTCGGAAAACTTAAAAAATTTCGTGAAACGGAACATCGTTGTTCATTTTTTTTAAAAGTTAAGCGTGCAAAGAGAACGGAATCTCAAAGCTTTAAAACATTTGACTATCGCACAAAGCCTACTGTATTCCCATATTCCCCTTATACCTACAAGGTAATAAGCAATAAGATAATTAGTACAAATGTTTATCTCAACTAATACGAAGAAGATATAGGAATAAGAGTTTGTAAGAATGGTTAGTACAAGAGTAGAGAAAGTTATGTGAGTGCAACACATAAGATTTTTAAATATACTTTCACATGTTAAAATATACTGCCTGGATGTTTCAGAGCAAGCCGTTTTTATTGATAACTGCAAACCAATTGTTTTTTGATGCAGGTTATCTTTTAAACACTCCACTTCTTATATATATTTTTTTCCACTTCAAGCAGTCTAACCCTACCGAAAGTGAATCCAAATTGAGAAAAAGGAGTATAAAGGATAGAGAGAGAAGCGGTCTGGATGGCTTTATCTTGGTGACAAAGGATTCGATGTGTGAAGCAGATAGAACACGCACGCTCCGACACAGGTAACGAGAAAGATTACTTCATCCCTTGTGACAAATGTTGTGATTACCCAAGGGACCCTTTTCAACCCTATAATCTCCTACAAGCAAACTTGTGACAATATATAATGACTCGGAAAAGACATCCCTTCAAATCCGGTGTTTTCAGGAAGCCGCAGGTTTGGTGGCTCACTGATACAAATCTTACCCTTCTGGTTCATGTTGTAAACTTGGTTCTAAAAGATACGTTTTCGATCCATTGTTGCTTTATCATAATCTGGGGATCGATGGCGCTTAGAGAATACTTTGACATCACTGAAATTTCTCACGGATTTACGGGGAGACCACATGAGAAAATAACTACGTCTAGGATCTTTACACCGTAGCGCAGCGGAGGACCAGGGTTCAATCCCCTGTACCGGTGTGGGGATTTTTCCCTGGCTGGAATGTCTGGCACGGAGTGCACTCAGCCTCATTAGGTCTCGGAGTGGCCAGTTGAGTAGCTACTTAATGAAGAAGTAGCGAGCTCAGGTTGTGAAGGCCGTATAACTGGCTGAAAGGGCTAGGGGCGCTGACCACGTCCCACCCTCCAGTACTGCACTCCACTCATGGCACCCTAGTGGGTAGAGGTGGGGGAGGCAGCGGCTGTTGCGTTGGTCTTTTTAGGATCTTTACAATTATTTTTACTTGTTCTATCACTTATCTTCTGCAGAACTATTGCATTTAACTAAAAAATTCGATATGTAGGCCTCACTGGAAACATTCGTTTTTATGTCACCTGAATCCAAATGCATCATTTTTATAAAACAAGGAAAACAAGTCCGTACTTTTTGTATGTGTCACTCGTTAGGCAGTGTTTTTTAACAAATTAGATAAAAAAATTAGCAATCCTTGACGTGTAATAATTTTTCTCTTTTTATTACTTTGTTCACCAGTTAGTGAATAATAGGTAGCGAAAGTACTCTATTTCAGACGAAAATTTGATATAAGATTTTACTGGAAATATGTGTTTTGGAGCCCCATTTGAGAGAAAATCCTGGAGGTAGTGTGTGTGTGTGTGTGTGTGTGTGTGTGTGTGTGTGTGTGTGTGTGTGTGTGTGTGTGTTTGTGATGTGTGCATGTATATTTGTGAACAGCCAAACCCCAAAAAGGAAAAGTCGGTTAAATACCAAACATAGTATTTAAATTCAGTATCTTATAAGATGCAACACAATTTTTAAGAAAATTCCCCTACCTCACCCCCACAGACACCTCAAAACATGCATTTCCGGGAAATCTCGACACCAAATATTTAGGTGGAATTCAATACCTTCTCTGTCTGTGGGATACGTGTTAGAGAAACTAACAAGTACAAGAATTTGAAAATTCAAACCAATAACAAAGAATATCTTGGAAATGGATAACGCTACAAAAGTTTTATTTGACGTAAATTGTCTGTCTGTATGAGATCTAAATTTTTTTGTGTATTCGATTTTGCCTGTTTTTAAATAGGAATTTAAATGCATTTCATAGGAAATTCCAGATGTATATTATGTTGGTTATGTCAATATACTACCCATGTAGTATTTTAATCATAATTGTTGCAACCATTTTACATCCCCCACGTAAAAATAGTTTTGGGGGATTTAATTCAAAATATTTATGTCACAACGTTGAAAAACACTGAAGTTTATTTGGTATTCAATCAACTTGGTTTTTCAGAGACGAACACAAGCACACACGCATTCGAACCTCAAACTGTGTATTTTCAGTGAAACCTTTATATTGTAATGTATAGCACTGGATGTAAAGAAAGCTTTTTAAAGAGGACTAATTAAATTAGAATTATGTGACTCATTTCTGTGTACAACAGAGATAGTATAAGTTTTTTGTGTAAAGGCCAAGGTCAGAGTACAATTCTCAGTCCAGAGGGACAAATAACCTTTAGACTATTGCGTAACATCGGTCCAGTACTGAGTTCGAAATCCTTAATACTTTGAACCCTTTACTCATTACGCATTGCGTTATACGTGTAATCAGTCATTACTAGGTACCCCCTACTCTAAATTTACACACGATGTGTGCTGGGCTAACAGCTACGCACGGCACTTGACATGCGCAGTGGCTTGATGCACACTGACATTGGCCTGATATAAATATTGATGTAAACTGTACTCTTGTTAGGAAAACTGGCTTTTGTTAGATTCCTCACATACATGTCTGCTGCCTAAATACATCTTTATCTACTGGACTCGTCGGATTTCTCTGTGTTGCTAGCCACCTCAGGTTCTCTGTGAGAAAGACTTAGCTCTTTCTCCTTACTTACTCCTATCCCAGAAAGAATACCTCTCTTAAATTCCTAACTAGAAGTGAACTTCAAGTATTCCTAAATCCTATCCTTAGAAGAAGAAAACTAACCACATCACCTGGTGAACACGTTACATGGTGGCAGCGGCGGGATAGCAGAGAGCCATTCACTACCAACCAGAGATTTCTTCTCGACTGCTGGACCAGGCTGGAGGGACTTTGTCTGACCGAGGTGAGACGAAGCCTACTTCGAGGAGTCAACGCTCCAGAGGACTCCGAAGGCGCCGCGGTACCTGAAGAAGGCAGCTGGGAACGAGTCCGTAGGCAGAAGGCTGCTATAAGCGACCATTGTTGCAGCCCGAGGGACAACTTTGGTGACAAGCCAGCAGCAGCACTCGACGCGAGAGGAGACTTACCCTGAGGGGAGCTTCACGGCCATCACTGGGTCTCCGAACTTCGAGGCTTCTGTCTACCCTTCAAACCCAGGTTAGTCCACATCCACTATGGCAGAAAATGACAATGGGGGGATTGATTCAGAACTATATATTTCTGTTATTGAGGCATCTAAACTTATATCTAGAACCTTTGACGGTAATCCAAAACATCTCAGAGAATTTATAGATGGTGTAGAGGCAGCTAGAGAAGTAGTACATCCTCACAAGCAACAACTGTTTCTAAAATTCATTGAATCAAAAATTACCGGGGATGCTAAAGAAAAATCATTAGCTAGAACAGAACGACATTCTTGGGAGCACGTTAAGGCAATTCTTGAGGAGAATTATGCAGTTAGAAGAACATTAGAATACTACACTGGATTGCTTTTTACGTCTCGACAGGGACAAGCAGAAACGGTAGCCCAATGGGGATCCAGGATAGACTCTATGGGAGTCGATCTAAGGAGAGAAGCTCGCAGTAGATTAGAGAGAATAGATGCGGGGCTAGTGGAAGGAGGGTTACGTCTAGTAGGCGAATTTTTAAAAGGAACTTTTGTTGCGGGCCTTAAAGATGAGAGGGTTAAATATATTGTAAAAACACGTAGTGAGGATGACTCATTAGCTCAGCTAGTAGAAACTGCTTTGCAGGAGGAAAGTGAAGTAAGGTCAAATAGGTTCAAAGGAAACCCTAACCAGGGATGGTCGAATTTTGCAGGTAATGCAGGAAAAAGGGACTTTAAATCTCAAGTAAAGAAGGAAGTAAATATAGCTTCAGTAGGTAACTGCTATAGGTGTCAGGAAAAAGGGCATATAGCTAAGAATTGTGGTAATGCACCCAAGTGTGCAAAGTGTCACCGGCAAGGGCATGAGACACGCCAATGCCGGAAGGGAAACTAAAGATTGGGCTGTCTGAACAGCCACAGATGGCCCATGTGGTTGGCTGTAAGGAAAGTTGTGGCAAGGGGTCACGATTTATAGATAATGCGCGCATTAGTGGTAACAAAAAATGTTACATGGATTCTGGTGAGCAGGGGGACGCCTCTCGCTCATCAGGTAAACAGGGGGACGCTTCTAGTTTACCAAGGTGTAATATAGGTGTTAAAAATGTGGTTTCAGGGCAAGAAACCGAAGGTAAAGGTCTAGGACCATATGAGATTTTTGTACTAAGTCCACAATTGGTGGGAGAGGTAGGAGTAGCTCTTATTGATACAGGCTCACAAATTTCATTAGTTACACAAAATTCATTGCAAATGTTTAATGAACAAAAGAGTGAGATGGAGATCCAAGGGATAAGTGGGAATAAACTAAAAGTCAAAGGAAAGGTTTCTCTTGAGATAGCAAACACATTAGAACCCGTTCAACTTACTTGTTATGTGGTAGAGAAATTACCAAGGAATTTAAATATGATCTTGGGGCAAGATTGGCTTTCACAAAATGGCTATGTATTAACTAAGTCAGTTACGGTACCTCCTTATAGTGAAACTGTGGTACAGTTCCCTACACAGGAAAAAGGTGTTAGGTATATTGAACATCAAATTTTACAGCCAGGTTTGATTTGTGCAGCTAGTCTAGTTAGGTGTGAAGACTCGTTCACCTGTATGTTAGTTAATGTAACTTCAGAGGTTTTAGTAGCGAATACTGTTCCCAAATTGATAAAACCTCCCACACAGATAAGACCTGAAAAACAAACAGAAAGTCTACTCACTGCACAAAGAATAAAACTTTTGAATGATAATCTAAGGCTGAAGCATATAAACGAGGGGGCCGAAGAGATAAGACAAATTTGTCAACAATTTGTCGATGTCTTCAAGTTACCAGGGGATAAATTAACAGCTACTACAGCAGCCGAACATTCAATCCCTACTCCAAGTATTCCAAAAGGAAGGGCAATTACACTAAAGAATTATAGATTACCGGTAGCCCACCAACAAGAAATCCAGTCGCAGGTAGAACAGCTGTTAGAACAGGGCATCATTACTCATAGTAAAAGTGAATGGAACTTCCCTCTTATTGTAGTACCAAAGAAAGAGGATGCGTCGGGAAAAAGAAAATGGAGAATTTGCATAGATTTCAGAAAATTGAATGAGGTCACAGTAGGGGATAGTTACCCTTTGCCTAATATTCAGGATATCTTAGATAAGATCGGCAGATCCCGTTACTTCTCTGCCCTAGACTGTGCTAGCGGTTATTTACAGGTGCCAATTAATCCTGAAGACCAATGCAAAACAGCATTTAGCACAGGAAGTGGTCACTTTGAATATAAAATGATGTGCTTCGGATTGAAGTCTGCCCCCGCAACGTTCCAGCGTATGATGAATGCTGTACTTAGAGAATCCATTGGAAATAGGTGCTTTGTATATATGGATGACATTTTAGTTTTAGGAGAAACATTGCAGGAACACAATGATAAGTTAATAGACGTACTCTCGAAATTAAGAGAATACAATATCAAAGTTGAACCTGATAAATGTGAATTCTTGAGACCAGAATTACAGTATCTAGGCCATGTAATAACAGCAAAAGGTGTCAAACCTGATCCTAGAAAGATAAGTGCTGTTAGCAACTTCCCCACTCCAAAGACGCCTAAAGACATAAAATCATTTTTAGGTTTAGCTGGTTATTACAGAAAATTCATTGATCAATTCAGCGCAGTAGCTAGACCTTTAACAAATTTACTTAAAGCAGATAAGGAATGGGTTTGGGATGAGGCGGAACAGGCCAGTTTTGACTTACTAAAGTATAAACTTACACATGCGCCTCTCTTACAATATCCAGATTTTGAACAACCATTCATTTTGACTACAGACGCTAGTGGATTTGCGATAGGTGCTATCTTGAGTCAGGGTAAACTGGGGCAAGATAAACCCATAGCCTATGCGAGTAGAACGCTTAATACGGCAGAAGTAAATTACAGTACTACTGAGAAGGAATTATTAGCAATCGTATGGGCTTGTAAACACTTCAGACCCTATTTGCTTGGTAGAAGATTTAAAATAGTGACGGATCACCGTGGACTAGTTTGGATCTTTAATGTTAAGGACCCCAGCTCGCGTTTAATGAGATGGAAACTACTATTGGAGGAATATGAATACGAAGTACAATACAGGGCTGGTAAGAGAAACTGTAATGCAGATTGCTTAAGCAGATACCCAGTGGAATGCCTTATAGCTAGTAGTGAGGGTTTAACATGGGAAAAGAAGCAAAAAATTATTGAGGAAATGCACAACTGTCCCGTTGGGGGTCACCAAGGCATTCAGAGGACAATTGAGAGGATTAAACTGTACACATCTTGGCCAGGAATTGAGCAAGATGTAACAAAATTAATCAGGGAATGCAAAATTTGCCAAGTTAATAAAGATACTAGACCTAAAATTAAGCAGCCTTTAGAAATTACAGACACGCAAGAGGCACCATGGAACAAAATCTATTTAGATATAGTTGGTCCTCTTCCACAGACAGTTAGGAATAATAAATATTTGCTGACATGCCAAGATAATCTAAGTAAATATATCATAGCTATACCCATCGAGAATCAAAGTATAGAGGCAGTAACTGTTGCCTTTATGAAATACATTGTGTTAATTTTTGGAATACCCTCTAGCATTGTTACAGATCAAGGTACCAACTTCATGAGTGACATGTTTAGACGATTGTGTAAATTACTTAAAATAGAAAAGATAAATACTACAGCGTACCGACCTGAAAGTAATGGAGCTTTAGAAAGAACTCATAAAACTTTAGTGAATTACCTAAGATGTTTCTGCGAGCCTAAAAATCCCGACTGGGATGAATGGATACAGTTCGCATGTTTTACATATAACACTACTCCTCATTCAGTCACCAAGTACACTCCTTATGAGCTTATATTCGGTAGGAAGGCTAATATACCGGGTGTGTTGCAACAAGTACCACAACCTCTCTATAATTATGATGACTTGGTGCAGGAAGTGAAGCAGAAAATGCAAAACTGTCACCAGATTGCCAAAGAAAGGTTGATACAATTCAAAAAGTCTCAAAGTGAAAGAGTGAAAGCCAACGCCGCTAATTTCGATGAAAGCGACTTAGTGCTGTTAAAAGTAGAGGCAAGAAATAAATTAGAGCCTCTCTGGAAGGGTCCATTTGAAATTAAGAAAATAAAGGGTTCTAATGCTGTTGTACAAGAATTAGGAAAGAGAAAACAACACGAAGTGCATATGAATAGGCTAAAACCATATTTCTCTTCAATTTCAGGGAATAGCAAGCATGATAAGGACACAGTTTGCAATAATAGCGCTGCTGGCACTATGGACTAAGTGTGCAAACTTGCAAGATGTTCAGAGCGTTGAATCAAGAACAGTCATATACTTCGATGAAGTAGGCACTATCATGTTCTACCCTATGCAATGGAAGGTTATCTCTTATGTCAACCTTGAACCAACACGTTCAATATGGAAGCAAACTAAAGATCACCAACGTCAGATATCTAAATTCTGTTCAGATTTAAAGACTAAAGCATATTACCATTTGACAGATTGCGGGTCGTTTGAACAATACCTAAGGGCAAAAATTAGGTATATCGACAATTTAAAAGATTTAGTGGGGGAATACCTTAAAAATTCAAATTCAAATCATGCCGATGAGGTTGGGAAGTCAACTAGAACAAAAAGAGGCGTGCTGAATTTTGTAGGTGATGTTGCCAAAATTTTATTTGGTACACTATCACAGTCAGACGCAGAAGAGTATAATAAACACATTTCTCATCTTGAAAATGAATAGGCCGAGTTTTTGCATATATCCAAGGAACAGTTAACAGTAATTAAATCCACAATTAGTTCAGTGAATTTAACTTTACAAAGAGTTGACCAAAATGAAAGAACATTAAAATCCGACCTTGATAAATTAGTAAAATATGCTAATAAACAGATGAGTAGCCTAGGGGAAGAATTTAAGATGGTAAGTCTAATCAATGAGCAAATAAGAGTTATTCAGAGGGGATTATATGAGAGTCAGCATGGTTTCGAAATTTTAATAGATACATTTGTTCACGCTGAACAGGGAATCTTTCAGCCTCAGTTGTTAACAATTGAAAAAATTAAGAAAATTCTGCACAGTCATAAGCTGCCAAGTGGGTTGGATTATCCTAACTTTCCTTTTTCAGAACTTCAACGAATCATAGTACCTCACACCTATGCATACAACCAGTATTTAGTTTATGTATTAGACATTCCTATTATATCTAGCACCATATATCATTTGTACAAAACCCTTCCCTTTCCCGTGAAACAGGGTAACAATTATGTTTTTATAAATTCTAACAAAGAGTACATTTTTTCTGACCCTATACATCAACATTTTGGCAAGATGTCTCACAATGAGTTAACGGCTTGTTACAAGCCAAACCATTTGCAATTTGTGTGTAAAGAAGAAATCCCAATTCAAACCTATGTACCTGGCACAGATTGTGAAGCCACTTTATTGCATCCCTCTACTATAAAATTTCCAAACATCTGTGAGCTTAGGATGTTAAAAATTCAAAAAACCTTCTGGATACCTTTACATTTAAGCAATCAATGGTTGTTTGTAGCTCCTTACCTAGATACGGTAACAATTCTGTGTACCTTAGAAACAAAAAAGGTGGAGATAAAAGATGAAGGAAAACTCACTCTTGCACAAGGGTGCAAGGCCTTCACTTCCTATATAATCTTGTATGCAATCACATCAACTGATATTAATTCCACAGTAGACTTTATGCCTACTGCACCCCTAAATTTTGATTGTTGCTTCGACAATGACAGAACCAGTGATTTTGATAAGTTACAGTTAGAAGTGCCATTAGTGAACATCATGTCGTCAGCGGATGACTTGCGGATCGCCAGCATCAAGACCGACGAAGTGCAAAAATTAATAGAAGAACAGGAACGCCAAAATTTTGCTAAATGGTATGCAAATATACCCTCCTGGAGTTCAATACTGGGAGTAATTATTGTGATTGTTGTAAGTTTATGTTGTTGCTTCTGTTACTGCAAGTGTTGCAGAAATTGTGTATTTTGGATAAGAGAAAAATGTGTAACTGATAATTGCCTTCGGCAAACACAGGAGCGAGTATGTTGTGTTAATGTTAACAATTACAACAATGCAAGGGTTCAGTACACTCAACCAGGGAGTAGTTCACCAGCTGTGTCTCTTCACTCGTTGTCACATCTTAATGAAGCAGCCAATGGAGAAACACAGACTGAAGCAATTTTTATGGGTAAGGAACCCATCTCTAATAGGACCAGAAGTAAGCAAAAGACCTTTAGGTAATTAAAGTTCTCACCAGCTAAGGTGATAACTTTTTATAAGAGGGGGAGTGTAATGTATAGCACTGGATGTAAAGAAAGCTTTTTAAAGAGGACTAATTAAATTAGAATTATGTGACTCATTTCTGTGTACAACAGAGATAGTATAAGTTTTTTGTGTAAAGGCCAAGGTCAGAGTACAATTCTCAGTCCAGAGGGACAAATAACCTTTAGACTATTGCGTAACATCGGTCCAGTACTGAGTTCGAAATCCTTAATACTTTGAACCCTTTACTCATTACGCATTGCGTTATACGTGTAATCAGTCATTACTAGGTACCCCCTACTCTAAATTTACACACGATGTGTGCTGGGCTAACAGCTACGCACGGCACTTGACATGCGCAGTGGCTTGATGCACACTGACATTGGCCTGATATAAATATTGATGTAAACTGTACTCTTGTTAGGAAAACTGGCTTTTGTTAGATTCCTCACATACATGTCTGCTGCCTAAATACATCTTTATCTACTGGACTCGTCGGATTTCTCTGTGTTGCTAGCCACCTCAGGTTCTCTGTGAGAAAGACTTAGCTCTTTCTCCTTACTTACTCCTATCCCAGAAAGAATACCTCTCTTAAATTCCTAACTAGAAGTGAACTTCAAGTATTCCTAAATCCTATCCTTAGAAGAAGAAAACTAACCACATCACCTGGTGAACACGTTACAATATCAAATGTTTGTTCAGAATACAATATTTTCTTTGCTTACTATACCTAAGTATGCAGTTGTTATTCAGAGAATCTCGCATTGAAATATCAGCATCGAATTTTTGTTTCCAAACTATGTGACTTTGTGTGACTAAGATAGAACAAGGAAACATATAATAAAGAAAGTGGCGCCGTTTATATAAAAGAGCAGAAAATCTTACAAATATGGATGGCATCAGTATCTACAAATTTACAATAAATTCTGAACTGAATATAATGCAATTTTGAATGGGTTTTGATACACTGTTTAGCGTCTAGCGTTTCTCCTCGCAACAAGCGACCGTTTTGTAATAAAAGTCATTCTGGCGACATATTGGAGCCATTCAGTTGCTCTTTTGTTTGTCTGCTCTCTTTTCTCGAGCGATTCTGGCTCCTTAGTTAACCGTTATTCATCCAGGATGTCATGGTTGTTCCCGAAACTGCGTAACTTTATGACTAACCGAATGACGGATTTCTGGTTCACCGGGAGGTCACAAATTAACTGACAACGTTGTAGCACTTTTTAGTTTCCAAGTTAACATATTTAATTACCGTTTCAAAGAAAACGAACAGAGGGTTTTATGGTGCCATAAAATACCACAGTTGACCGTATGATGAAACTTTTCAGACTTTGTAACAAGCTACGGATGACCAAGGCACCACAATGGAGGGGGAAAAAAGCTCCGTTTAGTAACTGATTTAGATAAAACATGTTTTATTTGCGATATGTAAGCCAAAAGCAGAACTATATCTTACGAGCTGGCATATCTGACATTGAATAATTTTACGGCTTGTATGCAGAAAATAGAAGGATGAGTGAGTAGATTTCGTGTGATGGTAGAATTCAATATGACGAATAAAACGTCCAATAATAAATTCATCTATCATGAAGGATAAAGGATATAATTAACATTATTTAATACTGTGACGTCGGGCTCGGCGCACAATGGGGGACGGGCGGGTCGAAATTCTTCACATCGCGTACCGAGCTGGCGAACGGGCAAAGACGTTCAGAGCCGGGCTACCTCGACTACTGCTATGTGTACGTGACTGTCAACAATCGAAGCGGCAGAAACAAAAGGGTTGTCGAGGACGTTCGCGAGACATCGTTATTTCCGATCTATTGCGTGGAGCTCGAGAAAGGTCTATGTGACTTCATTCCCAGTATATAAGGAGGCCTGAGAAGAACAGTCGGAGTGAGTGAGTTTTAGAGTTACTGACACGAGTCGGGCAGTGTGTCAGTGAGTGCAAGACAGCTGTGCGTGTGTGTCGTGTTGGTACGCGTAAGAAGATTCAGCAGCGTTGCGAGTAATTACATCGTCGTAATTAGTAGGTACGTGAAAGACAGAGGAAGTGAAAAAAGACACTAAAAGGACTTAGGAATGCTATGAGGAGTAAAAATTGTGAGTTGTGACAGCCTGAAAGACTGTAGACCGTGTTAATGACGAGAAGGAAACTGTATTTGTGGTAAATTTTTAGAAGTAATAAAGTGATAGAAAAGTAACTGAACTGATTTAATCATTTTGTTACAGTACATTATCTGCACAGTCTGGCAAGAGAGTTTTGTTCAGTTTCCGCTAACCCATGCACGTGTTCACATCTACGACGAGTTGAAGTCCAAATATCGGCCAGGGCTCGGAACCTGGTTTCTCCATGAGTGTGTGTTTTTGTTATCACCTATTACAAGGTGAAATAATTTATATACTAGAATTTCAAATCATTATCCTTTTTAATATTAAACTAGAACGATAGAGTATAGATCTTAAAGCGTGTAGCTATGATACGTTTAAGACTTAAGATACAGGGTGATGAAGGACCCTTCAACCAGGCAGCCTTCGGAAAATGTTCTTTTTTTGAGCAAGCATCCGCGCTACCTGTCGGCACCGTCTTACGCTGCAAAACCTGAAAGCATACATGAAACATGAGAATGGAAGGGAAATGAGAAAAGGAATACAAAGGTCAGAGTGGGAATTGATTTCAGGACCTTCCGAATGCCAGTTTCACACGTTGTCTGGGAGCCAACTCGCTCGTGAAAGTAACAGAAGGAAGCAAATCTTTCCTACATCGGTCGTTTACCTTACTCGAGCATAAAGAAAAGCTGCGAGTGTGTTTGCAAGAGCCACAAAGATGTTTTGTTGCCATTTTGCGTTTTCTGTTATATTTTGTCTTGAACCTCCGCTTGCCATCAGATTTTTATCTAAAGTAGAATCTCGCTCCAAAGCATTGCTGTAGAATAATCCTTTTGAAATACTGCAAAGTGTGTGGAAGCTTCACCATAACTTTACGTATTCTTATCCCAACATATTTTCCATTTCTAATATACAGCATTGTGTTGGTTTCCGAGTTACAGTTTGTTTGTCACGAAACCTTTCAAGGGAATTCCTTTCATTTTTTACCGAGGAAGAGTTAGGACAACTTTAGAAGCAGATAAAAAATCCAGATTGCAGATACAGCAGAGATTCCATTCGTAGTTTTTATATGTTGTATAGCTAAGGGGTTTAACAAGAAATACACGGTTGTTTTTTATGTTATTTTTTATTGGTCTTCATTTCGTAGCAGCATGTATGTTTCTTTCCATATAAACATTTTTAAAACACGGTTTCTCTCTGTGTTTTGTAAAGTTTGTATAAATTGATTTTTGCTTTCATACGACCATAGAATTTAATTGTTTTAAGAAGAGTCTTGTGACTACTGCTGCAGTAATATCATTTTCCAAACCGTTACTTAAAAGTTGTATTATTACACAAGACGATTAATGGGCAGACCGAGAATATTTCCTGATTTCACTACATGTCTGTTTTCATTGTTTTGGAGGAACGCAGACGAATGGCTTGTATGGTCCATTCAGATTGCTTTTAATAGAGAACAGCAAATTATAATGCATGCATTAACTGTTTTCAATTGGGAAAACTTCCAACCTAAGGTGCACCCTATTACGACATTTCCTCCACAGTGAGAATCGCATCTCGGAGTCGATGTTTAATACCGTCTATGCAGGATTATCAATTCTTGATTGTGGTATTATCGCTTTGGTTATATCACCTCCTCCTTGCGGTCCTGCCAACCTAAAAATTTTCATACGTTTCTGAGCATTTCAAGTATCCATGTGCTGTAAAAACAATTATAGAGCCATTCAGAAATGGCAGTAAAAGATTTGGCGAAAATTCTAGTGAGGATATTGATATTAATATTTAGAACTGTTGATGAAAAATATGATGTGTTGCACTCACATGACTTCTTCTACTCTTGTACTAACCATTCTTACAAACTCTTATTCCTATATCTTCGTGTTATTTGAGATAAGCATTTGTACATATTATCTTATTGTTTAATTCCTTGTAGGTGCAAGGGGGATATTAGAATACAGTAGGCTGTGAGCGATAGTCAAATCTTTTAAAACTTTGAGATCCCGTTCTCCTTGCACGCTTAACATATAAAAAATGAACAACGATGTTCCATTACACAAAAGTTTCAAGTATTGTATTTGCGAATCTGATACAAATAACAAGGAATATCTCCAAAATGATTCACTCTACAAAAACTTTATTCAGACATAAATTGTGTGTTTTAGTGAGATCTACATTAAAAATTTATATATCTCTTACGGTTTACGAGTTATTTAAAAGGCATCCTGAGTAAACAGGACTACATAGGCTATAGCCAGAAAATTCAAAATATAAATTTCATTTGTCATACAGATATCTTAAAAATATGACATTTTAATCAAAATCGTTAGAGCCATTTTATAGAAAATCAAAATTTTCGAAAACTTTTCCATGTAAAGGGTAGTTTAGGGTGGGCATATTTTCCTCAAAATCTTCGTGTCGCATCCTTGAAAGACAAACTTAAATATCAACTTTGTTTTTTAACCAACTTTTCGTTCTTGAGTTATGCTGTCCACAGACCGACAGACACACAGATCGACAGACTGACAAACACGGACCTTTTTCTAAAAATGTTTTCTTTTTTTGGGTTCAGGAGGTCTCAAAACATATATATTTCCAGTGAAATCTCAACATCAAATTTTTGGGTGGAATACAGTACTTCCTTCTACTTATCAGCAGAGAAAGTAAGATTACAGGACATACCAACTCATCATCTTTAAGGCCACATTTACATATAAATGAGGATCATCCCTCAAAAATTGTCAATAAATTAAGAAATGTAACCTGCACGTCCATGAATGTCACACAGCAAATACAGCAGCTATCTTCACTTACATTTCAAAATTGTACCTTTAACAACTGTAATCTTAAATATATCAGATCTACCTTTAATAAATAGCACACTAATGCAAATTAATTAATTTATATCCATCCTATGTCTAATTCATCATCTTTTGGATTAAATGCAAACACTATTTTTGTTCTCACAGCCTACTCTATTAACCATAGTGTCAACTTGGAAAATAAACCTTAATTAAAACGTATGAATGTTATTGTAAGTTGTTTACTTTTAAATCACTATTCATATTAAAGAGTATTAAATAAATAGATTGATTATTTCACTCAAGATTTCTACATTTGAAATAATAATTCACGAATTAACTCATGATACAGCCTATGAAATGTTATTTAAATGCCGCATTGTAATTACTAACCTCTTAAGAGATATCTGTAGCAGACATATATACATCAGCGTTCATTGCCACGGCCTACAAGATTGTCATATTGATGCTCCATTTTTTTAAGATGTTGGCCGTGTCAGTAGTTGGAGTATCTGCCGTTAATTTATAATTTCGTTAAAAATAAAGTTTTGCCAAACAGATTCCAAACTATTTCCTGTTGTATTCAGTGTTCTGAGGTTTCCTCTTCGAATTATTTCGTGTGTTTCAGCATTAGATAAGGGAGTGACATATTTGACATTTGAATAGCGGCTCTCTTGCGTCAAATTACGTGAGCTGTTGGGCAACTGTAGCACAGTGCAGCTAAATTCTCTAACATAAGGAAAGCAGAGGAGATGATAACTAAAATTTAGAGGAGGTGATAATGAAATGTGAATGCAGTCAGTCATCGGCTGAACTTTGAAGTTGTTATGCACTTGATTGGTTGATTTCAACCACTTACGTATGAGTGGAGTAGTCGCCATAAGAAACCCTCTGGTGGTATTACTACAGATAGGAAAATCAAAATTAATCCCAACAAATGCCAGCTGATACATTTTTCTAAGCGACGTCACACTTTGGCAATGGACCTAACGGTCGGTGGTCAAATATTGCACTGCCGTCAGCAAGTTAAATACCTAGGGGTCACCTTGGACCACACAATGTGTTGGTCCACCCACATAAAAAATAGCGCCAACAAAGGCAGACAGCGGCTAAAGTTATGCGCCCCCATCTTCCGCAGCAAACAGCTGCAATTGAAGTCCAAATTCGTCCTGTACAAAACGTTCATCCTGTCAGTGGTTCTATACGCGTGTGTGGCCTGGGCAAATGCCTCAAAAACTGCCTTAAAACAGCTTCAAACCCTCCAAAACCTCTCCCTCCGGAAAATCCTCTCCGCTCCTCTTTTAACCACTAACCAAACCCTTCACCTGGAAACCCAGATCCTTTCCATCCCTGAGGCAATAACCAAGAAAGCCACAGCAGCATGGGTGCGCATCAGAAGTCACAACAACTACGTGATTGCCAATATTGGCAAAGGTGAGCCGAAGCATCGTAAACATACACGTATCAAAATGTTTTAGACGTCGCTCGGCTCACCGACTAATGTGCGCCCACGCAACCACAGGCCCCAGGCCACACACACGCTACCTCAGAGGCCTGCACCCCAGGGAACCATTCAGGAGCTGCAACCTGCCCGCTCAGGAAAACCGCGGAACCGTACCTATATAGTGTAAATAACGTGTGTAAATATGTAAATAGTGAGTGTTTTAATGTGCTGGGACGCATAGCTTGGTGTGCCCAGCAAACATGTACGAGTGGGACGCTCAATCTGGAGTGCCCACTGTGTGTGTGTGTGTGTGTGTGTGTGTGTGTGTGTGTGTGTGTGTGTGTGTGTGTGTGTGTGAGAGGGGGCATATCTCATGCTATACCAGAGTGAATGCGGGAGTGCATGTGTGTAAATAAATTATAATATATGTGGATAAAGAAGAAAAGACAAAAACAAAAACATTTCAAAATATAAAACAAAAACAATACTGAAGGGAGCTGTTCTCGGTGAACCAAAGAGGGCCACTGTATGGGTTTCCTGAGAAACCCGCTGCATATATCCTGTAAGTATAAATAATTGTAAGTACAATGTAAATTTAAGTCTGTACGCTGGGCCTACTGTACCAGCACCAGGCTATATTCCTTAATAAAATAATCTGAATCTGAAAAAAAAAAAAAAATCTGAAACTACAGGTAGACAACATGCTACACCTGTGATCCACGCATCCCAGAGTTTATACGGTTCCGCGTTGTAATGTTTATCCTGTCTCTTTTACATGCAGGAGGTCAGATCCTTGGAAGATGCTGGGCTTAGGCATGAAGTTTGGTATCTATACCAACATAGGTACATATAAAGTTAGCCTTCAAGCTCTCATCCCTAAACCATACCATCTTGCTTCGTCACGAGTGCACAGAGGGAGCAGTGTAGGGCAACTGTACCTCTGCCTCTGTGACGTCAGGTAGCATTACAGCGCCGTCCACTCTATCTGCTTATATTATCTGTGGACAGATGGCACAGCATTCAGTATTGCCATCTATTTTTCATTTATACTATTGTTTTAGACTTAAAGTGGAACTTTGAGTCATGGTGTTAAATATTCAATGTTGCATTTACCCAGGCGAATGAGGGAAAACACGAGGAAAAAAAGCCAAGTCAGATTGGTTGCCCCACGGTATTTGCACTCGGGACCTCCCAATCTGAGCCCCACACGCTACCACATAGCTATCCTGCTCGGTACACAGATGTGGTTATAAGTAGAGTCGTGATTTAGAAGTACATGATTTTATAGCAATACAAGACAGCTCAAACTTATCCGTTTAATTACTTTCCGGTTCTAAATATGTATTCCTTTTCAATGCATATTTGCAAGTTTTTGCGTTTTTGGGGGACACAAACATGGATAATGTATACTTGAGGAATTTATAACTTAACCACGCATATGATATACATTATATTCAGTTGAAGTGCATGTTTTAATAATTTTGAGTGAAGACTAAGATTCTTAATTTTCATGTTTCTTGCTTTAGCTTGTAGAATCCGCATGCAGATGCTTCCTCAAAGAGAGGAGTGCTCTCTGTGAACACAGAGGGCTGCTTGGTCGACGGGTCGTTCATGGTTCTCTCTAGGTAGCTCCTGTGGGACGGGTTTTTGAGCCTGAAATTGTTAGGGGCTCCCGTGCATCTCTCAAGCCTGCCTACTATGGCCTGTTATCATCATACTGTAGTTCCATCACCGCATTCCTTCCTCCTGGAGATTGGTAGCCAAATTGAACTTATGTAGGTCCAACTGTGCGACGTGTCCCCCTTCACCGTACAACCCCAAACCAGCTGATGAGACTGTTAGTTGCCATTAGCCTATATTGTCTAAAAATTAATTATTCCTAAATACATTTATATTTTATAGGGAATTCCAGGTATTTGCCGTAAATAAGGGAACAGTGTACTATAAAGTGGTGAAAAATAACATCTTTTGTTTCTTGTCTTAAATAATTCTCTGAAGTTTCTTGAACTAAATGCATATCATTCATACAATTTGTATAATTAGCATTTTAAAAGTGATATTAAGTGGAGAGCATGCTGCCCATCAAATTCAGACACGGAACAAGAGGCTAGGATAAAAAAGGAGGCAAGTAGAGAAGCATCTGGAAGATATAATGATGACTATGATACTGATGTATTGAGGCAGACCTGCAGAACATCACAAAACTTGAAACATTTTCGCAATGTGTAAATATAATGTGTAATTCTGAGGAACTGTTAATCATAGAGGCTTGAAATGTTGTACTCTTCTCTGTCAGTATATTTGTCCTCTGTTTTAACTTCAGTACTTATTAAGCATAATATGTGCAAACTGAAACCTGTTGCATAATTGCTCAACATTTCTATACAATTTTTTACAATTTAGTAATTATTTTTGTAGACTTAACCAACTGATGTGTTAACTCTGTTTCCTAGAGTGGCTAAGTATGTCCAGAATGTGTATAATTTTTTTTCTTCAATTCTATGTTGCAAATGGTTCCCAAGGAAAATTACCTAACTTTGTATGATTTTGGAAAATATTTCTTCGGAGTATTTTATATATTAATTATTTAAAATGTATTTTAAAGGTTAGTAGGTATAAATCAGAAACTAAAATAATTTCCATCTTATTCTGATTATGTCGTAAAAATTTCAATATTTCCATTGGATAGCTTTTTGTGTATAGTACATTTTGTCAATTATGTAAAACTGATACTTGCTAGATTATCCTTAAATAATTTCAGGTATAAGCATTACCGATTTCAACAATCAGAAATTATCGTCTTATTTGACTAACGGTGCTCATTGCCTTCACATAACACTAAGTTATTTATAACAATAAAATAACAGCTTTTACAGTGCACAAATATAAAGGAAAATGAATATGTATATACGAGTAATTATAATTTAAATTGAATGTAAATTTTACTGTATGTCTAACCTGGCATACATATGGAAAAGGCCATAGCTAGAGTTTGGAATTTTGAATTCTGATGCCAAATGTAGCTGCTAATCAAGCAAGCTTTTGGCTTACCATCCAATCTCCTGCGGAAGTACTATTTTTCGTACGCTAAGCGAAATTATGTGGTGTTATCTCAGCTAATAGTATACTTATGAACGTTACACTTTCTGTTCTGGTTACGTTGCCTTTGTCCATCCCTACTCTAATGACTCACAAGTACTTAGAAACGAGGGGCACTGATAAACACTTCACTCAGTCCTTCGCTGTACACGTATTCATGTTTGGAAATACTTTTCCAATGACCCTTTTACAGCTATTCGCATACTGGTGTGCAACTTTTAGAAATGTAGCGATATTTTATGACGGCCTTTTTTCCACTTTGCGGAAGCCAGCTACGACCTGTTGAATAGCGAGTTCACACATTGTTCCGGAAGGGTTCAGACGTTTTATTTTCCCTTTGTAACAGTCACAACTTTTATGTGCTCCTCGCATTCATTGTTCTGTTTTAATGAGATTGCTTTTCTAAACCCAGTTGGCAACCTGTGTAAAATAGAACCAGGGCACAGAGAGAAAGTACACCGGCAGTTTTCGCTGAAAGTAATACAGCACATGTATTTACATTCCTTCCCAATAGGCAGGTATTACATTGTTTCGGAATCACTTTTTACAATATGGCGAGCACAATGACAGACCTTAGCTGGTTATCACCAAATAAATGAATATCAGCATTTCATACGAAATTCTGCACTTTTAATTCAAAGCTTCTACAAATTTGACGGTGGAAATGATTTGGTTTAGCTAAGCGAAATATGATTATTATGCATTGTATTTAAAAATCATCACAATCATCATCATCATCATCATCATCATCAGCAGCAGCACCAGGAGCAGCAGCACCAGCATCATCAGCACAGGGTTTAAGCCCTTTAGGTTTGTTCGGGTCTCATATTATATCAAAACTATTTTCTGTCCATCTTCTTCTCGTCTATCTATATTTCTTTTTCCTGTAGGTTTATAGGCTATAATAAATGCAGTAATTATCCATCGTTACTACATGATCGCTCCAATTATTCAGATATGATCTTTTTTTTTCTGTTAACTGAATATCTTTAACTCCTTACGTATTTCTTTACTTCTTCTGTCTCTTAAAGTATAACCAACCACATGTCTTAAAAATCGCATTTCTGCCGCCTCAATTTTTCTTTCTTCTTGTTTCGTCATTGTCCAACTTTCGGATCCATATACAAATTCAAAACCGCCATTACTTTATACAATTTTAATTTTCTTTTTCGTCTTGTATTTTTCAGGTTTCCTTTTATGATACCATACGTCTGATTAAATTTATTAATTTTATTTCTTATGTCTTCATTTTTGAGGTATTGCAGCCGGAGTACTTAAAACAGTTTATTTTTGCTTGTAATGCTATTTTCGCTCGTATTATTTCCGGTCGTCTAAAAAATCAAGTTAATTATAACTTTTGCCTTTTCTACTACTTACAATACATAGTGTTTAGAGAAAATATTGCAGTATGCTCAAAAAGGCACCTCAATTTCACTAGAAGTTTCACCTTTCTCTGAACACAAAGAAAAACCTTTTTAGGTACATATCAATGCGCGCGCACGCGCGTGTGTGTTGTGGAGGGGGGGGGGTGAAATTAATGCTTTTAAATAAAATCCGACGTAAACAAACCTCAAGATACACAATAATGACTGAACATCATGCCGATGAGCAATTATTCCAGAGGTAAAGCCGCCGATATGATCTTAGATTTATAAATGTGCGGAAGACAAATTTGAGGTTTTCGAAGGAAATCGAGGGTTTGAGTTTGAAACAGTAAGTTTTATAAATATTAAGCATGATTGGATTGTTATAATCAGTGCAGTAGCCAAACACGTGTGGATATTTGAGAAAGAGAGTGTCCGATCTAGGAGAGATAAGCTGGTAAGAGCAGCAGATTCTGGGGGGAAGGCGGGCAATCAGGTTTTGAATGCGGGCTGTACTTAACAGTGCAAGGCTATTCACCAGGGGGCGGTACTCTATCTGATTGATCTCCTCTCCTCGGGCTATTGACCTCTCTCTTTGCACATGTGAGGGCTTCTTCTGAATAACTATAAAAATGATACATTTTTGGTTTACCAGGTTCATGAGAACATCTGGGTTAACGACCGCCTTGATGGTCTCCAAAGTGAGATAGTTTTAAAAATCGACACGTAAAGTGTTCATTATTATTTGTCAAGAGCCTCTACAGAATGATGCATCAAAGAGAGTTGTCAACAGAAGATCAGCAGGAGACCGCTGATCAATAGTTATGATCATTATCTCCGAAATAAATAAGGCATAACCTAAACCAGTTTAAATTTAGTGTTTGAAACTAGATTCATTTTCTACTAGATTTCTCACTCCTTATTTGGAGTAGGTACACTGAACATATTTCAACAGCCTTTAAGCACATCTGGCACATAGGGGCCGGAGTTAACTGAAGAAGTGTTACACGTTCATAAAGTTAACTGTCAGGACAAGCTTTTGCAGATCTGGAGCTAACCCCAGAAAATTCTAGATATACATTTGCAATAAAATATCTTAAACATGTGGTAATTTAAACAATATGGTTAGAGCCATTATTGAGAAAATAAAAATGTTGAAAAGTTTTGCCTCTAAACGGTAGTCTGGGGTGGAAGATTTGTTTAACATCGTTGTATCGCATCCTTGGAAGATGCTGAATTTCAGTACCAAATTTAATATTTAATTAATTCTTAGTTATGCTGTTTATGCTGTTTATATGACCCTCTCTGTACACACACACAAACACACACACACACATACACACACACAAACGTACCTTTTTCTAAAATTGCTGTTTTAATTCTGGGTGAATAGTATTTACGGTGAGATTCGATATTTAATTACTTTTCCTTCTTCTTTGGTTCAACAGCCTTATTAGGCCAAGACCGCTCCAATGATCCCTCTCCATCCAACTATATTCAGTGGTATACCCTTTTCCAATGGCTTACATTGATTGCCTTCAGATCTCTTTCCATATCATCGAGCCATCTTCCAACTTTTCTGGTTGCATATAATGGATCGATGGGAGTGATCCTTTTACATTAATTACATTTTATTTAATTACATTTAATTACCTACTTTCTCTACCACGTACATAGTAAATACAGGTGTTACTGATTCCACCCAAAGCTTGAATGTAGAGATTTTACTGGAAATACAGACTTTGAGTTCCCTGAATCCTAATAAAGAAATTTAGAAAAATATATGTGTGTGAACAGCTAACTCAGAAACGAAAAATCGGTTAAATGCCAAACTTGTAATTTAAATGTTTCATCTCCAAGGGGTGCGACACGAAAATTCAAGAAAATTTCCCCATCTATTCTTTACATTGAACATACTTCGAAGGTTTTCATTTTCTCAAGAATAACTCTATTGATTAAAATTCCATACATCTAAGATATTTTCACGCTAAAAGAAATGTAGATCTTGACTTTTGTGAGAATGTCGTCAGATGACCTCTTCATCCTGGATGATTTCTGATGATGATTACGGTAAACCGTAACAGATAGACAAAATCTTACAACAAAAAGTGTAGATCTCGTTAAAACACAAAATGTATGCCAATACAATTTGTTGTGGAGTAAACCATTTCCGAATTTCGAAATATCAAAGTAATCACATAGCGACCAGCCCTTAAACGTGACAGTTTTTACAACTGAGAATTACACTTATTTTGTCAGCTTTTTCTGCTATCTATTTTACTATGCAACGTATTATATTCACATGGTTTTCTATACTCGCTTTTGTCTTGCATAACACATTCACATATCCTTCTCTACTTGCCCTTCAAAAACAATTCATACAAATTTCTATAATTAAAATAGAAATGCAACGAATTAAATTCACACAGTTTTTTCTACTCACTTTTCTTATACATACAACATATGTTTCTCTACTCCCACTTCTACACAAAATTCATATACTTTTCTGTATGTTTGAAATAGAAATGCAAAGTATTACATTTACACCATTTTCTCTACTAAGTTTTCTTCTTGTGGTATTTGTGGTTGCTCAACATTGCTTCTGCAGTGTCTTCCTAGTGTTTTTATTTATTTAGTTTATTTCTTATACTATCCTAAGAGTTTTAATTAGATATTTGTTTAAATGTGTTAAGTAATATTTTTAAATTTGTTCAAAGCAGCACAAGTATATTAGGCAAGTGCAACCAATTTCAGAAATTCCAAAACCAAAGACAACGCGGGTATTTCAACTAGTTTAAATAAAAATATGTTAAAATGAATTTTTGAAACCATTTAGAAAAAAAAAGATTCTTATTACCTTACATAATACTTGAATTTATTTATTTATTTTCCAAGCCGAAAGGAAGGAGCATTTTCCTCAAAGCAGCAAGTGAAACACATTTTACAAAATTCACTCTAACAGCGCACCGACCATTAAGGACTAAACGACATTGCCGTATAAGACATCTCCATATCGGAAATGTTTCGGTTTAAAAAGAGACTCTAGAGACAGAATGTTATTGTGAACATTAAAAATGCAATAACTTTAAGAGAAAAGGCACCACTCTGTAGGGGGCCATAACGAGAAACAAATGAAAACTATATAGCGTGAGTCTCGCCACTAAAAGCTTCAGCGTTCCATGTAGCAGGCAATTTCCTGTCGGTCGAAAAGAGAGTCGTAAACGACGATTTGTCTCACTTAAGTCCAGAGATAGCATGCCTTCGAACAAAGGATCTGCATTTCTGAAACCTGAGCAAACGTAACGCAGTAAACTGGAGACAAAATTACTTACGGCCTCATCTGATATGCTCTTATTCCTTTAAAATAATCATGACGCCATTTGAAGCCTGAGTGCCCTCGAAGTTTTACCCTATCGTAATACAAAGTAACTATTTCAACACAAGAAAGATAAACGTTTGCAGAAATATTTTCAATACGCATTTCGTTATAGGTGCCAGAGGAACCCAAGAAGCAGCAACAATTGATAAATGTTTAAAAGCGGATCACTATAAGCTGGCCTTGGAAGAGCAGAAACAACACAATGTCTCAGCACTTCAAAAATGACAAGGAATTGAACAATTCAAACCAATGACAACGGATAGCTCAGAAATGTCTAATGCTCAAACAGAATATACTTAAAATAAATTTGTATTTTAATTTTTGTTGTGAAGTAAGTTTTTATCTATCTCTTATGGCTTAACAGTTACCGACTGAGATGGCTCCACGGTAGCACGTAAGGTTCACATTCGGGAGGTCTCGAGATCGATTCCTGATGTTCTCTCACTCTGAACATGGGGTGTTCCGTGGTCAGCAAGGCGAATGCTGGGATGGTGTGTTATACCACGGGTCTCCTCTTTCACCTCCAGCTGCTCGAGCCTCCACTGCTGGGTCGAGCTTTTCCCGGTCCCTGCTAGTGGGAGCCTATGAGCCATCCTCTAGTGGCTTGGGCGGGTCGTCGCCTAGCGCCTCTCGGCCGGTTGATCAAGTCTGTGAAATGTTAGACAACTCTACGCATCTCTTTCGTATGTGCCGGCCGATCCTGTAGCCCATACGTGTCCTGTAGTTCCTTCATCTTATCCATTGCTTTCGCGGGTGTATGCACCAAAGATCCTTTGGATTCGCGGTGCTAGGTGTCCCCCTCGGTTACCTAATACTATTCTATGGCTTACTTATTATTTAAAATTATATAAAATTCATTTTGAATGAAAAGGATTAACAAGCTCTTGCCAAATAATTTAAGATATAGACTTTGTCAATAAATATTTTAAGCATATGACATATTTATGGTGCAATTGCTGGACAAAAGAAAGGAATAGAGCTTGCTAATGTTTATAGTATTTGCAGATTATATCAAAGCCTTCGATAAACTAAAAATAAATATAGTATGGGATATAATGAATCAACGAAGCTTTCCAGGTCACATAATAGAGCAATTCAAAGCCTGCACGCTGAAACAACGATAAAATTAAACAATGGAAACAGTCAACTGCCAATATAGAGATAAATCAAGGAGTGAGATGTCCCTTAGCACCCGCTCTGTTTAATTTATATATTGACGACGTCATAAGGAAATGGCAATACATTTATTAGGGTATTTTAGAGTTGATAGTAGAAAATTACATACACTCCTTTTTGCAGTTGACGAGGATAGCCATTTGTCAATTAGAAAAATTTGCTGCTGAATATAACCTACAAATATCGCCAAGTAAAACGAAAGTAATTCCGTTCCATGGGAAGAATCCAATAAAAGACAAAATAGAAGTGAATAACTTTTTAATAGAACAAGCAATTGATTTTAACCATTTAAGAGGTTTATTAGGAAATGATAGGACAAAAGATATTGTAACAGAATGGAAAAATGTGAAGTCCTGTTAGTTTTCTGACACTTTATTTTCCTCTAAATTTTACTAAAACTGCACAATTTCCTTCTCGTTGCTAACACAACAATTCACAATTGTTCTGATAATCTCAGTCTTTCAATGTCTTTCTCCACTTTCAATGTCTCCTGTATCCTTACTATTACAATATAATCACTCGACGACACATATATACTCGCTGACAGGCTGACCGACTCACTCACGTAACTAAAAACTAACTGTATACGACGACTAACTACTCCTCAACTAAGTTACACTGACTGTATCTGTCCTATTTATACTGAAACCGGCGTTACGTGACCTCCGGGAACCCTCCATACACACGTGCAATGATGACTCAGCGGAATTAACTAGAAGCTTCTGGATACTACGGTGTTATCGCGCTGTTCGATTACGTACACATAGTCGCTAGTTCCCCTGTAGTCTCGGACCTTTCCTTTGTGTTGTGGTCACGTGCACACACGCAGCCGCTCCCCATGTCCAAGGTCACACTGCCCTGCTCTCGTCCGTATATTGTTGAACGAGCCAAAGTCACAATATTAACAGAAAAGTAAATATGTTTTAACGTATTTGTGGTACAATAAAAAAAAAAAACATTAGAAAAGAAAACCTGATGAGAAACTCTCCTGAAGTTTTATAAAGTTTTAGCTATTACCTGTTTTGATGTATGGCTCGAAATGTTGGACTCTTAATAAAAGCATTCTAAGAAGATTGGGAGAAGCAGAAATGCAATTTCTTCGACAGGTGGTAGGATATACTCTGTTAGATAAGAAAAGGAATGAAGATATCAGCAAAGAAGTACAAACAGTCAGGGTAATAACAAATATAGGAGAATATAGAAATACGTGTTTGAAGAGGTCAGCAGAATGAATAAAGAGAACCTATCTCGTATGATCCTAAATTACGAGTATAATCCATAAGGTCAGAGAAGTCGAAGAGACCACCTAAAAGATGAAGTGAGGAACTGTACTCTGAAGCCGGAGCTGATCAGTAATGGTCTAAACCATGAAAGCACATGGTGATAATAGTATTTTTATCGAAATTAACTCATTTTTGAGAAAATAAAAGAAAACTGCGAGTAAAAATATTTACGTAAAGGGTAGCTTGCAGACTGACTTGAAAATCTTCGTGTTGGATCATTGCAATATACTGAGTTTGAACACGCACTTCGGAATGTGTCCAACTGTTCCTTTTGAGTTATGTTACTCCTGAATAATAAACAATTTATGGACGTGCAAGGGGTCCCGGGTTCGACTCCCGGTTGGGAGAGTGGGAATGTTGCTTCCTCTAGGATTATTCCTCATCCTTCCTAGAGTCTGGAAGTATGAATGGGAGTGTGAATGTACGTGTATGAACTTAATGGGATAAGTTAAAGAAAAAACTAAAATAATAGAAGCCCAAAGTTCAAAACCACCGCTAAGTAAGTGAACGCCATTGCTCTTGAGCAATTGTTCCAAGAGGTGAAAAGTCGCCGATATGACTTTCTACGTCAAAGGCGGCACATAAATGGAGCATTAAAATTTAAAAGAACTTTTTTATTTTAAGAGCAAAGTGAAACCATTGGAATATGTTACATTCACATGTTACATTCTCTAACTACCCTACCACAAACAACTCTTATAAAAGCGATTTTTCTATCAGGTTTTGTCCATCCAGATAAACGTTTGAGCCAACACTTTTATTACACACTTCTTTATAAGTACACGAGAAAACAGAATGCTTAAGTGATAGTCAAATGTTGCTGGTCGCTATGTGATGGCTTTGAAATTGTAAACTTTTTGAATGACGACCAGAGTGGGAAGACAAAGTCTTAGCGCTTCAAAAAAGTGTATTGGAAAATCCAAAACAATAATAATGAACACCTGGAAAACGAGAACTTCACCAAAAAATTGTTTGATGTAAACTGTGCGCTTTTATCAAGAGCTATGTTTTTATAGTAAGGTTTTGTCTACCTTTTATGGTTTACTAGATATGTAAAAGTCATCCAGAGTAGAATACTTGAGAGAGCGTTCCCAGAACATTCAAGATATACATTTCATTTGTTGTGAAAATATCTTAAATATATAATAATTTAATACAACTCATTAGCGCCATTTTTGAGTAAACTGAACTTTCCGAAAATTGTTGTACGTAAAGCGTAATTTAGGAAAGGGGAATTTGTTGAAATTCTTCGTGTCGTAAACTTGGAAGACCCTGAACTTAATACAAAGGTCGCATGTAGCCGAGTTATCTTTTTTGAATTATACTGTTCTCTCTCTCTCTCGCGCGCGAGCGCGCACACTCACACACACACACATACACATACACACACACACACACACACACACCACTCGTACACAGATACACATAGACATGTTTTAAAATGCTTATTTCTGATTTAACCTTTAAACATAATGATATATCTGGTAATATCTCGGTATAGAATTTTTAGGTGGAATGCAACACTTTCTCTACTTAGTACTTAGTAGGGAAACTGAACAGTAAAGGAAAAAAAAAAAAAAGAAAAAAAAAACTGCAACTTTTTGCATTGATTTACCTTGGTACGTTAAAACACTGATTTTTCTTCTTAAAAGAACTCGACTATTATTCACTCGGAATCTTTTGTGCATATATAAACAGCATATAAGGAATTTCCATTAAATCTGTTTTGATTACATATTCATTTTCAAATGTTGTGCATAGCTTTCCAGATAGTAAATATAACTTCGTTGTGTTTCACGGTTCTGTTGCAAAATAGAATCCAAAACTTTAATTTGCATAAGAACGATATAAGACACTCCAATGAATTCTCAGTAAAAAGTAGTTAAATATTGCCAGCGTAAATTGTGATAAAATGAAACTAAAATTTAAGCACTTTTTCAATGTATTTAACGTCGTATATGCCTGGGCCAGCGGCCGTTGAGTAGTTTAATTTTGAAGAACTTCTTCTGGCCCATTCCGGCCTTAACATATTGAATTGAGCTGCTCGAAGCTGAAATAAACGAAGCATTTTAAATATTACAGTTTTTAAACCATATTTGTTGTACGTCTCGCTATCTCTAGTGGAAAATGCATCCACTTGTATTATTTTCACGCACTTTTACTGCGGCATATTTTAAAACTCCCCTGAATCACATTTTTTTATCTTCCCCATCCACTCAGTGACAGCGTGAGATGGCGTCCGACACCGTAATGTGGATTTGCGGAATGATGGCGCTTCACTTCCTGTTCTGTTGGAGATAATTCCGGTAAGGCATCACCAAATCCTCGGCGGAATGCAAATTCATGCAAATAAGTCGTGGGACAGACAGGAAGATAAGCAACTGATGACACCGGATATATCACCACCTGTCAGTGTTTTAAGTGTCTGTGGGAAGCTGCAAGCAACCCTCTTCCGGATATTCAGCGGCTGTTTCCATTTATTTTAACTGATGAATGAATACACCGTATTTACATACGTGATGAACGATGCGCTTATTAAGTTCGGTTAAACTCGCAGGCAGTTCACATGAGGGACATATTAGAACGAGTTTTTAACACAACACTGCTACATAAGCAAGTTTATTCGGAGTTCAATAAGAACAATATTTCCTCACTGGAAAAAAAAAAAAAAAAAAAAAAAAATCATTACACTTTTGTGGTAATTCCAAAGTTAGCCCGAATACTTTAGGTTGGTTGGTTTGTGGTTAAGGGCGCTCAACTTCTAGGTCATCAGCGCCCTTAAAAGATTCATGGCAATAGCCAGATATAAATTTTATTCAAAAATAAAAATACTAGCAACAACAAAATATACACAAAAAGTAAAAAACAGTGGCAATAGCCAGATATGAAACAAGGTGATAAATATGTCCAAAAGCATAAACAGATAAGTAAAATTTTAAACCGTCAAATTGATATTGCACTCCGCTAAAAACTTAAAAACTCTATCAACCGCTGTTTTGTCGTCCGCTAAGACCTCTGCAAGTCTGGCAGGCAGCTGCAGAGAATCCCGAAGGTGCGCTAGAGAGCAACACTCTAGCACAACGTGCCGAATACTTTAATTTATAATTTTTGTTTCACGAAGTATTTTATTTTATTTTTTAATCAAAGATATATTTAAGGTGTTTTGACAACGCGGTTCTTATCACGATCGTACATAAAAACACATTATATCACTTTACAAATACGTACACAAATATCACATTATCAGCTTACCTACACAATAAATTGGAGTGATTTTTTAATGTTCCGTTTATATGCCACCTTTAACTAAAAAATCACATCAGCGGTTTTAACCTCTTGGAACAATTGTTCAAGAGCAATAGTGTTCAGTTGCTTAGGGCGGTTTTGAGTTTTGGGTTTCTATTACTCTGGTTTTGTTTTAATTTATTACGTTAAATTCACACAGACCTTCACTCTCCCATTCATACTTCCAGACTCTAGGAAGGATGGGAAGTAATCCTATTGGAGGAAAAATTCCAACTCTTCCAGCCGGGAATCGAACCCGAGAGTCCTTGCATAGCAGGCGGGTGCTCTACCGAGTCTACGGAGCCAGCCTGGAGAGTTTTATATCCATTAAAACTGTAGCGTCTTCTTGATCATGTTGGGTCTGTTAACTGCATTAGGGTGATTGGAGGTGCTAGGTTTTGTCTACATCTGCTGTATTGTGGACAGTCTACAAGGATATGGTGAATGGTTAGAGGATTATCACTGCTGGTACAGTTTGGTGGTTGGTTCTTAGCGAGAAGATAACTGCGTTAGTTTGCAGCGTCCAGATCTTTTTTTAAATGTTTGGAATGGCAGAAAAAGCTTTGTGCAGCTTGAGCGAGCTTCGTGAAGTTCCTGTTGATCGATAACCACATCAACTTCCATTTTTGCATATACATGTGTTTAATGAAACTGATAATGTCTTGGTGTGGAGAGGCAATCTATGCATCACTGAACGGGATGTTTAGTTGCCTCTTTTGCAGCTTTATCTGCAGTTTGTTTACCTTTTATACCAATCTGAGGAGTCCATACGAAGGATACCTTTTCATCGGTCTTGTTTATATTGTGACAACAGTTAGATTTCATGAATCAGTAAGTGATTTGGCTCAGAGTTTTTAAGGAATCGTTGAAGGTAGTGTAGTAATGTTAGTGAATGAATTAGATGTATAAAAGCTTCCTTAATGGCGAGTGTTTCACAAGAGAAAATGGTAAAGGAATGAGGCAAGTTGTACTTAAAATCAGTGTTGGTAACATTTTGGTTAGGACAGACGGTGTTAGCTGTATTTTATTTCGTTAGGTAGGTATCATTTTTCCTACCTCTGTAAGTAGAGGTGGCAATGCAAGGGTTTAGGTTTTGTTTCTGTTATTTAGGTTGTTCTAAAAACGGATGAAATGTAGTTAGTGATAAGTTCCACTTTTACCATTACTTATAGTTGTAGAATATACACTGCGGCATCAAACTCAGCAGTCATTGTCATGAATGGTGCTGGAGTTTAGATAATTACACCAAATAAGAACGCAGAATAACAATTTTACTCCTGTAGCATTCCAACTATCACCTGTTCTTTCTTATCTAATACAATACAAGTGCACATTATACTTCAAAAGTTCTTATAAACTACCATCAACTGTTTTCCTCTCCACTGTCAATCTCCATTCCCTCTTCACCTTCCATAAGAACTGCGCAATCTTGGACATCTGAGTTAGACTATCAAAAATATTTAAAATAACAGCTTTTTATCCGTTTATAGTCACTATTTACTTGTCAAGCTCTTTCTTTTCACTTGATTGTTTCTCTACATTGAAAAATAATAAGAATTTCTCTCATTTCCTACGAAATAAAGGGCAAATACTTGGAATAACAAACCCTTTCATACTGTTTAATGTCTATACCAGGCCTGGGGACGTCGTGTATTCGCGTGAGAAAAAACAGGTTTCTACCGTCCCATACGTGCGTGCAATAAAGGCACATGAACCAGTCAGTGGCGTACGCGTGTTGCTTAATTGTAATTTATTACAAACACAAAATTAAACACTATACAATATTTACATACATGTTGTAGTGTTATATTTTCAGATTTTACAATGCTATTTAGACTTGCAAGACTTTGAAGTATATTAATATGCAATAAACTAAAACACTTCGTAAATCACGTAAACCTGGAGTGCTACTTACTGAGTCACTGTTGAAACGTACAATCTTTTGTGCTTCATTATTTCGTCATATTCTGGCTGCAAATTTGAACATTGCAATCGCAATATGTGCACTAAATTTTCATCACTTAAATTACTGCGTGAAGCAGTTTTCACATTGTTCAGCTTACTGAAAAACTGCTCAGAACAATGTTGTACCAAACATAGCTACAATGCGACTGCCAAAGAGACGTAAATTTGGAAACTTCACTTTGGGTAGTGTACGAAATAACTACTCCCAACAGTCCTAAAGCCCGCAGAGGTGTGTTGTTCTGGAGGTCGATTAATTCCATCTGCAAAGAGTGTGGTGCATCTTCAACATCGAATGCAAATGGGTTGTTAAACAACCTCCATTCTGTGTCCATGGTCTTCAGATCATTAAATCGGATTTTAAATTCTTCCAGTAAATCTTCCAGAATTGTCTTGTATTTGTTTAGTACTTCAGAAGATCCTTTAATAAATACGCATTTCAAATTTGGAAAATGATACAAATCTGTGTGCTGTATTTGATACATCCAGAGTCGCAATTTGTCCATGAAAGCCTTTAGTTCATCAATCATCGTAATGATTAAATTGTCTTTCCCTTGTAGGGTGGTGTTCAATGTATTTAAGTGTAACGTTAGATCACTCAAAAATGCTAAATCACAAACCCAGTCTTTGGTGCTAAGTTCTCCAAAGTCTATTTTCTGATCTTTTAAAAAAATGTCTATTTCGCTTCGTAACGCGAAAACTGTCTGAAGCACGTTGGCTCTACTTAGCCATCTAATTTGAGAGTGATACGGCAGATCTAAAAACTCAGAATTTATATCTTTTAAAAATTCTTGAAACTGTCTATGACGAAGTGAATTCGACCTAATGGTATTCACAATTCGCACAACAACTGACATCACTGTATCCAACGTTACTGATTTCGCACATAATGTCTCGCGATGAACATGTAGTACACCGTCTGGGTTTATTCCTTTTGCTGCAAGAACACCTCGAAGTCTTCCTATAAATCCCGACGTATGACCCATCATGGATGGCGCTCCATCGGTTGCAACACAAACTAGTTTTTCCAATGGAAGATTAAAGTGTTCCATTGTCTTTAGCACAGCGTTAAGCACATTCTCACCTGTGGTCCGGTCCTTTAACGATGCAAGATCTAGAAATTCTTCACTGATATTGAAATTTTCATAAACTCCTCTTAAGAAAACAGCTAACTGAGCCGTGTCTTTCCTGTCACTACACTCGTCTAGTGCTAATGAGTAGTACACCAACTATCCGATTTTCGTTTTCAGCTGTTTCTCCAAATTGCAAGCAATTTCTGCTATTCGCTCGGTGACTGTTCGACGAGATAAACTGAGAGATTTAAAGGAATTCACTAAATCAGGGCAAATTTCTTCAGCAGCAGTTATCAAGCACTCCTTTATAAAGTCTCCTTCAGAGAGGGGTTTAGAGGGTTTGGCAATTTCGTTTGCAATTTTAAAACTGGCGCGAACTATGTTTTGCCGGTCAACTATCGTCTTGCTAGTACTGTCACTTTTGGCTTGTAAATTTTCCTTAAGACGATCCAGCATTTTTTCACGAGTCACACCTGTCAGCTTCTCTTCACCATATTCTTGCGCATGCGCATTTGTGAAATGCCTCCTAATGTTATAATGTGAAGGATATGATACTGTTGCACCACAAACCAAACAATGTGATTTTCCACCTTCGAAGACGGCGAAATACTTTTGTTCCCATTCGGGATTAAATGTTGGCGTAACACGTCCTGCACTCATTGTGAAAGGTACGTCACTGAATTGGTGTGTGTTTGCATCGTCCTCAGCCAACACACACGCTCAAGGTCGTGAGCGCAATCCCGCTCAATGTGTACCACTCCCCCAGGGCTGGTCTATACATTTTATTGAAACTAAGCTATTCCTCCCACCCCCGTCCTCTTTTACAAGATAAAATATACCTTTCCTTATCTGGGTCAAGTTTTAGCTTCATATATCAACGAACCTTTCTCTATAACCTGAGAGAATGTCTGCCTATAAATATTCCCCAGTCTTAAGATTATTTACTAAATTACCAACTCTAAACCAAAAGTCTCCTGAGCTATATTCCCACAACTCCCCTCTAACATGCCTTAATCAACTGTTATGACCCAGAGGCTTTCTTTTTGATATCTCAGACATATCTTAAAAATATCTCATCTGCTAACTCTTGAGTTCTTAACAGAGATCCAATTTCTTCCCCGTCACTAACCTTGCCTAAGCTACTGTGTTGCAGGCAAATTTGGGATATACGTGAGGGATGGTATACTATGTATTTATTTTAAGAGCCTTTTGTAAACTAATGAGTGGTGTGCCTTGCAATGCAGCAATGAAATTGAAATAGAGGTAGTCACTAAAGCTTCCAGAAGTTTATCTATATCGGAAGCAATCTAAGTTAAAAATATGTATATGCTACACGGAAGTCTGAAAGCCCAGCGAATTTTAAACGTTTCTAATGATATGCCGGCATAATGCAGTATTTTAACATTTCAGATTCTGACTTACATTTTCCAGCTTTGAAGAAATGCGCTGGTGCCTCATCTTGTTGGAATCTTGCAACAATGTAAGGTCGTTCATATGTCGATGTATTCAAGGCCATTGGTCATTATTTTAAACAATAACCATCAACTGCAACAAGAACAAAAATTTATATGTAGAAATCACATGCCTTTTTCAGCCAATTCAATATATTATGCTGTTTATTGTTCACATCACGAATCAGTTTTGTTGATAAATAATTGTAAGGAGCCCACGTAGAAGAAAGAAGAATCACATATTTTCAAATCTATTGCATAACATGTTAGCACATGTTAGTGATGTCAACAGACGATAAGTTATTTAGTATTTCAAAAAAGAACACAAAGAAACTTTACTTGCTCAAAACTATGGCCTTATGAACTGAAATATATACAATATAAACAGAAAAGTTATATTTTGTTTCCAAAAACGTTTCTTTCCTTGAATGTAATGATTGCCTCGCAAACTCGAGATATGTAGCAGATCAGTTCTTGCAGATATTTTGAATATAAATGATTCGCACATCCTAAATAATGTTCTACCGAAGTCCCTTGTCCGGATACTTCTCTTCCACTTCATTCCAGAGATATTTTCAGTGGAATTTAATCAAAGTTTTGGAAGGACTAAGCCATACCTTCCACAACCTTTGGTTTTTCTTTTCATTTACCGTACTTCATGACGTCCACTAACCGATGTTTTGGGTCTTTGTCTTATAAAGTAAATACTTTTAGATGCACTAGTCTAAGGTACTGAATGATACCTACTGAAGAGTGCTACAATTCTCTTCTGGTGCACATCCTTCTATTTTAACAAGGTCTCCAAATCTATCTCCAGCAGTGAGGCTCACATTGAAGAGATCCTGAGTTCGATTCCCATTGACCGCCCACTCTGACATTGGGTTGTTCATTGTTTTCTCTGGTCTGTAGACGAATGCTGGTGTGGTTTCTCATCTATCATGATTTCTCCTTTCCACTCTTTCCCTCTCATCTTTCAGCCATGCTTGTAGGTTTCGCGGTGTAGGGTAGTGCCGGACAAATGCATCACATGCTTGCTAAAAGGAAAGAGTATTCCCCATAAACGCTAGTGGCTGATTGGTCAATGGATCGTTCATCACTCTCTCTAGACAGTTCCAACAGTGGAACGGATCTTTGATTTTGGAACTGTTAGACTTCCGCGCGTCTCTTTGACTCCACTCATCCCTTCCTTCTGGGGATGGTAGATACAAGATCCATGCAGGTCTAAGTGCGCAAGGTTTCTCCCTCCGTTTCATAACCTACAATCTATACCTATCTCCAACAAATCATCCCAAAACTATAACATAACCTCACAACTAAGAAGTGTCTCGTTCACATCGGTAAATATCCTTCTTCAGGTACTCAAGACCTCGAACTTATGTTCATTTGAAAACAAGACTTTCTTCCACTCTTCAGGTGTCCCAATTCTGATATTTTTAGCCCATTTAAGTCTCTTCGTGGTACTGTTGCAACAGATACCTTCTAGGAGGGTCATCCAGGAAATAACGACCGTTTGTGCATTCCCGCCACGCAGAGCACAGTCGGGCTTCTGTCCAAAGTCGAATGGTTTCCGCAACATCTTCTCGAAACATGGATCTTCGTCTTTACGTACAAGTTCTCTATTGCAGAGATGCTCAAACGCACATCAAACTTTCTCATTTGAGTCATGTTTAATATGTGTTTATGTTAACTTCCTATTATAGCTTTTTATCACAGCGCCATTACGGAAAGCTGAGGATCCGTTGTTCGAGTCCTGGCCATACATTCAATTTTTTCACGCCTGGTTCAACTCCAGCCTGCGTAAGCTCAGTGTGAAAGAACAGTTACCAAAACCGGAGTATGTTAATAAGGTCTTCACTTTTAATTGGTAAATTTTCGTCTAATTCTTTTATTTCCCAATTATACTTAAACTATTTAGCAATAATGAAGGGAACTTCATAAAGCATTCGCACAAACTTCGAGGTGTATATCATTATTTATCTGCAATGTGAATACATCAAATAAATGACATGTTAGGCATTAAAGCCAGTTTTTATACAAATAGCTTCTATATAACTTTTTTGTTCGAAAGAGGAAGTGCAGGTTTTCTCTTGCAAATCTACCCCTAGAACTCTCCAAAGGCATCTGACTAAAAAGGCATTTTTTTATCTATCCGAACCTATCACGTTGTTCACAGAGATATTCCACACATACATACATATTCCTACTTCGTTTGTAAAACGCTTTTAAGGAACCTCACAGCAGGCGTATCGATGAGATACCAGTATTGCTTTTTTTGCCCCCCCCCCCACCCCAACCAAAAAAAAGAAAACAACATAGTAACAGAAGTGGCAGAGAAAGTAAGAATATACGTTAGGGAACAAAGTGAAATAGTGCAACTTTTATTACAGTGTGTATGTTTATTATATCGCCATTAAGATATAACTCCACTTGGAGGCGAATCCAACTCTCGTATAAAGTAAGCACTAAAGATCGCTATCACATTATTTGTTGTGGGCAACTAATCAAAATTATGGAAATTTTACTGTGCAAACCTCATTGTTATTCCGGATGTTAGAAGTCTGTTACTGCCTTATGTGTGCGCGGCAAATGTCGCTATTAGATAAGCAAGTCATCTCTCATAGGGTAAAGGCGGGGCAAATGGACAGAGGGGCAAACGGACAGCTTCTAAGAAATTTTAGCGCATTTTGACTTCCGAGGTTGGTAACAGTATATGGTGTGATGCAGAGTGTTCATCTGGCTTCTGTTGATCAGCTGTATAAATATTTCCTGTGTAGACCTTCCAGAATTGTTGGAATCCAGCTTCAAAGCTCTGCAGGTAAAAATATACGTCTATAAATTTCTGAAACTGTAAGAAAATGCACTGAGTTTGCAAGGATTAGGCGGATTATGAGGGCTTCTAGAAACTTCTGCTACGTGTTACAGTCATCATAGGGAGTACCTTGGTATGGTGTTATGCTTACTGGAACCAAGGAGCTGCTGCCCACTCTCAGGGAAGCTGTATATTAAGGGCGTGTAGAAGGGGGCAAACGGACAGCTTGCTGTGGGGGCATACGGACACGCTCTTATCGAAGCTTTCTGAGAGACAGATGTAATTGTGTTCCACATAAAAATGTTTTCCAAAGTATTCGCTAACTAAAATAGGTTGTTTATGATTTGTAGTTATTGTTCGGAACCGGCAAAGTACTTTAAATCGCTGTACATGGAGCAAAGAATGCAAGTCAGGTGCTGTGAAAACTGTAAGAGAGAATAGAATGCCTTTGTGGAATAAACTTGGTAACATTTTTAACTGTGATGAAACAGGGCTGTAGCTGATTTAAAACAAAACAAAAAAAACAACAACAACAAACAACAAACAAACAAAAAAGTGATATCACAGCGCAGTAAGAAAGATGTAGTGAGCCAGGCAAGCTGTGAAAAGGGTGAAACCATTAGTGTGATGGCATGTGTCTCAGCAAGGGGGCAATATGTGCCCCCCTTTATAGTAATGGAAGGTCAGCGATACAATGAGAATTTTGAGATTGGCATGCCTCTAGGATCTAAAATTGTTCTATCAGAAAGTGGCTACATGAAGTGGGAACAATTTGCAGAATTTCTTTACCACTTTATTTCCGTGAAAACTAGTAGAACTGTGTCAGTGAATTCAGGAGCTGCAGAATTTATCCTTTCAATCCCAACAGTCTTACAGACCATGTATTTTGTCCAGGACAAGTTCACTTACAGAATTAACAACATGAAAATGCAGAACCTGATATTGAAAATGAGATCCTTGAAGCTAAGAATCAGGCACCGTTGGACATTCTTCAAGATGTAATCCCAGAGAATGGGAACAATTGCGAAGTTCGCAGTTCACCAACACAAGCAGGCCTGACTCAAGTTTCTACACCCTCGACAAGCTTGACTCGATAAGTCCTCATCCAATAACTACTCTGGAAATTAAAAGCAAACCAGGAACTAAAAGAATCTGGAGAAATTCTGAAGTTATTATAAGCCCAGAATTTATAAATGATCTGAAAAAGAGGAAGACTGTCTGTGCTAAAAAGGAAAAGGCGGTAGCAGCGAAAGCCTGGAACACTGGAGCTAAGAAGAATCTTGTCTATGAAGCAGAAGATATCTGGAAGAAATGCCGAAATTGCTACAAGGAAGGTGAGAATTGGGTTCAGTGCCTCAACTGGTGCAAACTGGTACCACCTTAAGTGTGTAGAGGCTGGAAATGATCCATATTTCATGTGCCACAATTGTATAAGTGATAACAGTGACTAAAATTGTTGGTGTCCGTTTGCCCCCTACAGAGTGTCCTTTTGCCCCTGTGGTTGGGGCAAACGGACATTGTAACATCCTTAAACTAATTAATATTTTTCTGTTCATGTATATTATTCCAGACTATATAATTTTCAGTTTTGTCAAATGAAGGTTCAGTGCTTCTGTTAAAATAATATTTTTTACTCTACAGTAAATAGTATGACCTTCATTATGAAAAATGTGCTTAGCCTGTCCATTTGCCCCGCCTTTACCCTATATTAAATACATAAGTATTTATTTTATTTTGTCCCTTTTTCGTAATTGTAATATTCATAATACAGTTCGCTACCTATTTATTGTTTTCCTATTTCACATAGCGATTCAGCATATTTGTGACTAAATTATTCTTATTTTATAGGAATTTATTTTTGCTCTTTTTCCGTTGGTCGTACATTAATGTCACTCGTACATGTTTGAACGTTGGTCAATAAATACTCTACAGGACAGTGAAAAGAGTAAAATGGTAAAAAATGATTCTCATGATTAGCGCGTTCATATACACAGACAGTTACCTCATTGAAACAATGGTTGTTAAGAAATTTCTGATTAATTGATTAGTAATAAAAATCATTATTATTAAATCGGATTTTTTATTATGTTGCACATCTTCCTATAGCCCTTCTTCTAATGCTACATTTGTCATCTTCTATATTCAACGTTCATCATTGCCTGTGGAGCTATCATTCCAAGCTATTGAAAGCTATCCTCTCATGATTTCTTGAAGATATCCAGTACATTTTTGGTGTTCTGTTCTCAGGCATTCTTCTTATATGACCACGTCATAGAAATTGTCTAAATGTAGGTTCATCCAAAATCGTTGATTTTCCTCCCACAGTCACTACGTTTCCATTGGGAATTCAAATCTATCTGCGTTCTTATTCAGGATGGAATACTGCACGGAAACGCGGATTCAGATCGAACTGAATCTTGGATCTGATCCTCTTAGAAGTAGGATTGGATCGAAACTTTGTTGCATGGAAACACCTACAAGTTTCAAATCGATTTGAATCCGCCAAAGATGCTAACTTCTAATGTATGCGTTGTTACACGCTGCACCTCCTCATTTTTTTTAGCTAAAGTGGTGTAATAAAACACAACAAAAACATTTATTGTTTCTATAATCTCATAATATAGTACTGCAAAAAACATTCACTAACCTCAAAATCTTAAAATAAGCAGAAAACATATTTTTTGCAGGTTCGCCAACATAAACTAAGCGACCAACATAAAAGCTTGATATTTATGTTTGAGCCTTCCGTATCCAAATCAACTTCAATACAGATTGAATTCAACATGGAAGCGCGGATCGTATTGAGAATGGGAATAAGCTCAAATCGATTTGAACTCCCTATGGAAACATAGTGAATATTTCTAATTGTATTACTTATTTTGCCCTTTCTAGAAGCTGTTGCTGCTCTCCGCCCAAAGTCTAGTAATTTCTGTTGAGTTGTTGGTTTAATGTCCCGTTTATTAAGTTTGACAATGTTTTGTAAATGTCTTTGTTTTGTTGGTAATATTTTTATTCCGCAGCGTAACATTTAGCATTAGCACTGCATACTTCCCTTTTATTACTTCTGCGTATTATTTCTTCATCACGTTTTGCTTATTTTAACCCTTAAATATTCTACCATTTTGTTGTCTTTCCTCCTTCCATTTTCAAATCTTCTTTAACATCTCTAAGTATTTTTATTTGTGTGTTTTTATATTTAGGGTGGCACCATGGCCGAACGGTTAGACCGTTCGCCTACCACCTAGACGGCCCGGGTTCAATCCCAGGGTATTCGTGATGCACGAAGCGGCGTCTGGACGGATTTTCCGGTTTCCCTTGCCACTTACTCCACCAATTGCACATCACCTTTCCAATCATCCATTTCGCCTGCATTTCATATCATCCTCTTCCTCACTATCATACCTGGTGCTTGGTTGACCACCTGCTTCCAGGTCTTCACTCTGCCTGGTTCAGAGGTCCCTCTGCTCCCCGACAGGCATCTGACCCTAGTAAGTCATAGGGGGCGTAAGTCCTACATAAGGGATTATTCAGATAAAGAATAATATTTATATTTAGCCCCATTTGTGTATCCTTCTAATGTGTATTGTAGATATGCAGTAAAGAAGGTAAAAACTAACTTTACTGATACTTTAGCCACTTATGCACCATTTGACCAATCTGGTTAGAACTATAGGTAGAGTCGAAATTTGTAGTCTACTTAGAACTTTAGAAAATCATTCCTATATTTATTTTCATACCCTTACTGACACGATATCAGCGTGCAATGCGAGTGAAGCAGATACAGCCTTGCACAGATACGCTCGTGACCAGCTCAAGAAACACCAGCAATGCTGTTATTGCGTGAGTTCAAGATTCTGTATAAATAGTAGATCAGGAGGGCAGTTAGCGCTAACCAATTTGGCTGTCCGTAACACCTGTTCGCATTCGATCGCTTAATTTGAATAATGATATTCAGATGAGTCAAGCCACGTGCAAGCGCAAGCCGGAGCGGAACCGGAAGGAAACGGTAGCGTGGCTTGGGTTACCAGGTGTGGGATGCAAATCAGGGCGCTTACCACGCCACTTCACGGTCCAGAGGTCGAGATGTTATCACCGTTTCGCACGGCAATTAGGATGCGGTTGTTCCAGATGTTCGGCACCCACTAACTATTGTGGTATATACCTACGCCCCACGTCACGGAAGCCTATATTCCCTGGGCTCCACTCACAAACATTGTTCTTTTTTATTCTTAAGGGTATGTGGTAGTGAAAACGTAATATTTTCACTGTTTCTACTACTTGTATTTATCCGCATTCCATCAAAAAATTGATACCGGGATTTCTCAGGAAGTAAGCTTTGAGTGTCATTAGCATGGCAGCAAGACAGCAATGACGTCATCACCGCCACAACATAATTTGCTCCCACGTCCCCGTAAGAAAATCTGAAATGTGACTGTCGCAAGTGCAGAAACATTCAAACGCAATAATCATCTCATTAATTTTTCGTAAACATCTATTAAGTTTTCTAGAAATAATAAACTCTCAGCATTCTTGGCTTCAATGAAAATGCCATGCGGAATAAAATACATATTTTTAATATTTTCCATTTTCCTCTATAAGTGTTGTAAGAAATGAAACATCTGCTTAGCAACCATTTACGCCATCTCTGATACATTGTAATTTTTCATTTAGCAAATTTATTAATTATTTTCACATATCCAATGCTAAAATTGCATAAAATATATGTAACACGTGTATAATCTTTTCATTGTGGCTTTCGCTCACATGCTGAACATACTCGTGTCACAATCAGTCAGATTATACACTAGTTAAATATTTTAATGTGTGCGCGTGTTTGTCTTTCTGACTGATCGTGTGTCTGTCTGACACACATAAACCTGAACGAAAAAAGTTGGTTGAATACTAAACTTGGTATATAGGTTCAGCGTCTTCCAAAGTTGCGTTATCAAGACCTCAAACTACCCTTTACATGTACAATCAAACTGGAATTTACATGGAAAACGTCTCCTTATTGTTCATTTTCTCAAAACTGGCTGTAATTATTTTGATTAAAACGTTTGAGATACGTCATGAAAAGTAAAATATATTTTGATTTTTTTGGGAATCGCTGTAAAGTTCTTTATTCAGAATGATTTCTATGTTTTTCCGCTATTTTACGTAGCTTTAACTACTTGGTCATATAGGGATGGATCTGGCTGAGAAGGGCTTGTCCCTGAACCATGCCATATTGCTTCGTCACGTTTACAAAGGCTTTAATGCAAGGCAACTGTACCTCTGCTTCTGTGACGAGTCCACAAAAGATGTAGATCACACTATTGCAATTTTTGGTGGCATAAACAATTTCAGCTACATTATTTGCAATTAGTTTCAATTTTCAAATATTTATGAGTACTTTTTTTTCAAGTGGTAAGTCATGAACACGCAAAAAGCATGCGATTTCAAAGCTTTCACCTAAGCAATCCGCCTTTTCTTTTCTACTTTTTTTTTTTTTACTTTCTCTACTGGTAAGTAGGGGAAGTACTGTATTCCACCCAAAAATTCGATGTCGAGATTTCACCGGAACCGCATGTTTTGAGACCCCCTGAATCCAAAAAAAGTATTTTTAGAAAAAGGACCGTGTGTGTATCTGTGGACAGCATAAGACAAAAACGAAAAGTCGGTTAAAACCAAAGTTGATATTTAAGTTTAATGTCTTTCAAGGATGCGACACAAAGATTTTGAAGAACATAGCCCCACCCTAAACTGCCGTTTACATGGAACATTTTTCGAAAATTTTGATTTTCTTGAAACTAGCTCTAACGATTTTGATTAAAATGTCATATGTTTGAGATATTTGTATGAAAAATAAAATGTATACCTTAAATTTTCTGGCTATAGCCCCTGTAGTCGTATTTACTCTGGACGAATTTTGCATAACTGGTAAACCGTTAGAGATAGACGAAATTATACTATACAAAAATATATATGTTGCTAAAATACACAATTTATGTTTGAATAAATTTTCTTGTAGAGTGAACCATTTCGGAGATATTTCTTGTTATGTGTGTGAGTTTCGGAAAACTTAAAAATTTCGTGAAACGGAACATCGTTGTTCACTTTTTATATGCTAAATGTGCAAAGAGAACGGAATCTCAGAGCTTTAAAAGATTTGACTATCGCACAAAGCCTACTGTATTCTAATATTCCCTTTGCACCTACAACGAAATAAGCAATAAGATAATTTGTACAAATGTTTATCTCAACTAACACGAAGAAGATATAGGAATAAGAGTTTGTAAGAATGGTTAGTACAAGAGTAGAGAAAGTCAGGTGAGTGCAACACATCAGATTTTTATCGCTTTGATCTGTGTTCTTATACCTACAACTATATTTGTAAATGTGTTCTGAAGTTTATTTAGATCAAAAAGTAAACAGAACAATAACAATTTGTATAAATAGTTGTGGATTACTGATTAAGAAAGTTATGTGAATGCAACCCATCAGACTTGTACGAAAAGATTCTTTTAGCCGGAACCTATAGTGGCGTATGTTAACTCAAAATGAGTTTGAAAGTGCTATATGGTTTACAGGAAAAAATGCGAGACACTTGCAGAGTTTAGTTTTATGCCATCTAGTTGCTTTGGTAGCTGTGTTGGTTAGAGCAGCGGCACGGTAAGTCGAAAATATGTGGTTCAAATGCGGAGTCTGCTGCTCTAAGATTGCTTTCTTATCCAAAATGTTTACTACATAATGTTAATTTTACCGACATTTTAAGATTGTTTAGGAAGAACAGGTTTGAACCTAATTTTATTATTATTATTATTATTATTATTATTATTATTATTATTATTATTATTATTATTATTATTATTATTATTATTATTATTATTATTATTATTATTATTATTATTATTATTATTATTATTATTATTATTATTATTATTATTATTATTATTATTATTATTATTATTATTATTATTATTATTATTATTATTATTATTATTATTATTATTATTATTATTATTATTATTATTATTATTATTATTATTATTATTATTATTATTATTATTATTATTATTATTATTATTATTATTCGTTTTCCCAAAAAAAATTGAATCCTATTGTACCAAATAGCATTTTAGAATTATAAACACATATACAAAATAAAAAAAAAATAAATTAACTTATTACGAGTGGTTAAATGGACGTATAAATGCCTAAAATAAACATATAAAAGCAGAAGTAGAATATTACTTAATGAATAATTTGGTCAATGGCTGTGAATAATTGATTTTAGTAACATATATCTTGTGATACGCTGTCGATCGCACTGGAACAGCAGTTGGAATATTGTTTCTTCTGACCCTTTACACTTGAAAATAAAACATCTGGTGACTAGATGAAAATGTTGCATGTCCAGTAACAAACTGAGTAAGAATATAATTTAGTGTGAAATACTTCCAAGAAATGTGATCAAAAACTGAAGGAAAAATACATTTCTTGTTAATGTTCCAGTTAAGCTGCTTAGCCGGGGATTATCCCACGTTTCTGCTAACCCTTTCTTATGCAACTTTGAACCTAGTGTTACCAGAATTTCAAATAAGGAATTATCTTAACCTAGATTGTTGCTGTTTATAGTATTACAGTTATTTTGAAAGCTTTTAACAGGAACATCGTATATCCTTATTGAAAATAGTTTACTGGCATATAGTTAATGTCAGTATGAAATATAAGTTGAGAGGAAGGTTGCTGAATGGACTGGATGTGAGGAGCACATAAATTGGACGATATACAGTTTCAATTACACTGCATCACGCTGACATCTTGGTCTCTTCTTTGTGTTGAGGAGACAATATGGGCACAGGAACCTGGCCGTGACCTCATCAGCATAAAGGATGCACCATACAATGGGATGACCGGCCAGATCAGACGGGTGAAAGGCTCTCTACGTGAGTGTACATACATAGCACCCACTTGGGGTATACACAGGGAACAGTAGCGTAGGGGACCTTCTTCCTATCAGATACATTGATCGGACGTTTAATGTTCATGCCCTGCTTGAAGGGAGACGAAGAGTTATCCACAGCCACCTCTTCGATTATTACTTTCTCTGTCACCTTCCTATTAACAAGTAGATATTGTATTCCACCCAAAAATTCGACGAGGAGATTCCTCCAGAAATGCATGCTTTGGACTCCTTGAATTCAAAAAGGATATTTTGGAAAAAGGTTCTCGTGCATGAATATATGTGTCTATGGAGCATCTAGCGTTCAATAAACATAACATTTGGTATTTAAATTCAGTTTCTTTCAAAGATGCAACACTAAGATGTTCAAGAAAATCCTCCTGTGCAAAATACTTCGGTATTGGTTTATGACGTCACATTCCATTGTGTAACAGATGATTTTAGGCTGCATTGGTACCCTGTAAAAATTACCAAGTTCTTTCTAACGTTTTCATTCCGTTATGTGGTTGAAAATATAATTTGTGTATGCAGACTACCCCTTATTATGAAAGTTGTATAATTAAAAAGTTGGCAATATGTTTTCTTTTATAAGATTAAAGTGATAGTATTATTATTTCATATAATATATATTTATAGTACTGGTAGAATAGAGGAATGAAAAACAATGCTTGAAAGGGCAACCTTCGTGAACGTATGTCTGGTTTGTTATTGTCAGGTCGAAGGTCATCGCTAGCGTACTGGCGAATACTTTTACAGTGAACTTTAGGTGATGTAATGACTAACATTTACCTCATACGTATAGATGGGAAATATGTTAGGTCAGCTGAATGTCGGCAAAAGTGAAGTATTCTCCGTAGACATTAAAAAATGATATCAGCATCACTTATAGTTTTGCTGGACATAGCCCCAAATACTTACTCTAAATGGAAAGAACATAATGTTTTATATACTGGAACGATGCTCTTAAGCATAAATTAAAAAACCTTGGATACTGTCAAAAATTTAGCTGGATTTAATTAAAAATTGATACTCCGTGGGCTATTTATGAACAGTACACTGTTATTGTAACTTTACTTCCCTTAATTTAGAATTATAAACCTTTGTATGAATAGTCTGTAGACGCTATATGAAAATAATTCCTCTAATTACCCTCCCCTTATGTAGGACTTACACCCTCTTCGACTTACAAAACTGTGCCAAGGGTCAGACACCTCTCGGGGAACAGAGGAATCAGTGGACCTGGAAGCGGGTGGTCAGCCAAGCACCAGGTATGAGAGTGAGGAAGAGGATTATATGAAATGTAGGGGAACTGGACGCAATGATGCTTTGTCCATCACGAATACCACAATATAATTCGTCGGATTTAAAAAATGTATTTTGGACGCAACAGGCAGATAAACTGCAGTTGCCGAAATTATATTTCTTGCCTAAAATGAAAAGTAGTAAGAACTAATGAATGCATTACAAATTTTCAACCTAACAGAAGGAATGCACGAAACGTGAAGAACACTTAATGAGAATGCTTGATGAACTGGTGCCAAAAATAACATTTCTAAAATCCTTCCAGATTCCGGTGGTTCATGAAATGGAGAAACAATTCTTATGAAGAGCTAGTTGTCAGCTAGATCTAGAAGTAGATCGTTGGGTCCTCTGATGATGCTCAACACAGTTTTGAGTGAAATATACTTTATTTTCATAAATAAACTTGGTATCTTTAGAGTACATCCCTAACCGAAGGAAGGAACCACAACTAATTACTATAGAGTGCTATTAGCAAAAGGCTAAAGAGTTGTAATTGTAGCAAATACCGCAATAACCGTGCAGGTTTTTCTTTTCGGACTAACCATAATCAAACCTCCCTACTGAACTGAATACAAGACACACATTGATATGCTGGTGTGTGCTTTTGCCAACCGTACTGCCTCTCATAATTTATTTTAAGCGTCTCATTATTTTCTTAAGGCAATACATGTAAAAAACCTAAAAATCCAGAATTTCCATTTGAGCTACTTGGAAATTTTATCAGAACATAGGAACATAATTTGAGGAACACATACGAAATGTGAAGCAGAAGTCTGCATTTGTTTCAGATATTAATGTTTTTGTTCTCTATTAAATTAATTTTTGTTGGCTAAAAATGTCCCAAGTGTGAAACTGTTTTTTACATCTTACTAAACATTATATTTTGGCTTTAACAGGCTATTATCAAGAACGCAACATTAGACGTTTTTAAAATTCTAATGAAGCTATGCTAGAAAATAAAGATATGCCCACTTCATTTTCGTATTTTCTTAATTTTATAAATATCAGGCTATGAAAATATTTCATTAAAATAATGTAGTTAATGTCAAAATGGCTATGCCAATCTAAGTAATAATTTATGAACGTTTCCCGAGAATTATAAGATCGAACATTATGAGACGTGGAGCATTTTAAGTAATGAAGAATACTGAAAAAAGGCTTTTAGAAAAGGTACATTTAAGATTGGAATATGTATTACAATACTGAGTTTGGTTCTTTCATAGCAGTGAAGCTTTTCGATAGCGGAATTTGAATTTATAGGCCCTACACCCTGAACTATCTCAACTTGTTTTTCTTTTTGTCTTCTTCCTTTCTTTCTTTTCCTTGGGTATGTCGAAGCTGAATCCTTTCTCACTCTCACACACTCATTAGTGATATGTGGAAACTGTTTTCTTTTATGTACTTGAGATTAAACTCGAATTTCGTAAATAAATTTTAATGCAAACCGAAGAGAACAAATATTATGTTTTTATTTCAATACGTTCAAAAGAATGCTATGTTAATATGGACTAAACGAAGCAAAAATGATGGAGAAATGCAACGCTTTAGAAAGCAAAGGAACATCAACAAATGAAACATTTTGTTTCTAGCTGGGAGTAGAATTCTTTAAGACTCACTGAGAAAGTTTGATTCTCAGATATTTCTGATGCTATTTATTTGAATATTCAATTAAAATAACAAGAAATAATTTTAAAATAACAGCAAAATAAACTTTCAAGAGAAAACCGGAAAGCAACGTATGAAAGAATTTAGGCTATTAAGCTGTAGACATATGAAGGTTCCTGAAGACGAACAGGTAAGTATCAGTAGCAGAGTGTCCAGGACAAGATAACCAGAGTATACCTTATAATGGACAGGAGGAGACTCTAATCCTCCTTGGGTCAATGCTCACACCAGGACATGGGATTCTCTCTAGTCTATTTGTTCTTGGGATTTAGAGAACGTGTATGGACGTCTCATCTTCTGAGAGAGGCTTTTCAACATCTCAAAGACGGAGCAGCGAAATCATCCAGTCTATTCGGAACCTGTTTTCAAAAATACCAGCTTCGTCCACGGACTGAAAAGTGGATTAGCTATTGTCATATTCAGCTATACAAATAACCAGTTACTTACTTACTTATTTCATTCACTTACTTAGAAAGCTGTTTATTTTCTGAATACCTTACTTATCGTGTGTAGAGCAAATATTAATTCTACCCAAAAATTGGTATTGAGATTTCACGGAAATATACCTGAGTCTGTGGTCCTCTGTATCTAAATAAAGCACTTTTTGAAAACGTTACGTGCGTGTATGTAAATTAGGATAAATATGAATGTCATACCTTATAATAAAGTAAGAAGCAATTCCTTCCACACAAACAACTCTACATGAAACAAAAGCACGCTATTGCTTAGGTATTTTCCTAAAACGGTCTAAATTATTAAGATTTTGGAACAGAAACTAGAGCGCATGCTTTAAATTTTCCGTAAATAACCTCTGAAGTCCTCTTTATTCTTACTACATTATACTTAGCTAGGAAACCATAAGAAATACAGTTCATTTTACTAAAGCTTGAGGTTGGAATACCCAGAAAAAGAATATTAGATTATAAAGAATAGTGTAACAAAATTGGCCTAGACCAGGAGCTTGCGTTAAAAAAAAGCTTAATATCGTTTCCTGTCATTTCGAGAAACAAGTGAAGTCGCATTGTTGTTGTCGAGGATAAAAAATTGTTTTCTTTGAAAATTTAACGATTTAGTTTTTGTATAGTAAGTTACCTACTACTATTTTAATTAAAATCTTGGCCATATAGAAGTTTGATTGCGAGAATATGGCATACATGTGTGACAGAATAATAAAGAAGTAGAAAAAAGAGAAGTGAAAGGGTAATAAGCTACTCTTAAAAGCTGGTGAGACGTGAAAATACGAAAACAACAGCGAAGGAAGGTAGTGTTTAATAAACTTTAATTTTTAAGGTCAGTATTGATTGTAGAACAAAGAAGTGGAAGTGGGGAACGGAAATTTTAGAGTGCTTTGTGTTGATTTTCATAATCAAGAGGACACTGAAGGAGAAATGAAACCCTTCTAATTTCCTCTTTAAACCTCACATCCTGAGAGAAGAGTTTTCTACATAGTTAGGTATATTCTACACTAGATGACTCGTGAAATTCGTGCCACCTAAAATTGATTTAATTGTAACTCTTCATAAGTGATTGTGAATTACTATCAACCTTCCAACTCCAATTAATTGAGATCGATAATATTAGACGCATCTGTACGGTTTAAGTGTTGTTTGGTTGTTAAATGAAGCTTGTTTGTAATTCAAATGAATTTAATATCTTCTTTACAGGAAAGATAAAAACAGTTAACATTCAATGCAAAGCTTTCTGGTAGACTATTTTGTTTCTTTTCCTGTGCGTAAATAAACAAAGATGATGATAGCATTCGACCTCTCCTTGGCATTGTACTGACCTGTGTAAAATGACACGGAAATGTTTTCACAGTCACTCAAATTTGTTGAACTTACCTTGAGAACGTTACAATATTGAAATCCTCAAACTAATTCCTCGAGTTTCACTAAAACAAAATTGAATACATTTTTTTCCTTTATTTCTAAGCCTGCAAGGTCAATTTACCTTAATAGAATGACTGATCAATCGAATGTTTGCAAAATCTAACTAAACTCGATTTAACCAAATCTATTCTCAGGATCAATTACCACTTTTTTACGAGAAAACGATTGGCAGACGATAGTTTGAACCATTGAAAGAAATCCGAAGTAGCAATCCCCTTATAAAATTGCCAATTTCGGTATTTTTCGATTTTCGGCTGTCCTTTCGATTTTTCGTAAAGTTCTTTTTTTCTACACCATCCCAGTATTGAGGCAAACAGAACAAAAAAGAAATTATTCCAATTGGCTGAGCCATTTTTTATTTTTTGCGAGACTAACGCAAACAATTGATTTATATATAGATATAAATATATACATATACCAACGCTACCCAAAGGAAGTCATTCCTTACTGCTTCTTCCTCACCAAGAATGAAATATATAAACTTAATCAAAAATTCCAAATCAAGGTATAATACAAAGTTCCACAAAACACACATTTATATCAAATTACCTTCTGTGACCAATTTCAAAATATTACTCTTTCTATATTTTGGTTTAACCGGATGGATACAATCGGTATTTACAAAGGTTTCAAATTGTTTATCCGAAACTAGTACGTGGAATACCCCAAATAAGATGAACTAAATTGTGATATGATCATAAAATTATAAAGCTTCCAATTTTACAGCAAGTAATAATAACTATGCATTTTGGATAGAAAATTATGTATAGTTTTACATAACCGGATGTTCCTTTTAAAGAACTTAATGCAATTACAGAGATTGCCATGATCTGCATCCTATTTGGACCATACGTTCCACTTAATAAAGGGAAGTAAAGTCACAGAAATAGTGTGCAATTCATGAAGCTCTCCATCAATTATAAGTTTTGAATTTAATCCAGCTAAACTTTCAACAAGATCCATGCTTTTGAAAATATGTTTAATAACATCATTCTAGTATCTAAAATATGATGCGATTTAAATTTAAAGTAAGGACACTGGGACTATATTCAGTAAAACCAAAAGCGATAATTGATACCATCTATTTACTTCTATATGTTGTTAACACATTGACTTTCATGTGAATAAAATGTTTGCTTTAATAATGAAGGTTTGAACACAACATACAATTTATTGAATGTACCTTGAAGGGTATAAGAAGAATATTTCACTAGTGCCAACATTACACTGGCCTAAAATATTGCCCAAACAATATCACCTTTAATTCAGTGTAAAATAATTCGCAAATCTAAAGCGAAATTTCACACGTTTGACCCTTAAGAGGTAATCCAAATTCTTTAATAGACACCAGAGACTGTAACTCAATGTTGTGACAAAAGGGCTAAAAGTTTGAAAAGTTATAGGTTTAGAAAACAGTATAATCGTCCGCAGTTCTAACTTCTAAGTCTAATCATTTTGTTTTTTTGAAGAAAAGAGCTTTTATGCCTCAGCTAAATTTTTAAAAGCACCTAACTGCTTACCACATTTTGACAGGTATTAAATTGAAGCTTTTAGTGTTTTGTATATTTCTTGGATCAAATTAATGATATAGGAGACTAATGTGAGGTACCTGTTTAGAGCTGAACGAGATTTTCAACAGTCAATAAGTTTAATATTTTAGGAAGGTATTATTTTAGCTAATTTCTTGAGAATAGAATTGCACCGAGTGAGATGGCTCCATAGTAACGTACTAAGCTCACATTCAGGTCATGGGTTCGATCCCCGTCAACCGTCCACTCTGACCTTGGGGTTTTATTGGTATTCCCTGGTCGGTAGGTGAATTTTGGGGTGGTTTCTAATCTGCCACAGTTTTCTTTCCGTCATTTACATTTATTCATTTTCCTTCTCTGTTTCAGGCGTGTTCCTAGGTTTTGTGGTGTATCGCGGTGCCGGACAGATAGCGGCTGCTTGAAAGGAAAGAGCAAGTACTCCCCTTGGTTGGCAGATAGTTCATAGCCCTGCTAGTGGGACAGGACTTCAAGCGTGCTTACGCGCGTCTCTGTGGGCCGTCTTTCTGCGGTCTAGGCTCCCTTGGTTCCTTCACTTCATTCCTTTCTCGTAGGAGGTGCAGCCACAATAGATCTATAAGTCACAGTGCGCGAGGTGTCCCCCTCCGCCATATAACCTATACTTATATAGCACCACAGGTGGTTGACACTGATAACACCGGCCCGCGAAGATTTTACGGCACGAAATATTTTACATCACAATGTTCAATTCGGATACTCTGTACATATTTTGAACAGTTCTGATTCAACACAAAATTGAAAGTTCAGTACGCTACTATTAACATCACTGTATATTCAACTTACAGTATGGCTCATTAAAACGTGCAACCATTCTAATGATATGACGTCATATTGTACCAACGTCTATCTTTGTGATACAGGTAATGTTGAACTTGCCTCATGAACAGTTATTGCGTAATACATAATTAGGAACCTATCTTGGAAACTGTAGTCCAGTTTTAAACTTCTCAGCTGGTCTCTTTGGAAGCCGTATTGTGTTGTATAAAAAGTGGCAAACTCGAGTGGTATATCTAGGGGAGGCTGTGTGAACAATCCTAACAATTTCTGTTATGCCTATCGTTATTTGATAAATCAGCAGAAAAGAAACATTACCGCATTTATCAAGAGTTTGTATCTGGCCTATTTTAAAATGAAATTAGGAGACCAAGGCAAGAATTTTGCTTCTCATATTATATGTAAGAGTTGTGTAGAAAATCTAAGACAATGGTACAACCGAGTTCCTTCATCTATGCCCTTCGGTGCTCCTATGGTATCTCGCGAACAACAATGACTATTATTTTTGTCTGTGCAATATATCTGGATTCGATAGGAAAATCAAGGTACGCATTATATATCCAAACTTGTCATCAGCAATTAGGCCTGTGCCTCATTGACCTGATATTTCTGTTCCATCACCAACTACCATATTGCCAGAAACTAGTACTGATACTTCGAATGTAGAAGATGAAATAAATTGGTGCCTAGACTTAGATCATAACCCAAATCCATTGAGTCAATCAAAATGAAATGATTTGGTATGTGATTTGGGTCTTACCGAAGAAAAAGTGAACTTTTAGGTTCAAGGCTGAAAGAAGACAATCTATTAGCACCTGGAACAACTTTATATTGGTAGAGAAATCGAGAAAAAGAGTTCAAAAAATGCTATGTAAAAGGAGAACTAGTGTATTGTTGTATTGACTTTATAAGTCATCTTGTAACAGCTGATGAAGCACAATATTGCGTCTGTTTATTGACCTGAGCAATGGAAGTCTGAAAGATGTTCTGCTACACAACTTTTTATTCTTACTAATATTTTAAAACGACCATTTAAAAATATGTATCTAATACTAACAAGTTGCTGATGTAAATTTGGGCTTTTTAAGTTGGATGGTTTCAGAGAAAAAGATGCTTTTCTGTAAAACAATGTAACTTTTGTTAAACGAGTCGTAAACATAAAACTAACACAACAAACTCTGTGTAGGCTTACTTTCATTATTACTTTTTATTTAGTTATAAATTACCTAAAAATACGATGCACATATGAGATTAATCAGAAACATAGGGAGAATTTTTTTACCATAAAAATCCCGAAAAGTTCAATTTCAAGAATGTTTGTCTACTAGATGCTCTTAAACTTAGCAGGTCAAAGTTTAGGGTACCTTCCAGGCATTTTCCGGTTATGAACACTGAGGAAAACAGGAAAAATACCCTCAGTCGCGGAGGACAGTCTTAATGAGATTTAAATTTAATTTCATAAGTCCGTGCGTTACCAACCTCAGCTACTAGGCGTCCATACTAATCGCAATATAGACGTGTTATATCACAATCTATTACTGCAACTTCTCTTACTGTAGCGCATGTATCTTTAAGAGCCTAATGATTGTAAAAAAGCTGGAAGTCTTCATGATGGATTATATCGCTGCTCCGAGGAATGCAGTGGGAGGGAATGGCGTGTGTTGACATTCTCATGTACCGCCGCAACGCTTATGGTGCAAGAAAAAGTTGACAGTCGGATTTGATCATCTATCACTTGACCGTGACTCGTGCTGGTCATTGTATGGTTCTGGTATAAAAAACCGTCCCTCACTCACTCACCAGAGCAACCCTTCAGTTTCCGCATAGCACCAGAAGACATTCAGCTCCAAACTGCCTCTGTTCCGAGGAGAACTTTCAGTCTGTTTCTAGTAATACATGCTTAGAAAATTACAAAGCAATCACTCAGCGCTAACACAAAATGTTTCAACAGAGATACTCTAAGACAAATATTAAAATATTAAAACAGCGTCAAAATTGCATCTCATTTTCAACTTCCGTACCAAAGTTTAGCTTCCTTAACACGATAGCTGATGAGGACTTTGTATACGAGATGTAGAAAAACAGCGCGGATAAGATTATAGAGTAGAAAAGTAGTACCAAAATAAGCATTTTTACTTTCTCTACTAGAAAAGGAAGTATTGTATTCCACCCAAAAATTCGATGTCGAGCTTTCATCGGAAATATATATTTTCAGACCCCCTGAATAAAAAAAAATCATTTTTAGAAAAAGGTTCGTGTGTGTCTCTGTCAGTGTGTGTGTCTGTCAGTCTGTGGACAGCATAACTCAGAAACAAAAAGTCGGTTAAAAACCAATTTGTTATTTAAGTTTTATTTCTTTCAAGGATGCGACATGAAGTTTTGAAAAAAATAGCCCCACCCTAAACTAACCTTTACATGGAAAATTGTTCGAAAATTTTGATTTTCTTAAAAATGGCTCTAACGATTTTGATTAAAGTGACATATTTAAGATATTTGTATGACAAATAAAATGTATATTTTGAATTTTCTGGCTATAGCCTATGTAGTCCTGTTTACTCTGGATGACTTTTGAATAACTCCTAAACCCTAAGAGATAGACAAAATATTACTATACAAAAATGTAAATCTCACTAAACCACACCATTTACATATACCTATCCAAATAAGTTTTTTAACTTTCGTGAAGTGCAACATCGTAGCATTTTTTTATAAGTTGAGGGTGCAAAGAGAACGGGATCTCAAAGCTTTAAAAGATTTGACTATCGCACAAAGTCTACTGTATTCTAATATTCCCCTTGCACCTACAAGGAAATAAGCAATAATTTCTGTAATTGTTTACATCAAGAAATACGAAGATACAGGAATAAGAGTTTCTAAGTATGGCTAGTACAAGAGCAGAGAAAGTCATGTGAGTGCAACACATCAGATTTTTAGTTTAGGTTTTTAGTTATTTTAATGTATCAACCATTCTATTAGGTGTGATAATTTGGAAAATGTAGCATTTTGAAAACGAATGAATCATTTGTAGTAACCCTGTACTTTCCTTATTGACAGAGTTATTAGTATTTCTTTGTTTGTCTTCCTACATAATTATATTCTAGACTGAAACTGAGTGTGTTTCACTGCTTTACCTGCTGTAGCGGACGTTAAAGCTACCAAATATATGTAGACATACACGCTGTTTTTGTACTGGTAATAGAGGACAATGTAACGAATAATATTAAATCAACATTTTCTTCAGTTGTGGACTTATAATTTTATATATTAGAAGTTGTGTGTTTTCAGTTGATTAGCACCTCTAGTAGCACATAAGGCATGAGGGACAATGGGTTGGTCTAGTGATATTAATAGTGTACCAAAACCTAGTCCAATGCTTTCTGCAAGACCAGTAGATCAAAAAAGGAAGTTTTAAGCCAAACGGATAGTATGTACAGCAGGCGTTGTTCATTTCGCAACGCAGTTACGACCATGCAGAAAACATCAAAAAGTAAACTTCGTGATCGGTTTGTGTTTAGACTAAGACAAGGACAAAATTCACACCGAAGTGGATGCATACTAAGGTACAACTATCAAAATATACCCGTAACAGTCTGTTTATTGTATTGCCTTTTATTTCAGCTGCTATGTTATGTAAAGTTAGGATTTACAACGCTAGGTGACAAAAGTTGCGAAACCATTCCCAAAAGTATTAGGATTTTGAGCCAACGCTGGCAAATCCTAAGTATATATTTAAACAAAGTGCTTCCTTTAAGCATCAACATTTCGATGCCTTCAAACACCAAGAACTTATGACGTAATTTATCACCGACGCAATTTTACACAATCATAGAACTTCCAATGGATATGGATTTCTGATACATTTTTGCTTCCTTACGGAAAAACCAAAGCCAGCTGTTACATAACTGCGAAGCTGTTAGCTACGGAGGGGAGCAGGTTAGAGGGCCAAGCCAGTTTAATCCTGCAATGCACATAATTGAATACGCTTGTCTAATGTACAGGATTACAGAGCGACCGTTAACGTCTGAGGCTCGCATTCAGGAGGTACCAGGTTCGATTCCCGCTGGACCGGCCACTCTGAATGGATTTTGTCGTGACTTTCCCTGGTTGGTAGATAGATGCCGGGAATTTCCCAACATTTTATTCCCGAATCGAAGAGGCGTTCCGACGTCGGGCAAAGAGCGTAGCGGTGGAGTTTGCTTTTTGGAGCTGTCTGCCCTGGTATTGGGTGTGCCCCTCAAAGAGACTTATCTGTGGCAGTTACGCCGGCGTCAGGATGTAATATCTGCAGACATTAGGGACCCCACCTGACTCCGAACCTGCCGCCCCGGATCTGATCACCCTCTCTCTGTCCCTCGCTTCACTTCTTGGAACTAAACTATTGTAACAAAGACGACAAAATCCGTCCGGTTACTCTTCTATCGCTTTATTGTCTTCTAAAATGTTACCACAAATACACAGTCCTTCGGACTATCACAACTCACAGCTTTTACTTCTCATAACCTTAACTCACTCCTTTTAGTGTCTTTCTGCAATTCCTCTGTCTCTCATACACTAATTACAATGTTACAATCACTCGCGACGCTTGGTTAACCTTGGCATGTGTTAACACGATGATTCACACATGCACAGCAATGACACATTCACCGACTCATGTCCGTAACTGTATTCTAAAACTCACTCCAACTCAACTCACTAAGGCTCTTGGCCTCCTCATATATTGGGGATGACGTCACACGGACCTTTCTCGATTCCATACGCACACACACGCGCACCGGAAGTGACTCAACCAGATCTTTCTCGAAGGCGTTAGAAAGGTTCCATTTGTTTCTGCTGCCTCCATTGTTACTAGTCACGCACACACGTCAGTAGCACGAGGCAGGCTGACCTTTAACGTCTTTGCCCGCCTGCCAGCCCGGCGTGTGGTGTGAAGTAGCTTGGCTCCGTTCGTTTATTGTTGTGTGCCAAACCCGACGTCACAATATATTCGACTTTGTCTCGTATTTTCAAATTCATTTATTGCAAATATTTATGATGGCTAACAGGAAGCAGATAGAAAAATAAGGATTAAATTAAGTTTTATAGCCTACCTAGCTGTAACAAGCAAGTCTATTGCACACCAGATTTGTTACAAGGCCAGCAATGAGGATAGCTGTTTCATATCACTTGTTTGATTATTATTATCATTATCATCATCACTATCGTGCTGCTCCAATGGTTAACCTGCGCTTTATCTTTGTTAACATTGAACCAATGAGCGCGTCACTTCGGTCAATGAATGCATAGAAATCACAAATGACATATATATATCTGGTCTTGGCTGTTTTCTCTCTCATTCTTCTCATTCATTGGAACTCAAAGAAATAAATGTCCGTGCTTGTAACGCGTATGTTTACTTGGAGAAAGCCTGACAACGTTGCTTTCTTCTTGTTCTTTACCTGATTACCCTTATCTTAGGTAGAACTTACACCCCTAGGACTTACAAGCCAGTACCTAGGGTCAGACGCCTGTCGGGGAGCAGAGGGACATCTGGACCGAACAGAGTGAAGACCTAGAAGCCGGTGGTCAGCCAAGAATCACGTATGTTAATGAGGAACAGGATGATATAAAGTGCAGGCGAAATCGATGAATGGCAAGGTGATAACGGAGCAATTGGTGGAATGAGTGGTGGGGGAAACCGAAGAACCCGGAGAAAACCTTCCCAGATGCCACTTCGTCCACTACGAATACCACATGCGGGTCCCTGGAATCGAACGCGGGCCGCCTAGGTGGCAGGCGAACGGTCTAACCGCTCGCTACGGCGCCGCCAATGTTGTCTTCTGCGACACTGAATTTCCTGCAATCTTATCGCACCCTTTGATGCCGCGAGGTTAACTATTTGAACAACACGATGATAGTATCATCAGTCATCACATTAAACAATGTTTTATATCTCTGGCAGGAGACTAAAAAGCACTTTTTATCGATTTTACACCACGTATCATTATAAAACTTTTAGGTACTTCCTCCACCCGTTCCAATCTGAAGCCAAATTACATCCATAATAGACTTAATTGGAGCGCCCTTCAATATGAGGGAACAATTCAATAAGTGGTTCATTCGGAGAAAGCGCTGCTCATTTCTGTTTGAATAGTAACCCGGCAAGTACTCCTAATAATTCTTTATTTACTTATGTATCATAGTTGGGTTTTAAGTTCACGAGTGCATGTATGTCAGAAAGAAGACACTGAAGTATTTATCCTATACGTTGGAATAATCACAAGGTCTGCCACTGCATATAGATAGGTTACTTCATTATGAACAACTTCTCGCTATTTGCTGGGATGTCTTCATATGATGGATTGTAGCTATGCTGGTTAGACGACATGTCTATTTATCTCAGTGCAACAGCAGTCCAAGTTCTTGTATTGTCTTAGTTGTTGTAGCTCAAAATAGCACAGAGTCCTATTTTAGCTTTCTGTAAGCCAGGTTAATGCTAGTCATTAAAACATGTAGCATATTGCCGAGCGAGGTGACGTCGCGACGTTTGCAACTCATGTTAGGATGGTCCCGGATTCGACACTTGGTGGCCGCGCACTCTGATTTGAGTTTTTCCGTGGCTTCAATTTGTCACTTAATTTTGTTACTCTACTTTCATTTTTACGGTGGTTCGGGTAGCTGCAGGCAGATGGTGCGGTTGCTTGTGCTTGGTAAATGTTTCTCCCCTGGCCCCGCTTGTGGTGGCTGTGTGCAGCTGCCCAGGTCCTGAGGATCGCTTTAATGCCCTCCGTGGGTAGCGGAGAGGAGGTGCCTGGCGTCTCAACTTTAGAGACTTCCGCACGTCTCTCTGGTGCTGCTTTCGCTGTCCTGTTACGGACTTGTGATTTACCTTCACCTCGTTTCTACCTCTTAGAGGCGTGGTGACCTGCAATATATCGGTGTCGGCTCGCAGTAGGCGAGGTGTCCACCTCCTCAACAATATCTCACACCTAAGGTAGCATATCTAATGTTATTGAGTTAAAAGCCCGAGTGGAAAGTTGTAGTCATCCGTAGAACGCTACGTCGTGCGCACTTCATAAGAAAGTGAAGAGACAGGAGAATTTGATGAGTGAACTGAAAGTTTGTACTAGCGAATATTTTGAGTCAAGTATTAAAGTGAAGTCGCAGTGAAATTGAACTAGATCAAAACAGTGACCGAACTGAGTGAAGTGAATATGGAAACCTCGGCTGAAATTTCTATAATGGAAGCGAGTTTACAAAATCGCTAAGCGTTCGCAATCGACAGCGGGAATCCATCAAAACAGAGTTTCATCCTTTGCTTGAGCAGCAGCCTTTCTGTTAAGTTCGTGTCTTAGGTATAATGGCGCGGAAATATTTAAGAGTGTGGTAGGGACTTGTACGAAAGAAACGCGTGGGGTATGTTCTCTGGGGGATGAAGTAGTATTCGCCACACTTTGAGAGCACAATTTGAAGCAGTGGAAGTCGTAAGTTTGAAGCAACATTGTCCCCCAATGCCTTTTGTTCACCTTTTGCCGATGGTTCAGCATTGAAATTCCTCTCCCATTGTTTGCGTGAGATTTGTTTAGAATGGATGACACTAATTATGATGATAACGTCGTTTAATAAATGTTTCCAATATTTACACTATTTGCACTGAGACGTTACCAACCCATGAAGTTCATAAAACAATTCACTGGTCAAATAAAACTGTGTCCATATTTAAACACCTAAAAATATGCTTCACTAGAACATAACTTTGTGCCCGTTGGTTTTAATGTATCCCACGCCAAAGAATTACGACGCCTTTACTTTGACTGACCAGCAAAAAATTCCCTGTTTCCTATGGAGCTTCCCTTTCTACTTTAAAGTTTAATTGATAAATTAATTGTAAATTTAGCTTACACTACCATGTGTTGACAATAATTAATGTACGTATCAAGTATTGCAAAAAGGTAATATTGTGCAATGTTAGTATCCCAGCACTTCTAGGACAAGAGCAAATGTTTTAGAGAGGCCAAAGCTCTGCTGATATGTCGAAACTAATCGTAATCTTTCTCAGGTACAGTTGTTGATGTCAAACACATTCCATACAGCCACATTTTCGTGAGCCACGTTTTCTCAAATTAGAATGATTCTATTGTAAGCTTATGGGAGGGGAGAAAGAGAGGCAGGATACTGTAATAGAATGGTCTTAGTCCGCTGGCTGGTGGAGGGAAATTGATGGGTGTTTGGAGGGGCAGTTACTGTAGTATAAAAAAGAAGAGAAACGGGTACATAGAACCGACATTTTCATAATATACCCAAGTTTGCTGAAGAACCAGTGAAACATTAAGGTTTTCCTTAACTCGATCTTTCTCTGAGCTCGTGAGTTACAGTAACCCTTCTAACCGAACGATCCATCACCAGCCTTCATCTACACCAGCTGCAGATGTATCAACCGCCTCTATATCTGCAAGTAAGATTTTGTGGTGACTCCGACTACTTATGCATAATGTTCATTCTATATTACGTGTGTCTAGTATCACTGATAACACGAGTCCATTGCATGATTATACACTCACTATGGAACATAGTTTTAAATGTTCATAATAGGTTTCCGCTGCCTTATGGGCACTTCCTGGTTATACCTAATGTGTCCTGTTCTGGATCTTGAAGCAGAAACCTGGATGCTCCTTGAATGTTGTTATCTATGTTTTATATCATTTGGTTCTTTCAATAGTTGTTGCAATGTTTTTTCCATTTTCTGATCTTAACTATGTGTTTGCCCATTCTTTTGTAACTGAGTTGTTAACCAGTCTTATTGCCGTTAATAGAGATACCTGTTTTGACAGTATTGGATGTAATGATGCAGCGGTTTTGACAATTTCATCTATGTCATTGTCTTATGCATGGTATGAATCTAGGTAGTTTGTAGGATATGTTCATATAAGGTTTACATGTGTTTGTTGCTTTTAAAGGTATTTAAATTGGGTTTAAATGGGATTTCAATATGGTTGCCAGCATCTGTGGGTATGTATTTGCGATTTACTAAAACTTTTTTTTTTTTATAATTTTGTGCTTTTTCTAACAACTGTAATAGAGCTGTGATTTTTGTGCATATGCAAATACACCTTTTGTATGATACCTTTGTATGAAATTCATAAAATATTATTGCTACCTAAAAAAAAAATTTAAGTGTGCATTCCTAATTATATATTTTTTAAAATTTCTATTTTTAGTTAAAATGTCTAAATGTTTCACCAGCTATTTTTAAACTGACCACAAAGTCTGAAGTATTTCACTTTAATTATTTGCAAGAACTGCCCTAAAACAAGAAAATGTGTGAAAACTTTTGTAAATGTTCTTGTTTGTTGAAGTATCAAAAAGTTAGCAAATATTACCCTAAGTTATGATTTGACTGTGGTCTCTGAGTCATAAAAAAGTGGTAAAAGTCTTATTATGGTAGCTTATATAGTTTCCAAGAAACTATTATATATATATAATTCAAGTTCATCATGGAAATTGGTACTCTGTCTCTACCAAGTGTCCTTAAAGTGCAAATTATAGATGGAATTGTTGCTTTCTTTATTCAGATTTTCGTTGCAGGAATTAAAGCTATAATGTGCTATATTCCTGACTCCCTTTGCCCACTCCTCTATTAACTATTCTTATATAAGCTTATTCTTCTACCTACTCCATGCTAATCAATTGATGTTTGTGAAAATAGTTCCATTACCTATACTATGAATTTCAGGTACAGGAGTCTGAAGCTATTGTCATTTTTTTAAAACGGATCGCTGTAACTGGCTTGGAACTTCCTCTCTTTGCATGAGCATGATAGAAAAATTGAATGAGTATGTGGCACTTCATATTTGAAAATTCAAACCAGCGATGACGTATATAACATAGGAAATGATTTACCCTCGAAAAGTATTGTTACTTAAATTGTGTTTTAACATGTGTTAGGTTTTCGTCCATATATTTTTTGGCTTACTGGTTATACAGCATTATAGAAATTTCATTTAGAATGAAGATTGCTTTACAAGCTATTCCCAGAAAAATCGAAATATTGCTCAGCAAGCACATTAAAAATTTTCTGTTTTAATCAAAATCGCTAAAAACATTTTTAAAAAACACAAATATTTCGATTCCTATTGAAAGGATCGCATGAGCTGTGGGGATTTTCTGGAAATCTACATTTCGTATTCTTGTAAGAACTCAAATAATAAATCTGGTTGTGTTCAATATTTCATTTTTCAGTTATTCTGTCCAAAAGAAATAGAGATATAGAAAGAGATAAAGGGAGAGGCAGAGAAAGAGGCACAAGAGACAACCGCTAACCTTTTTTAAAATATGTTTCTTCTTAATTTAAAGGACCCCAAAAATATGTGCATCGTTCAAAATTGAAATTATTTTTCCAAAAATTTACATTTCAGAGAAGCACAAATCTTTCAGCTTCCCGTGAAACACGAACAGAATCCCTATTACAGAGCAATAGAGTTTTCTCTGTAATCCTGGAAGCAGTAAATAGAAATTGAACATACCCTGGACACTGGAGGTGGCCAAGGTGACCCAATACCTTGGGCACCAAGATCTCCTGACCTAACCCCGTTTTAAACAAATCCCTTCAAAGGATCGTTAAAGTTAATTCATCTGTCACACCTTCAGTTCTCAGAAACATCCATATGGATACAAGGAGAGGGTTGAAACATTGTATCAATCAACAAGGAATCATTTTGTACATCTACTTCTATGAACAGAGTCACCGCAACAGCCTTTGATGATGATAGTAACGATGAAAATAATAGAATAACAATAAACCATAACAATAACACAAATATCATTATTGATGTAATAATAAAAATCAATTCATAACATTCAAACTAGTTAAAATAAAGCTAATAATTATGATACTAATAATAGTGATTCTGATGGTAATAGTAATAACTACAAAAATAACAATAACTAGGAATAATAATAGAACTATTAACATAACAATGGGGTACTAATGATGATAATGATAATAATAATAACAACAATAACAATAACAATAATGATGATGATGATGATGATAATAATAATAATAATAATAATAATAATAATAATAATAATAATAATAATAATAATAATAATAATAATAATAATAATAATAATAAGAAGAAGAAGAAGAAGAAGAAGAAGAAGAAGAAGAAACATGAGAATAAAATAATAAAAATAATAACAATAGCAATAATAACAATAACTAAAATAATAATAATAATAAAATACAACAACAATATTAACAAGAAACAAAGAAGTGGCAATGAAACATTACGCGCCCTCATGTTTGCATCGATTTTGTTACGGCGATTTAGAATCTGTAATCCGTAATCTTATACAATAGTAGCATATACAAGAATGAGTTTATTCCCTGGAAAATAAAGTCGTGTATGTGAAATGGAAAATATTCTGACTGTTGTTGTGCATTATGAGCTGCTCACGCTATTTATAACCTCACTTCCCTTCCACGCACAACAAAGTTCACACACGCCACTGACTGGATTTACGCCGGTGATTTCTGCAACTCTTAACGCACGAAGGGTTATCTGCATACCCGAATGCCGGCTGGAGTGGGCCACCTGGTATATAGCTTTTATAAATGATTCTTATGAAAGCTAGTTTTTCTATCTACTTCATTTTAGTTTAGATGACCATTTGTAGAAAAAGCTGCACTACACATTTTGTTGGGAAGAAGAAATCAAATCGATAGAGCTTCAAAAGCGAGTCGATTTATGCTGAAGTTTAAAATTTTATACTCTTTGCATGATATCACTAGAAACTAAGAGTGACATCATTTAAAAAAAATTACAATACTGTTCAAAATTTATAACTGATAACGGATATCCCCAAAGTGACTGGTGCCACAAAAACTTGTGTATTTTAAAGATATCTATAGGTATTTGTTGTACACTTGTGACTTCCGCTTAGTTTACTAGTTATGCAATATTATAGAAAATTAATTTTGAATGTAGAGGCTGTTCTCAGAAAATTCAAGATAAATATTTTATTTGTCATGTATGTCTTATATATGTGATATTTTAATAAGTATCCTTATAATCGTTTTTGAGTTAAGGAGTTCTATATTTTTAATGGCTCGTTTTGGATTTTATTCGGGTACTTCAATCTATGTATTTTGTGTGGAATCTCAATGTTCAGTTCTTTTGTGGAATGGTTGTCTATTAGTTAAGTAGTGGAGAAAATAAAAATATTCCATGAGAAACATTCATTCCTCTATTATTTTGGGGGTATATTAGGACTCCAGAATCTAAGATTTTCAGCTAATGTAAAAAGTGATTTTTTTTTTGTTTTTTAGAATTAATTATCGGTTACTGTAAATTACTCCCACATACCTCAAACCACTCCAAGTGTTTTAGTTTTCTTTGATCCTAACATTCATAATATCAGCTTAATTAAGTTAAGTGAGAGTAATGCACTTATAGAATACTGCAGAGAGCTCTAAGATTAGCAGTCCCTAATAGTTTGTGAACACCCTCTTTCCGTTTTCCGAAAGCCCAACTTACTCAAGCGTTCATCCGTTCATCTGAACTTCCACCTGTCGATGCATTAGTGAGGGGTGGGAAATATCGATATACTTTACATAAGGGTGGTGTGTGATGGGGGCGATGACAAAATATGGTTATGAAGTAGATATTCTAGCAAAATGTAGGACCGGTTTGGCAGGGAAGCAGTGCAACTGGTATATAAATAAAAATTGTATGTAAATATTTAAAACCTTGTATAATCTTACTACATATATGAAATCTTGGTTTTCCTTCACGGATTAATTGCACTCCACTTTCCTGCCTGCTGAAGGCTTCCTCTAGGTCAGTAATAATTAATAATTTCTCTAATCTATCTATAGTGACTCACTTTTCCATGCCATACGTTCAGTCATCGAAAACAATATTTATGTTTAACATTACTTCATCTCTTATTCTTGTCGACGGGCCCTTAAACCCAACTCACTCACTCACTCACTCACTCACTCACTCACTCAATCACTCTCTTATTCTGATAGATTTGATGTACTTTTCATAACATACGAATTTCAGTTATGTTGAATTTGATATGTAACTTTCATTTTGGAGCTTAAACCCGCTGCACTGTTCTGTCCTACTGCATAACCCTTGCACCTACCATTAATATGTAATAACATTTTTACAAACGTTTATCTTGGTTAACATGAAGTAGATAGCTTTTGGAGGAAAACTTTGTGCAAAAATGGATAGAGAGAATCTTATGAACGTAACGCATGAGATGTTGATATCTCTTCTTCAGTGCTAAATGTACTCCAGTATAGCGTATATATGCAACAATCTGGAGATCTAGAATGATCGGAGCTGCACCTACGTGTATATAAACAATGTTTCTACATACGAGTACTACGGACACGGTTATACCACTGTACTTGTGTAAGTTTGTGCAGCAAGTTTGATGAAGAATGTTGGAGAGAATCATGACCTTATTTGCAGGAATTTGTCTTAGTAAAGTGGCAACCCGTCCCAGCAAGGTTATAATGTAGAACTTGTGTCGATGTTCCACTGAAGTGGTTGCCAATACATGACAGATGGACGATTCACCTCCCTCAATCAGCGACCGCCTTGAATGCTGCCCCTTCTGAATGCACTTCCGTAAAGGAACATGGTCACGTCACCGACAACCGACGTGTTGCTTGTTATCGGCGTCAACGTTGCCTTTGGAAAGCTGCCCATTCACGGCTTGAGATATCTACAATGCTGCTACGTTTTAAATTTTGGGCGTGAATAGGTCTGTTCATCAGAGGTGGGAACATTGTGCCCGACACAGTACCTCTCATGTTCTACCAGTCTGCTTGATCGTTTAACTAGGCTCTCCAAGGTGTAGCACTTCGGTGACACGCTGCTCAATTTCCACATCTCACCATAAAACCAAAGTGAACATTCCAGAAGGAAACTAAGGGTGGCCATTGTCAATATAATAACAAGTTTATGCGCAAGGCAACTTTTAAGGTTATCTGTTTGACATCAGCAAGGACGTTCTTGCAAGCAAATACCTAACGCTTTTCGAAAAACAAAGCATCAGTAAATAATCACAAATGACAAGAAAACGACGCTTTCCTGTGTTTATAAGCTTTAATAGCTTAAAAACTTCACTATTTCCACGCCAACCCCTTTACTTTTAGTAAAAGACTTCTATATCTGAGAACAACACTTAAAGGCTCTCGACAGATGACTTAAAAATTGAGTTTTGGTTTTATGCATAACATTAATCCACGTAGCTTGTAGAATATGTCCATATAAGGTTTATAGGCATTTAAATAGAGATTTAAATATGGCTGCAAGCTTCCTGGGTATCTTCTTTTGTCATTTACTCAAACTTTCTTTTTTAACCTTATATACACTTTTCTAAAAAAAAAAAAACTATGATAGAGATGTAATTTTTGTGCATGTGCAAATGTACTTGTATTGCTCTAAACAGTCAATGAAAGCTTTTATGTTACTTTTGTATGAAATTCCTAAAGAATTTTTAAAACAAAGTGCATATAAATTATATGTTGTTTAAAATTGTTATTTTTGGTTAAAGCGCCTTTATCTTTCACCAACTATGCCAAATAAAATATTTGTAAAGTGAACTTAAAACCTGAATTGTCTCACTTTAATTGTTTAGGAGAAGAATATATCTAAAGATGAAAATATGAGAACATTTTTGCAAATTTTTCTTTTTTATTAAAATATCAATAAGTTAACAATTATATATACATTATGATTTGACTATGGTTTCTGAATCAGAAGTTGTTTTATACCTGGCAAAATTTTCATTATGGCATCTTGTATGGTTTTCAAGAAATCTTATTATATAATATTATAGTGAGTTCAGTATGGAAACTGCTCTCAGTTTCTACCAAGTGACCTTAACATGAGCTGTTCAGGGTTTTTGAAAAGAAATAATTTTGAGAATCAAACATACAAAGAGAAATTATCAGGGTGTCAAACAACAATATCGTCACTTAATTTAGTGGCTAGTTGCCAATCATGTTGGATTGGTCCAGCCCAGCTTTGACTGTTTACGCCACTAAGAGTAGAATTGATTAAGAGAGGCTATTTCTGACCCTCCTTCTCCCTTACTCGATATTTATTTCAAAGCAATCCTAGGGAGAAACTATAAGGGTTGCGATCTAGGAAAATGAGCCACTGTTATGTATCCGAGTGTTACCTTTTCAGTGAAGAACGGCTGAACCATTAGCTACTCTCGCACAACCCCAGCCAACATTTTAACTTCCTTTTTACTTCCAAGATCAGAGGCAACATCGGTGCATTAGATTCCGGTTCCTTCCTGTAAATCTGGTAGCGTTTAGTGGGTGGAAGTGAGAAGCAGCAAGGTTCCCATGGCTGAAAAACAGATAAAACAGTCCCACTCAGGAAACCAGTACCGTAGTTCGCTTCTGGTAGCGATAAAAACGAGTTCGCACTAAACGTAGCAGACAAATGGGCGTCGAAGCGGCAGCTGCTAAAATATTTTTAACGCAAAGACCACAGAGTTCAATTTGGTTTATTTATTTGCCACGCTGTTACACTTGGAATCAGAGCGGTTGAAAGGCAAAGTGGCACAAGTTACCAAAATAATCGACTTTTGACTGTGCTGTATTTAAGTGAAATGCTTTCACAGGGGGAGTGGCAGAGGTTATGATGTCCATGTGAGAATGGTGCTTTCTAAATAGCACAACCCGAATTACTGAAGGCTATATGAGGTTTAAGTCAATACTCGCTGCATCGCGTGTTCAGTAATACACAATGTTACGTTATTAATGTATGGTTTGTCGTTAGCTGAAGCACAAAACTCTTTGTTTGTGTAAAACATTCAGGAAGTTGCTTCCTATGACAATGTTGGAAATCAAAGTTTCTTGTCAACTATATCCTATGTCGGAGGTTAAGGTGTAAGAAATAAAAGCTTCCTAAATATCTTGCTAGTTGTATTTAAAACTATTACTAAGCAAAAGTTCAGAATAAAGTTACCATTGACCCGAAGCTTAACCTATCTCTCTGTTTCGTTCTTCGGTGTGTGTGCCATTTAGGGAGTTTCTATTCTATTAGCAGTTTCAGCGTAAAGTATGGCACCACCGACACACGATGTTGGAGGGAGAAAGAAGGAGAATGACACCGAGAGTCACAAAATGTCATGCCTGATTTATAAGCACCATTTTTCCAGTCAGTTTTGCTATCTATTGCATTCTCGTAGGATGGTGAACAACCAACGAATTACACAAAAATATTTGTCGTCACCATTTGAGAACAGAAACCGGTTTGCTACATTCTCTATCCTCCCCCAATTATCAGGAAACAGTTTAGTTCAGAATGCCTATGCTTCTCATGCTGAAAGGGTGTCATCTGCTTTTAGCATTAATATATAATACTTTTAGCGCTTTAGATACTACAGCTAATTTCACACAATTTCATACTTTTGGGATAGAGATAAAGATAAACAGAGAGCGAGAGCGCTAGGGAAGGGGAGAAAGCACAAAGAGGTACACATACCATACAGAATGCAGTAACAGTTTTGGGAAAGTGTGAAATGGCCATTACGTAAGTAAAACTTACATCAATTCCATAGTAAATAAGGTATCCACTATATTATAAATGTTTTTTCTTGCTGTTGTTAATTTTCCTGATTACCGAAATGTGTATATATTTTATACCAGAAGTAACGGTGAGTACCTCCAGCAAATAAACGCGTCTGGCCATCGCTTGGTAAAACGAGGATTCCAGGAAGGTAGGGTGATTTATATGAAATTCCATCAGTATGATGAGACTTCACAGCTATTCATGGAGCATTCAAAATAAGCTGACATATCATCATATAATAGTTTAAATTAATCAAATGGCTGGAGGTGTTTCTCAGAAAATAAAAAATAAGTATATTTTTCGATGTCAAGGGTAGAGTTCGATGGAGAAATTTCTTTAAACATCTGTACCTGGTGTCTGACTTTAGCTTTACATTTTCGATGCTCCTAAGATTTATCATTTCTGAGTTATAGTGTTCACAGACAACATAGACATAACAGACTCACACGTAAACATAGAAAACTTTTCTTAAATGCTTCTTTTGAGTGTTTGTGGACCTCAAAATCGCATTACGGTGAAATCTCGATATACAGGCGTTAAGGTTACACGTAGGGATATTTTGATGAATATCCTTTCTTAATATATACCAGCTTCGATGAATTAGTTATTTTTTCTCTTCGTTTAACATTTTCTCACAAACTAACGACGTGGTTCACTACCTGATGTTTTTGCACCGCGCAATGAACAATGCCTGTGAGATAAGCTATCCCTTTTAGTTCATACGTCTATGCGCGACCCACTGGCCTAGATGATGTGAGGTCGTTGGCTTTGCAGAAAGCATTCGAACTCAGTTTCGACACAACCTCCGTTACCGCTATGCGGTATTTGTTCCACTCACTCTGCGTCATGTTCTCTGTGGCACGCCCACTTGAACGTACTAACCCATCTGAAAACATACTACTCCACAAATGAAGCAAATATGGATATAGTATTTTTCATTACACTGTTCCCAGTTATTTGTACAAATATCTGCATTTGTACCCCTAATAGCTTTATACCTATAGTTTATAAGGCGAAGAGGGACACCTCGCGCACTGCAAATTACATATATCTGTTATCGCTATCACTCCCAGGAGGAAGGGGTGTCGCAGAGGCGCGCGGAAGTCCCTAACAATTCCAGGGTAAAGACCCACCCCACTGCTGAAGGTAGTACCTAGTAAGAGTGATGAACGACCCGTCAGCCAAACAGCCCTCTAGTCTCCACGTCATCACAACGAAACTATAAGCACACGTGAAAGAAGGAAATAGAATGAAAAGGAAAGTGGTGGAAATGAAATGTGGTAGATAAGAAAACACCCCAGGATTCACTTACCGACCAACGAAAACCACGAAAAGAAATCCTTGGGCGGTCGACGGGAATCGAAGCTGAGACCTCCCGAAAATGAGCCTACGGAGCCATTTCACTGGGTAAATCTCTTATCGAAACTAGCAAAAGTAAACTAAATGAGCAATGATATATAATTGATGACAGGACATAGTCCGTTTCCACGCTGACCTGGGGTTACAGCAAACAGGTGCTCCCGTCCGTCTGTCCGTCCGTTGCCCTGCTATACATATTGTATCCATATAGCTACCCCCTCCACCCGGCCACGCATGAAATTCATACATGCAGCTCCGACCACCACTTTGTACTAATGAATTCAGTAGCCGACATGATCTGATCAACATTGAGAGTATTGTAAAGCATCCCTCTCCCTCAATTGATGGGGATAACACAGGTGTGTGGTGCCCCCGTAAACCCCTCTAATGAAGCGAGTGGGCCTCCCTTCTTCGTTTTGTTGCCCGACGCCTGTGATTAATGGAACTCGCGTATTAGATCTCTCATAGCTTTGGTTTGTCTGGCAATGTGTGACATTTGCCTCGTATCGCCCACTATCAGCAAACTTCATTAATCCAGGAGAACTTATCTGATATTACTCTGTGTAAGGTTATTACTAAACATCGGATTTCAGGTTAAATACTGAAGCAGCTGCTTCCCTAAGCCTCAAAATTACATACAAAACAAAGGCACCGAGAAGTCCTGCTTCACTTGTCATAAACAGCAAACAAATAATACATGAAATATAAGAACGATTTTGTGAATTTATTGGAATGAATTCTTCTAAAATATTGTAATCTACATTCCTGTCATAAATAGCAACGAATACTGAAGACAGTTTCGTCGAAAGTATGGCAATTAGCTGACTTAACTGAAAAAACAGCAACTTGTATAATAAACTGTGATATTATGTATGTATTATGCTTTATTAAAAGGAAATAAAACTTATTACAAACGATTTAAGGAGAATAATTTAGCCAAAATTGATATAGATCCGATACCGCGCCTACAGATATAAGAGAGTCTTACAGATCAGTTACCAGTAGCTAGTAAATGCTTCAACACCTATAATAGATCAACTATAGTCAAATATCGGAGTTTTATATTAAACTATTCGGCTTACCCTGGACTGCAGGATAACTTTTTAAACTTCAGAGGTGAATTAATTACATTTACCTCCTCCGTTCTCACTAAAATGGTTTTAAAATGAACTTTATATACACTTTATATCTCATAGTTGTATTCTATACGGTCCTGAATATTCCGAATAACGGATGAAAAATTCCCTGGTGTACCCTGCAGCTATTGTGTTCCATGACGATGATTGTGGGTACAGTAATCGTACTGTTTTATCTCGAAGAATTGGTTGGGCGTCAGTGAGGATTGTGGTACCTTTCAAAAAAGTAAAAACCCAACTTCAGTGAGACCTGCGAGTAGGATCAACTAATTGTAAGGCGTTACTACATAGATCAGGCATGGGAAAGAGGGGTGACAGGAATGAAATCCACATACCCCATCACCAAATGTAGGCCACTCCACGTTTCCAGTTCTGTGTTTACGTATACACATGTCTTTACAAACAAGGTACATCAGTTTCAAGGGGAAACCGAACAGAAGCATGATGTATTACTTACATGATTACGTGATTGTGATTGCGTTACATATATTTTCTTTCGGAATAGAAAACACAAAGCTTTATTTGAAGTACGACGTGATTCTACCACTGACACAAAGTGAGAGACTGACCGGTTCTCTGAGGTAGATAGACAACAGCGAGGGGCGTGGCCTGGTATCTAACAGTGTGTAGGAGAGTGGACAGGGTTAAAACTACGATGTAGGAGAACTGACACAATGTGACGGTTCTCCCCATCTATGACCTAGAGGGTAAGAGAATGAAATTCGTCATATGTATCCCTTGCAACTGCAACCGTGTAAGAATTAGCGGAAAAATTAAGCATGCAAGGGCTGCTTGACGAAGAAACAAAACCAAGCACCAAATTAAGTGCCATAATGCACAGGAAAGTAAGACAGGTTAATACCTGGTTAATCACTGCTATTGTCATTTACGCCTTGCAGCCTGTCTTGCATGTTGAACGCACGCCTTGAATACTGAAAAAGGTTATGCGTGCAATGTTGCCATACTTATGGGCTTCTAGTACCTCCCGCACTGTATTCTTGCATTCTCCACTCCTGAATCATGAACTGTGTTCATTGGGGTTCAAATCAGGAGACCTCTCTTGCCAATCGATGCACACAATTTCTGGGTGACCCAATTACCAGCTTTTTGTGAAATTGGAAGTATGCACGTGCATAAATATATATTGCTCGTTTAGAGATGGTATCAGCGTGTTCTCAAGAATATCAACATACCCGTAATGGTCATTCTCTCTAGCAACAATATCAGTTGTCCTAGCCTAGATGCTGTCATATAAGCCCAGCAGTGTGCTAATATTTTTCCAGAGCGATACAAAGGCTTATCTCAATTAACATGAAGCAGACAAAATTTAGCTTTCGTAAAAATAGTTTGTGGAAATTATGTAAAAATAATAGTGAGCAGATAAAGTAATGTAAATGTAACACATCAGATATGAAAATATTTGAGTTTGTGTGTGTGTGTGTGTGTGTGTGTGTGTGTGTGTGTGTGTGTGTGCGTGCGTCCGCGTGTGTGTGTGTGCGTGCGCGTGTGTGTGAATGAGAAGCTAGATTTCAAATATTCGTTTAGTTCTCGATTTATGCATCAAAGCTTTCCGGTGTGTGTTTAGTTTACATTGACCTATTACAGGTGGCGAGGCTTTTAAATTTTGACAGGGTAGGGACTCAGAGGGTGTGGTTAATAATCCGGAACACAGAGGTAACCGTCAACCCTCCCTGGTGAGGTCGTCCATTGTGTCCCACAAAGCACAGGTTGACACTTTGGCATTAAAAGCAGATTTCATCTTCCAAAGGTTTAACAATGTGGCCAAAAATGTCAAACAGCTTTTGTTCAATTAGGACTGCAACAGGTTACGCATAAACTCTGTAGCGGGAACAAGTGACAGTCTGTTAATAAATTATTAATTTTGTTTACTTAGATTTATGTGCGACGACTTTCCGTTTTAAATTAAACGAAAAAAAAAAAAAAAAAAAAAAATAACCTTGTTAAGCGAGCTTAATAAATTCGCTGATCTACTTTTATGCAACATAATTTAGATGTGATATTGGTGCAGTTTACATTTCTAAGCTGTCATAACAGTGTGTAACGTAGAGGCCTTGAAAAATCGTTCTTCTACAGTTAAAAACAGCAACGAGAAAAAATCTAATATGTTGCACTCACATGACTTTCTCCACTCTTGTACTAACCATTCTTACAAGCTCTTATTCATATATCTTCTTTGTGTTAGCTGAGATAAACATTTGCAGAAATTATCTTATTTCCTTGTAGGTACAAGGGTAATTTGGGAACACAGTGGATTCAGAGCGATAGTGAAGTATTTTAAAACTTTGAGATTCCGTTCTCTTTGAATGACGATCTTCCATTTGACCAAAGTTGAAGCATTCCAAAACATACAAATAACCAGGAATAGCTCCGAAATGGTTCATTGTACAAAGAATTTCATTTCGATATAAATTGTGCGTTATAAGGAGATCTACATTTTTTGTACAAGATGTGATCTGTCTCTTAAAGTTTAACAGTTATGTAAAAGTCATTAAGAGTAAATAGGAATACATAGGTTATAGCTAGAAAATTCAAAATGTACATTTCATTTGTCATAAAAATATTTTAAACATCAATTTTAATCAAAATTGTTAGCCATTTTCAAAAACTTTTCCAAGTAAGGGGTAGTTTAGAGTGGAGGAAATTTCTTCAAAATCTTCGTGTCGCATCCTTGAAGGATAATAAATTTAAGTACCAACTTTGGTTTTTAACTGAGTTTTCGTTTTTGAGTTATGCTCTCCACAAACTGACACACACACACACACACACACACACACACACCTTTTTCTAAAATTCTTTTTTGGATTTAAGGGGCCTCAAAACATATATTTCCAGTGAAATCTCGACTTGAAAATTTTAGGTGGAATGCAATATTTCCTCTACTTTATGTAGTAGAGAAAGCAAAAAGAAGACATTGAATGAAAATTTTTAATATTTTATGTAAATATTTAATTGTTAAATAGCGCAAAAGGAAATAAAGCTCGTCACGAGCGAATTAAGGAGACGAATTCATCACAAATCCCACATCGATCTGATACCATGACTTTTTGAAGATCAAATAGTCTCAGAGTTAAAACCAATCTGAGTCATTTTGGGAAATATCTGCAAATTGATGCGCCTCTATGCGAGATCACATAAGAAGAATGTGAAGAATTAACAAACGTTTCATATAAAAATTGATATTTGAACCCGCTACAATATATTTATTATTTGCACCATGTTTGATTAAAATGTATCAGAATCTTTTATTAAGTAAGCAACTATCTTATTACGTTCAAAGTAGATTGACAACAGCTTTTAGGAGTTGTTTTTATCAATCTAAAGTACCATTTGTGAAAATAGATAATTTGTATTATAAAACACAGATAAAGCTCACAATATGTTAATGGATAAGTTCTATAGTAATATAGACTTTGAGTACTTGCTCTGTCTTTCTGTTTCATTTGCTCTCTCCTCTTACGCCCACACTAGCAACACCTGTTTCTCATTTTTGGCTTCATTCAAATGTGCGGACGTCTATTTCCGCCTGTTTGATTTCATTGTTATTTCTTACTGTCGCAGAGGCGCGACTTTTACTGTTCCATTTGGTGGATGCAATTAGTTTTCTTCCCGTAATTGCTACCAAAATGAAGCAAAAGAGTTTTTAAAAAAAGTCCACCCTACCACGATGTTTTCCTCTTCAGTAATCCAAAAAAACCAGTGTAGTGAAAGAAATTAATGACCGTTTCAACTATAACTTCCTATGAAACCATAAAGAGCTTGTAGGTTTTTGTTCCCCGTGAAGGGGGAGAGAAGGAGAAAATCCTTTTATTTTACCCTCCGTGGCATCATTTTTAGGATATTAATACCATGTTCCATCTGTGCGGCTCGTCCGATTGGAGAGCAAAGTACACAGAGTGAAGCAGCTGTTACTGACGGTAGTTAGAGGGCGCAGCCAGGCGGCAGAATGCGGAACTATATTGGGATGAGCGAAGGGGTTGTAAATCAGATTATCAACTTAGCCAGAAAGCAAGGTGCATAGTGGGGTTTAAGTAACGACTAGGCAACACAAATAAAAGGGAATGTATGTTTAATCAGGCAACAGATATTGTTATAATGAAGCATGGCGTTCTCCGTTCCAAAAGATAAAAGAACCCATCAGACAGATGATTACTTCAGACTAAAACAGTGAAAAGAATCGATATCATCATCATAATCATCATCATCTTCTTCTTCTTCTTCTACATCTATTATTTCTACTTCTTCATAAAGGTGCTACGTCTACTGGTTTGTTTCATTTCCAAGGCATTGCTTTATCCAAATTCAGTCTGTGATTGGATAACAGCGAAGGCTTAAATGCATTAGTTTTAAATGCGCAATGCACAATAAATAGAACTCATAGCTCTGTTCGCATTATTGCATTAAGTACGGAGAATAATTTTACTCTTTCTGCCACTTTCTCATTTTTCCGCTCCTTCTCTCTTTTCCCCCTCCCTCTCCATCTCTATCTCTCCCTCTCTCTGATATTCCAATCTCTCTCTCTCATCTCACCCTATCTCCCCTTCCTTCACTCTATGAAGAATATAGATGTGATCATCATTTGATACCCGATAATGCCTTTTCTAGTATGTTACTAAACAAATTATGTAAACACATAACAGAATATTATGGAAAATATAGAATATTAAATTATATTTGTAATATGCACGGTGTTAAAGGCATTAACGCGCAGATTTTGTGTGATGATAGATTTAAGTATGACGAATAAAATGCCCATCAACAAATCCATCTATCGTGAAAGGTAAGGCAGACATTAAACATTATTGAATACATTATCTGCAGAGTATATCAATAGACTGGGACTAAATAGGTAAATGTTTTGTTTAATAATCGTCTTCCGCTACCACACACATGTTCACAACTCGACGATTGAAAGTCCATAGTAGGTCAGGGCTCTAAAACTGGTTTCACCACATGTCTGCGTATTTATCAGCTACTGCAAGTAATGAGAGAAGGGGTGCTGTTGTTTCCTAGGAGGCATCAGGAGGTCGTGTTTACTGTCAACATTGCTGACCTTCCACTCTACACACTCCTGGCCTTCCACTCCACATACGGGCTAAAGCTGCGCGCTTGCCAAGCGTATATTCACGAATTTGCCAATACACACGCTGGAATACAATTATTTAATATCATTTTCTGGCTAAGCCACTCATTTTAGCAACAAATAGAATAACTCATCTTTTAAAGCTCTACGTCTCTGTACTAATTGCAGAAGTAAACCATAAAGAATTGGTGACTATGTGCAATAAAAAAATTAGACCAAATTAACCTTTTTTATTTATGCAACTATGTACTACAGAGAAAAATGGAAGGGGAACTTATGTTTCAGCTCAACGTCAAGAAGTCGCCGTTGAAGTCTGCGCATGCATACCACAAAACACCTTGTACATAAAAAAAATTAAACAGATATAATGTAATTGTGCAATGTATACAGACAGAAAACTAAGACACAAAAAAGATATACCCGACATCTTCTCACACCTATTCTAAAAATTATTAGTAAATAAATTTAGTATTTTGTCCATCTCTTACTTACGCAAAGTAGAGGAAGTATTGTATTCCACTCAAACATTTGATACCAGGATTTCATCGGAAATATAATATGTTTTGAGCTTTTGAACAAACCAAAGACTGTGGAGGTGTCTTTCAACAATATAACTAAGGAACAATAAGTGTAATGGATTACACATTTGATTTTTGAGCAAGGCAGAGTCAAAGGATATCAGAACCTGTGGTCAGAACAAAACTTGCAAGAAAATACCTTATCCGAAACAAATATTTTGCGTGCAATCTGAAGGTTCATTTTAATTTTCTCAAATTTGATTTTTATAATTTATATCTGCAATTAAATATGTACAATAAAATGCATGTCCTGAATATTATGTACGTAAGCTATGCGATTTTTTTCATTCTTTGTGAACATTTTTCAGGTTGGAAATAATACAGGATTCATAAGCAATTGTTATTGGTATAGGTTAAAAAACAAGAATCTCAAAAGAGAAAAGTGAGTGAGTATGTAAGTGAGTGAATGAGTGAATGATTTGATTTGACTTATTGTCACATACATTTACAAGAAAATTGGGCAAATGTCCTATAAACAGGTGACTCGTCAGCTAGTAGTTTGACAAAATTACATATGTGTACGTGTATAACAAAATTTTAAGAACAAAAGTTTGTTAAGCTTCACACATAAATAAAAAATTTCATATATACAATACAATACATTCTCAAAATATAATATGTAACGTTCATATTCATAATATTACTAGTTCATCATTCATATATTCAGACATTGAGTAGTACGCCTTTTAAAATAGTAAGCTTTTTTATTGTTTTGTTAAAATATTTCAGGCTTTTTATTGATCTAATAACACTGGGCAGTTTATTATAGACTTTTATCCCAGCAAGTAATGGACATTTTTCATATAACCATAGCGGATAGAAGAGCCGAAACTGCGGCGTGGCGATCGCAGTCGCCTCAAAATGCGGCCGAACTGCCTAGTATGTGATTCGGAAGTACAGACAATTTTATACGTATGCGTTGTGTGTTGTGAGTAATTAGGTACATAACTTGTGAAATTGCTTCTAAGTTTGTGCATAAATGTGTGTGTTCTTCAAAACGTAAGTTTCAAGCAACATCAATAATTGATTAAAAATGCCAACTTGTTTTGTACCCGGGTGTCGTTCAGGATACAGAAACTGCTCAGAAGCTAGACATTTTTTTACTCCTCCTAAAGATAAAAATCTGTTTCACAAATGGGAAAAGTCTATTCCTAGGAAAGACACTAAATTATCTGTTAAATCTAGTATTTGTGACAAACATTTTCCAGAGGACTTTTTAGTGAAAGTTGATTCATTCGTTGTGCATGGAAAACTAGTTGAAATCCCTAGAATTAAATGGCGGTTAAAGCCAAGGGCAATTCCCTGTATATTTTCTAATTTACCCAGGTACTTAACTACAGAGCATAAATCCCGAAAATCTCCACAAAACAGAGACAAAAAATTACTGAAAAAGCAATATTCAACAATCAGTAAATTACCAGATGCAGGATCCAGTCAACCAGTTCTTATTTCAAACGCGCCGTCCTTCAACAATGAGGAATTCACAGAAAACAGTTCTAATTCCTCCAAGGTCACAAATACAAGTGTCAATAATGAAATTGCTACACTGAAGAAAAGAATTAGAAACCTCAATAGAAATTTAGTTAGAACTAAAATCCTGCTATCTAAAGAGAGGGCTAAATTAAAAACAGTAGAAAAGAAATTCGCTACTAATTGTTGCGAACATAAACGCAATTTAAATTGTTTAAGTAAAATACAAAAGCTGGTTCTAGATACAATGCTTAAAAATGTCAGACGATATCAAAGGGGATGCGTTACACCAATGAATTTCTATTAGAAAGCTTGCTATTTAAAATTAAAAGCCCTAAAGGTTATAGACATTGCTTAACACATGAATTGCTGCCCCTGCCTTCTGAAGCCCATTTAAGGAAATTATCTAAAGGGATAAAGTGCACATATGGTATAAATAGTAATGCTATAAATGCGATTTCTACTACATTCAGTCAAGAAGAAGATGAAAACAAGCGTCTTGGAGCTGTAATATTTGATGAAGTCAAATTAAGAGAAGAAGTTAGGTTCAATGCTAGCTCACTAAAAGTGGACGGATTCGTGAATCTAGGTGAACACATTCCTGACAATCAGAAAAATTCGATGGCTAACCATGCTTTAGTTTTTATGTTTGTTCCCGTATTACATAATTGGAGCCAACCAGTAGCGATTTACGCAAGTAGAAATGCTACACCCGGTGATATAATAGCTAAGCTCCTTATAGAAGTGATTATCCAGTTAGAAAACTCAGGGACAAGAATTGTTGGTTTCATTAGTGATGGAAGTCAATCAAACAAAAAAGTATGGAAAAATTTAGGAATAGGAGCAACATGTGAAAATGTACAGCACCCACTTGATGACAAAAGAAGAACATGGGCTTTTTCAGATTGCGTCCACATAATAAAATGCATGAGAAATTATTTTCATGATAAGGTGGATGTCTTATACAGAAATAAGAGCATCCAATATAATTTTTATAGATATATTTATGAAGCTGCCACTTCTCCTAAATTTGCTGGTCTTTGAGTTTGCCCGAAATTGACCTCATCCCACATAGACCCCACCTCTTTTCAGAAAATGAATGTGAGACTGTGTTTTAAATTGTTCAGTAACAGCACTACAAATGGCATTGACTTCTTCAGGAAAAATAATTTTGAAAAATTTAAGGGAAGCGAAAATACTGAACTATTCACAAGAGATTTAAATAATCTTGTAGATGCATTAAACTCCACAGTTCCAATTAAAGCACTCTATAAAAATTCGCAATCTCACAGAGTACTAAAAGATTTCTTTCGCATAATAACGTCTGAAAATAACACATTCTGCTCAACTAGAACAATGGAATCTCTTAGAGTCACCTTAAAAAGTACTTTGGAAGTGTCCGAGTATTTATGGAATAGAGGATTTGCATACGTCTTAACAGCAAAATTCAATCAAGACCCCCCTTGAATGGCACTTTGGAATTATGCGTTCTTTAATCTGTGATGACCATCCTTCCACAGTTGACTTTTTACATTTACATATGCTACAGGCTATGTATGTCCCTGTAAAACTTGCACTGTCAAATGCTGCTAATTGTGAGAATAAAGTGGGCCACCACTTACATCTTTTATGAGTCAAATTCGTATATTGGCAAAACAAACTGAGCAAAAAAACCGCGAGCTGTTGGATTTTGTTGGAAACAAAATAAAGAACAAAACTAAAATACTTGACTGGGAAAGTGAAGTTCCCGAACTCTATAAGGACAATGTTTCTAAAGGATGCTTAGTACACAATTTAGGGGGTTATATAGTAAAAAAGATGCTCGAAAAACTTAGTTGTGAAACCTGTGCCTCTACTCTGTCCACCGATCTACCCTCTGACACATTAGCTTCCACTTTCACTACAATAAAAGACTATGGCACCCTAAAAAATTGTCGGTATTTAACCTACCCCTCTGAATGTGTGGTTAATATTCTTTTGCAAGTCGAGGCTATTTTGGAGAAGCAAATGTGCTCGTCTGAAAGTTTGTGGGGTGATATATTTTACGAGTGCTTAGATAAGATAGACGAAATCACATTAGGATCCAGTGGAATAGGATGTTGCGTGGAACACAAACTGGATTTAGTTGGAAACTTAACACTACATTACATGAAGTGTCGCTTCTTTTTTCGTACCAAGGAAATCAATAGAGAAATGACGTCATCGAAGTCAGCAAAATCAACACGTAAACTCTCCAAGATCTCCAACATCTAATTCCACGGTGAGTTTCGATATTTTATATACATAACATACATAATTTGCATTATGGTTTAATTTTTCAGCATAAAATCATGTAAGCAGATATTTCCCATTGTTCTTCATTAATTATAATACCCATTATTGTAAAATAGCATCCTATATTATGTGTCAAGGAAAGACGATGTTTCAAAACAGTATTTCAAATATTCGTGCTTACGATTTTAGGTATTTAAAATGCTAATTGATAATATGAAACCCATTTTCACCATGCATTCGTGAACTAAAGTGAAGCGATCGCGACACCAGTGCCATCTTGCGAGCGAACCATAGTAACTCCCGAAGAGCTCACACTATCTCTTCTATCCGCTATGGTATAATGTTAATGTGTGCATGAGTGGCTTCGGGTTATTTTTGGTTCTTGTTTCATGACTGTGATGTATTTGTGCACTGTATAATATATCAAAGTTAGTATGTATATATTTAATCAGTTCATAGAAATGTTGTGAAGGGAGAGTTAGTATTTTTAGTTTTTAAACAGATTTCTACACGGATCTTTACGTTTTGCTCTTGTCATTATGCGGATTTTTTAAAATAGTTTCCCAACCCGAAGCATTTCTCCATAGTATGATCCCGTATGCCATTATGCCATGAAAATAACTGAAGAAGACTATTTTTCTTAATTCAATGTTAATAAATTCACCTATGCAGTACATGTTAGGACAAGCACTGTTTATTTTTTTAGTTATATACTGAATGTGGTCGTCCTATTTTAATTGATTATTTAAAATAGTACCCAAAAGTTTAGATGTATTAGCATGGTTAACTGAATGAACGAGACTATTATTACAATTTTTGTTTTGAGTATTAAGTTGCATGATAAATGTTTTATCAGTGTTGAGTTTCAGACCATTACAATTAAACCATTTTTGATGTGATCTATAGTTACGTTAGTATTATGTCATAGTTAATTAAAATTTTGCCCACTAAGTAAGATAGAAGTGTCATCTGCATACATGATTCTTTTACCAATTACGCAATTTGGAAGGTCATTAACTATAGAGCAGTGGACCCAGGACACTTCCTTAACGTACTACAGTTTTTATAATATTCCAATTTGTTTTAAGGAAGCCAGTTTTGTTGTTTGAAATTACACTTTGGCTACGCTCTTTAAGATAACTAGTGAACCATATGAGTTCCATATTTCTAATAACATAAAAGTTTAATTTCCGTAATAATATTTCATGAACAACACAGTCGAACGCTTTAGAGTTATCGCAGATTAAGATAGCTGTTTGGTGGTTATCGTCAATCATTTTTATGCATAATTTACCAAATTTATTAACGCTTATATTGTTGAACACTTTTCACGAAACCCATGTTGGTCACTAATTTGATGAAATATTCAAGATACGAACTGTATGATTATGTACAGTCGTTTCGAATATAATGGAGAAAGTAGGAAGAATAGAAATTGATGTAAAATTGAATGAGTGAGTGAGTGAGTGAGTGAGTGAGTGAGCGAGTGAGTGAGTGAGTGAGTGAGTGAGTGAGTGAGTGAGTGGGTGATGTTTAAGGGCCCGTTGACATCTAGGTCAATTGGTTCCGATTAAAAGGGGAAACTGAAGTAAAAGCAGCTATTCTAAGGTACTGGGTGTAAGTAAGTACAGTGTATGCATGCTCCATTTGTTCTTAAGATTGACGTTAAAATAACATCGGAAGCAAATGGGTGCACTCGTATTTCAACGCGCCCGTGATGTATTTTTGTGGCGCATGCGTTAAATGTATTCGAGCACACAAGAAATTTGGACAACACTGTCGTATATGAACGTTTTGCGACCAAGTTCTTGATAGGCTAGTTATAAGCCTTGAAGACGATTCAGGGCCTTTAAGTTTCACTGATATAATATATTTCATAATATTTCTATATATATTTTTTTAAATTAGCACATTAAATTTATTTTACAGGTATAAGGGTATGTATTTACGTATTTAAAATTCATACTGGTACAGTGAAAGACAGCACTTGGTTGAGATAACATTAGGAGGTAACAATGGCAATTTCTTGAGCTCCAGAAGATAAATAGCTGAGCAGCTGTTCCATTTCACGAAAGTTTTAAGTTTTCCGAAACTCATACACTTAACAAGGAATATCTCCTAAATGGTTCACCCTACAAGAAAATTTTTTTGGACATAAATTGTGTATTTTAGCAAGATCTACATTTTTTGTAGAGTATGATTTGGTCTATCTCATACGATTTACCAGTTATGCAAAAGTCGTCCAGAGTAAATACCACTACAGGGGCTATAGCCAGAAAAGTCATGATACACATTGCATTTGTTATAAAAATATCTCAAACATATGACATTTTAATGAAAATCGTTAGAGCTATTTTCAAGAAAATAAAAATGTTCGAAATATTTTCCATGTAAAGGGTAGTTTAAGGTGAGGCTATTTTCTTCAAAATCTTCGTGTCGCATCCTTGAAAGACATTCAACATAAATATCAACTTTGGTTTTTAACCTACTTTTCGTTTTTGAGTTATGCTGTCCACAGGCTGGTGGACACACGGACTGACACACACACACACACACACACACACACACACACACACACACACACACACACACACACACACACACACACACACACACACTCACACACCTTTTTCTAAAAATGCTTTTTTTTTATCAGGAGGTCTCAAAACACATTTCCGTTGAAATCTCGACATCGAATTTTTGGGTGGAGTACAATACTTCTGCTGCTTACAAGTAGAGAACGTAAAATTTCGGTTTAAGGTGCAGAACGTACTCCTCGCTAAAGTACACCTCAAAAACATGACTCGTTTACTGAGAGCGAATTCCGGGTTTCCAGCCCATTTTACACACTTTTTATTAGTGTGTACATAGCAACGCAATTCAATAAACGCCTTTGAAAAAACGGACCTATCATATGAGTACATTAAAAAGGTAAAAAGAAAATTGTGGGTTCTTGTACTTAAAAGAGTCCGGTTGGCTGCAAAAAAGCATGACAGACGCGCCTTATCCACTATGGACCCGTACAGTCAAAAAGCACAAATTATTAAATAACGACTTATTTAAATTTTGGCGTAAACTACGTGTCGTAAAACTCAAATAACATGCATAACAGCTTTTGCCATTTTAGTGATAATATTAAAACGCCCAGCAAGGGCTTAAAACTGTCTTAAAGGGCTAAATTATGCTCGAAAAGTCGCGATGTGACAATGGCATAGCACCTGGCCTACTGGCTCTAGGGTTGGAGCCCGAAAGCTATGCTCAGTCAAGCCTCCAAACAGCTGAATAGAATTATGACCCTATTCTAGGCGTTAACCCTGGGGGCACGGATTCGGGTTTCGGCGTTGTAAAACTTTTTTTTTCTGTCCATCAAAACTTGGAAACCGAATTCACAATAATCTAATATAAGTCTCTGAGAGCGTAGGACATAATTTAAAACGTTTTTGGTTGTATTTTGTAATAGAATAGGTATAATGACTTCTGCTCCATTGGACAGGCATGACGTAGTGTGTTATTATGAATGCCGACTCCATTCTCCACGTGTATACTGTCGCACGATAGTTTGTGCCATTCCTTCATCATGTATTTGACAGACAGGTACCTGGATATGCCTTTGATCTACGGAGAAGCAACAGCCAAAGTGCAAGCAACTCACAATCTATACCGGGAGAGATATCCTCATAGAGAAACATCATAAAGTAGAAATAAAACAATTACGAATTCAAAAAATAACAGCTTTACACATAATAATTGTTTAACTAACATTATTTGCAAATATTACGTAGTAAAAAAAATGGTGTTTACAGGGGATTCGAAATACCTTTACACCCACTTTTACATATTTTCATGTTAGAGTCTAAAATGCGGATTACATAACACTGTAAAATAAGGGGCAGCTGACTCGCCTGGTATATTATACAACAGAACATTAAATTATGTTTTCATCTGTTGACTGCTATGATTCTTAGCATCCTTGACCGTTCTGTATTGGGCGTGAAAGATAGCTTCATTTGTTCAGAGGTTTTAGAATCTCTCCAGGACAGAAGTTCATCGGCTTTACTTCCCTTCCAAAGGAAACCATGCTAAGGATTTGTATACCCTCCGCGAGGTTTGAAACCACGATCTTGGGAGCCAGAAGCTAACGTAACAGTCCTAGACCACGGAGGACGGCACTATACAATGGAGCGGGACACCTCGTGCCTGTGACCTACACATATTTATTGTGGCTACGTGGTATAAATTTAAAAAAGCTAGCATTATTGTTCACACGTTCAAATTTCCAATCACATTATATCCTTAATGTTGCAATGCGATGATTTAAAAGGACCTCAACATCTCACCCGAAAATGATGTTATATATTATTTTATCAAAAATAGCTTCACGTTTTCACTTTACCATCTATCTAAGAAATAGACAAGTATTGCATTCGAGTAAAAAATTCAATGTTGATATTTCATTGGAAATACGTGAATTCTGAATGAAACGATGAAGTAAGAATTTTGGTAGGATCTCTGTTTGAGAGTATAGGAGGCAGGTTAATTCTAGTGACCCTGAGTGAAGGAGATGCAGTACATCAGAAAGCAATTGTTCCTCGCAGACCGTATATCAAATTTAATGGCAGGCAAAATGCGTTCCACTTCATCTTAGGAGCGACCGCAGGGTTTTGACGAAAGGACCGACAGTGACTCGAACTCGTGACCCCTAGAGTCACAAAGATGTGACCCTGACGTGAGGCTTTTCAATCCCCAGACCTTATACGGCCGCAAGTGTTTTTGTCTCGTGCAAATTTATAACCTTTCCGCTTTAATGTACCATTTCATCATTCTTGTGACCATTATCTGGGTGTTATTACTTTCTGTTATCACCTCTTCTTTATCTGATGCTTCTCTCTTTGTACTTTATGGGTTGGACAGTTAAACTAAAATACATCAGCGGTCCTCAGTAACGTACAGGCACATCTCTCGAGGTCTAGGCGCTTTTCAACACTTCGATAAAAACACAGCAGTAAGATCACTTTCTTTATCCATTAAATATTTTGGTCCATTGTCAATTAGCTATTTTTATACATACATATATTATACAACAGAATATTAAACTAAGTTTTCATTTATCGACTGCCTGAAAGATAGCTTCATTTTGTTCAGAGGTTTTAGAATCTCTCCACGACAGGAGTTCATAGGCTTTACTTCCGTTCCAAAGGAAGACATGCTAAGGATTTTTATGTCCTCCACCAGGTTTGAAACCACGACCTCGGGAACCAGAAGCCAACATGTCACCCCTAGACCACGGTGGACGGCATTATACAACGAAGGCGGATATCTTGCACCTGCGACCTACAGGATCTATTGTGGCTACGCTCTCCAGTGGGAAGGGATGAAGTAAACGAACCGTAGGAGGCCACAGGCAGAGACGCGCAGAAGTCCTATACAGTTGGAGGCATGAAGAACCGTCCCTCTGCTACAGCTCCCTGGCAATGGCGATGAACGACTCGTCGACCAAGCAGCCTTCTAGTGTCCACTGGGAGTACTCTTTTGAATTAGTAACCACACCATCTACACGGCAGCACCATATACCGTGAAATCTGGAAACCACGCAACCATAAAGTACATTCAGATGGAACATGTTTCAAAAATTGTTTTTCTCAAAATGGCGCTTACCATTGTCATAGATATACGTTACCTTTAAAATATTTTCATGACTAATGAAATGTATATTTTCAATTTTGTGGGAATGGCCTCTCAGGTCTCCACCATTCTTTTTGAGTTTTGCATATCCAGTAAATCGTAAGAGATAGAAAAATATTACTATACGAAAAAAAAAAAAAAAAAAAAAAATGTAGATCTCGTGAAAGTGGACAGTTTATTTTTGTGGTACTGGACGATGAGTTTCTAATTTTTAATTCTTCTTTTTTAAATTTATTACATTAAATTCACACGCATATTCACTCTCCCGCTTATACTCCTAAAGGAATAAAAATTCCCTCTCTCCCAGCCTGGAATCGAAACCGGAACCCCTTACACAGTGGCAGGTGCTCTACCGACTGCGGTACGCGGCCAGATTGTTTAAATATTATTAATTGTTGTTTTTGGGCCTGATTATCTCAAAATTACTTCCTAAATGGAAACTTTCACAAAAACCCATCCACCCGGTCGATGACCCTCACTTGTGAGTTATGCAGAACAAACAAATGCTATCCTACTTTTTCAGTGACGACCTATTATAGCAGAATGACCTCAATGATGTCTACCAAAGACTGCATGCTTATTATATTAAATGGTGTTCGCCAAGTAAATCCCTTTTTAAAGCGTTGTTCTGCTAAATATCCCTCAGACATCATGTGCGATGTAAATCCAACATTAAAACCAAGTATTTATGACTGTTAAGGTGTTGAAAAAAGAAAGGAATGGGTTCGAGCCCGTCATGCTGCATCACCACAGGACGTGGCACGATCCTCGGCGATTTTCCGCCCTTAGTAACTGTACAGGAGGTGCAAGGTCGTGTCCTTCTCGGTGCATATATCACTCTGCATTAGTACTGGCTGTCGTTGCGACATCCACAAACTTTTATAGAGCACGAACTGCGGTTACACCTCTCCGCATTCAAATCATCTTCACTTCTAAGAAATCGTAATTAATGACAACTTTTCGGTGGAGAACAGGTAACAAAACAGCTCAGCATAGCAACCAACAGCGACATCTACTACATGTCCGATTTTTAGACTCTTAAAAATAAATTTTCAGCTCTAAAATCTAAAATTTGTATGTTTTATATTCACATGATCTTCTCTATCCATTGTTTATTATTTTGTCTGTCAGAAAAACGTTTTTTCGAAAAACCTGACGTGCTGTATTCACATGAGTTTTTCCACTCTTGTACAAACTATTCTTACAAACAGAACCTTCAAGTTAATCGAGTTAAACATTTATGTACATTATCTTATTGCTGATTTTCTCGTAGGTGCAAGGGAAATATGAGAATACAGTAGGCTTTAAGTATAGTTAAATCTTTAAAGCTGGCCACTATATGAATGATTTAAAATTCCATTCTTTTGCATGGCCAAGAGATAAATAAACAAAAATGAATGACTTCCTATTTCAAAAAGGCATAAGTAGTTTTGGAAAAAATCAAATAAGGAATATCTCCGAAGTAGTTTAGTAAACAAAATATATTTGATATAAATTGTATTTTATATAACAAGAATTATATTTTTGTGTACTGAAGTTTTTTCTATCCCTTACGATTTACGAGTTATGCTAAAGTCATCCAGAATGAAGAGGACTTCAGAGGTTATTCCCTGAAAATTCAAGATATACATCTCATTTATCATGAAAATATCTTACAAGATGATACTTGCATCAAGATCATTAGAACCATTTTGGATAAAAACTTTCGAAAAAATTTTCTATGTAAAGGGTAGCTTTGAGTGAGGGGATTTACTTGAAAGTCTTGTGTCGCATCCTTGAAAGTTGCTGAACTAAATGAAAAGTATTTAGCTAACTTTGGTTTTTGAGCTATGTTGCCGACAAATTGACACATTCGGACACACACACGCGCGCGCGTGGAACATTTTCCCCAAAATGGGCGTTTTTTTTTTCTTTTTGGAATCAATGAGTCCCATGTCTTTATGTATGTTTGTGTGTGTGTGTGTCTGTGTGTGTATGTGTGTGTGTGTGTGTTAGTGTGCGTATATGTGTGTCTATGAGGTGAACAGCATAACCGCAAAACGAAGTCAGTTATATGCCAACTTTCGTATTGAAGTTCAACATCTGCCAAGAGTGCGATACAAATATTTTGAATTTCAAATCCATCAGTTAGCGACCAGCTCTTAAAAGATTTGATTATAGTTTAATTCCACTATTACCATTGCATCTTCAATAAAATATACTCATTTATACCAAGCACCAATACAAGGAATATGGCTATACATCATTCCAGGCTATTTTTCTTGCCATATTCACAGCCAGAAAGTTTATCTCGATTAACATGAAGTAGATAAAATAATAGTCCCCAAGGGACCGATTGAGGAGCTACTTGAATAAGGAAGTAGCGGCCCCAAATCGTGAAAACAACATAATAGACAGAGAGGGGTCGGAGCGCTGACCACGCACCACCCTCCAGTACTGCATCCCACTCATGAAGCCTGAATGGGCAGAGGTAGGACATGCAGCGGCTGGGCGGTAGAACTTGGCCCGTATAGGACTGTTGCGCCGTGGGGTTAGGTTAATTAGATAAAATAATAAGTGAATAAGTAGAGAAAGTCATGTGAGTGCAGCACATAACATTTTTAGGAAAAACACCATAAATCAAAAACGAAAAGCCGCTTAAGGAAACTTGACAGAGACATTGTGGTAATTTCCGTGCTGAGCGTCGATGCAATCTATACGAGTATAAATGTTTCATAAAAACTAAACTATCAGAATGAAGTCTCTACCGGTTACAAAAATTGTTCTTATTATTCAGAAACTATAATAAAATCATAACTAAAATTAATAATCTTACGCAGCAGAACAGCTGGCGGGGTTGTGGTTGATTTCACATTTTGCGACAATTCTTCGCAATACTTCAGCAATACATTTTATGAAAAGAGGATATGCAGTTTGATTTTCTCCAATCTGTGAATTGTGCATAGAATTTTTCGTATATGTTCTTGGTTTTTGTGGCAATAAGTTGTCACATCGTGTGCCTCTGCAGGTGGTGTAAGTTCCTTCTCACTGACACTAGTGTTCGACATTTTTACTTTTTCTTCAATTAAACATACGAGAATACTCGATAGCTCGATTAAAGTGGAGCTATCAGTCGCATAATTACTAAATTTAGACTTGCTCGAGCATAGAAAATGTTTATAAGCTTTTATACTGGAATACTATGGCTGACGCAAAATTTAACGGCGAGTGGCAGGAGGACGTGGTCAACACAACATCCAATCAGAGGCTTGCCTCGCCTTGCGGTGATGTATAGTTAAACGCGCTCTGAAATAACTCTTAAAAGTCGGTAATATAAATTTGCCAACAAAACGTACTTGTACAGCCATGGAAAATAGTATGATTGAGCGCATTAGGAGAGCACAATATTTCTAATTGTAAGTCCCACGCCGTGTTGCAGCGCCGTTTGCACAAGTCCATATTTCCACCCTGCAGCTGAGTTTAATGAACAAGAAAGAGAGTATTGGTGGTCAGGTATCGGCCACCATTAAATGTTGTGTCTATAATATGTTGGAGTCATAAGAGAACGTGCGATGTAGGCACCGGATCCATGCATTAACATAATTTGTATACGCCATCTATCCATAGATCCGCACCTTGTATCCCTCCGCGATAACCTGATGTTATCACCTGCGACTAACACAAAACAAATACCACGTGGACTCATACCTCGTATTTATGTTGCAAAAGAACGATGTTTACTCAGGAATTTTAGAAATATCGCGTTACATTTAAGTAGTCTTTACCAGGGTTATCGTACATCTTGAAAACTCACAGATAATCGCCGATATTTAAGGTACTATATTTTATGGTGTGCTTTGGTTTCGGCGTATTGCAAGTTTGTTGTTCATGGCTTATGTTTACATCAAGTGCGGATCTAACGGTGGAGCGATTATAGATTCCTTTGTTATTTTAGTGATCTGGGACTAGAGTTTAAGCTCCTAAAATGAGGTGGTGGTGGTGGTGGCAGTGGCGATGGTGGTAATAACAATAATAATAGGTATAGGTGTAACTTGGAAGAGAGAACAGTAAACTTATGGATCTGACATGCAAAATGGAACACAGACCAATGCTTTTAACCATATATTATGAAAGCTCTCATTACACTAACATCGACGTCTCAAAGGCTCCTTGTCTCTTCAAAATAATGTTGCTATGATTTCGTCCTGTTCTCAGTGCTTGAAAACGAACCGGACTATTAAAAAATACAGATATTCCGAGTTCATGTGGAAATGAATGTAAATGGCTACCACAGAGTCGTTCAGTTATTGGCTAAGCAAAACATTTTGAATGAGGAAGACCGCCCGAGCTTAAAGTAATAACCAGTCCGGAAACAAAGACATGCCGCATGTTAACCTGGTGAGCGCGGCAATGCCAGTGAATGGGCGAACTCTTATGCAGAAACATTCCTGCCACTGAAGTTAGAACGGCATATGCACTTGTTTTGCAATATTAACTGCATACTGCTGTACAAAATGAGAAATAACGCCACAGAAGTATTTGAAGTGTACATGCACTTCTGGACAATGGTGATCTTGAAAGAAAGACATACTAGGTTATGATGGTGATTTATCTTGAATGACCACAAATGGATAAAACTGCTCACAATCTGCCGCCAAAGTGAGAAGCCGCCGTAAGTAAACAAACTATTCACTTATCTCTTAATAAAAAGCAAACTGGACCAGAAGGGAAGTCTTGACCATTATAACATCCCCTGAGGCCAAGGAACAGGGAGTGGAAATTTGTGCTTACACTGGTCGAAATAAAGCTGTAGGTACCTCCCCTTCAACACCCTAGCCATTACCCCAATACTGTCCGCAGGCTCTATATTGTCGGTCAATAATACATCAATAGACCGTATCCGGTAGTCACTTTGCTGCCGGAGGCCGCTTGGCTGGCCGTAATGGAGGTCGCTGTTCGAATCCCACCCAAGTGGTGACGCACCTATAACTGTGGCTTCGGGAAATCAATCCATTTGGCTTTCCGTGATCTGTCTCAATGTTTTACATCACATGTCAGTTTATTTTTCTCATTCCTACTCTTGCTTCAACATCTCTCATAGTTATTTCCTTTCCTAGTCTGAACTGAGCTGTCTTTCTAACAAAAACATTTGACAAACTACTGTTACAACAATTTTGTGCCTACAGGATCACTGCATTTTAAGCCATTTCTCCAGAAGGTGCGACTGGGATTTTTATAACGTCATACTTTATGCTGGCTTATTTTTCCATGCCTAAGTTAATATAAACATGTTACCAATATTTGTGAACACAATGAATCAGTTTTTGTTGATCATATAAGTGCATATTTGACCATATTTTAGTGTTAGGTCATAGTTTGATCAAGTATACAAATAAGAACATACTTTCAGTTATATTTTGTGGAGATTTAACACTTCAGATACTTTACAAACCAGCTTTTTCTTTCCCCCTCAACACATTGTAGCATGTTGGGGGACTTGGCTTAATGCTGTAAACTGCTATTGCATCAACTACAGTGGGATTGAGATGCTCAAAGCTAAACGTAAATAGTTGATCTTCAATGTAAAATGTACAATGTATAGTTATTTTCAATCAACGTGACAGGAAACTTAGTCTGTATAAAATCAAATTTTACTATAATATTAAAGTCCATCACTCGCCTTAAAACTATGGACATGAAATTGCGTAGTACATTAAGCACTGTGACAGAAACTGAGTTACCAAGTTTACAGGCTGAAGTAGCTGAAAAAATTAAGGAAACATTTCGTCATGTGCTTGAAAGAAATTCTACATGTGCTAAATTGTGTCAAACCGATGATGTTCTTCGTGGCAAAGAAGCATAAGCAGATAACAATGAACCACAACTTTTTGCTAATGGTTTCCCTTATTTTAAGTTTGCCCATTACATCCTGCGATCTAGAAAGACATTTATACTTGCTGACAACCCAAGATCCTTTTAGTTTGACCATCTGAAACTGTATGTTGTTATCCAGTGCAATTCTGCTGGAAATTAAAAGAGGTACGAATTGCTTAATCTGTAACTATTAAAAGTAAATGCATTGTTTTCGTTTTCCACTTTAAGTTTTACGTCATATTTTCAGGATTTTAGGTCATATTTTGTTACTTTTTACACCATAAATGCATGCATATTTCAAGAGCTTTTAGGTCTGTCTCACATTCAAGAGGACCCAAGTTCGAATCTCTGTTAGAGTGAATTACATGGATAAGGGTTTTCTGGAGTTATCCTTATCCTGAAAAATGAATGTCAGATAACTGAAACTCTATGGACCCCGGCCTCATTTAGCATCATTTGATCTATTTCATTCATTGTCCGATATGACCTAACCGGTTAAAGAACGTTAAACCTAAAAAAATTAAGTTTATTAGACAACTTTAAAAGTCCTAGATGAATATTTTCAAGGAATTCTTCAACTTCAAACATTAGACAAGGGAAATGTAATTCTTGTTCTTTTTTCATTTCTAAACATTTACTCTAAATGTTTTAATTAGCATTTTATTTCTTGCGTTTTCTATAAATTTCTGAGTAACTGGAAAAGCAGATACAGAAAAAAGCTGCAAAAAAGTCTTTTAAAAATATTAAACAATTTATCTCCAAACATTTGTGGTATTAAGGGAGTATTTAATTATTTGGGTAAAATTTGTTGATTTTCGGTTTCTGGCCTATGTTTGTAATGTGAAGCTTGTTTAAGAATATGCCACTATTATTTTGTTGTAAAACGTCCCATTTAAATAATATTTAAAAGTCCATTGGTCCCGGAGCACATTAATGGCATGTTAAAATTTAAGCACGTTCTTCTCAGAACTATTTATTTTAACACAGAAATTTCTTTTCCTTTGAAACTACTGCATGTAGCCACTTGAAATTTTCAGCATTTCTTTAAACTATTAACGTAGGAAGATTTTGAAAACTTTGGTTCCTAAAAACTTAAGATCTAAAAGAATTTTTGTGAGAAAAAAATGGTTTAAATTGGTATATTAGACTCCTTTGGTTCACGATTAAGATTTTCGAAATATTATTCGATAATGCAACAACAAAATCCAATACTTGGGTCTATTTTCTGCCAAGTATATTACGCATTTCTATTTATTTTGCGTCGCTTTAAATACGCAGTCTTGTTGCGATGGATCTGTTAAGAGAAACCTCGTAGATCGGTGTGTGGCAGACAGCCATCAAGGTCTCACCTTGCACCACATCTTGCCTCGTCACGAGTTAAAAAGAGATCAGTGCAATGCATCCTCATCTGTGACGGCAGATGGCATTAGGGTGCCATCCAGTCTTATTATATGTGGATAGATGGCACAGCTTTCGCTATTAACATCTATTTTTCATTTTTACTATTGTTTTAGACTTAAGGTGGAACTTGGGTCGTGGTATTACATATTCAAACCAGTGTTTACCTTGGAGACTTAGGGAAACCCGAAAAAACCCCAATCAGGTTAGTGGGCTCACGGGATTTGAACCCGAGGCCTACCAAACGCGGACCACCTTGCGAACTCGGATAACTAGGTTCATGCCTACATTTCACTTAATTAGTTTCGAAATTTACAATCGTTATTTTAACTTTATCACATTTTTTTACAGTACAGTTACCTTGTTACCTTTATGTATATATTACTTTCTATGTTTAGAAACGAAAACAAATTTGAGAGAAATAGACAAAAGCGGAACAGATGACGGATGAAGTCTTTTATAGACCAACATGTCGTTAAGTAAGTTTTTAATATAGCAGAATGTTTGTAACTGTTGCTCACGGGAAATGTTCCCAATATTGATGTATGTTCATGTCTGGAAGAAACTCCGCGGACAGGCCGTTTCAATCACTCCAGCACTTAATCTTCTTCCCGGAGTGTTTGTGTTTCTCGGGGAAGAATCCGAGGTTTCTTTTTCCGTGTTTGTGCTGTCTATCCTCCCCATGGAAATGAAAGATTGCTGCTGGAAGGCCATGCTTATGCGACATCAAAGCCGCATCTATTTGGTTTGCTGCTTACAGAGCGTGTCTCAACAAACCATACTTTAATCATGGTTTCTTTCGCATCCATCAGACCAGCATCTTGTGCGGCTTTGTTTTTATTTGTTTCTCAATATACTGTACAAATAGATGCCAAACGCGGAGCAGCAGAGGACAAAGGTAGCTAGAGATTCTTTTGAATCCCTTCCATTCCACAGGTACCTACCGATCCTTTTATTCCAAAAAGGCTCGCGGCGGAAATTGTGTAAACATCAACTGAGATACAAGTGAGGCAGAGTGGAAACATATCAACAGAAACGGTTTTTGTTATTCTCTTTATATACTCCAACCTCTTGCATCAACTTTGTGTGTTTAATACAGGGCTTTCCTTTCAAAGCTTTCCAGCCGAAATAATTATTTATTTAAAGTTAATTTAATTTAAATATAAAGGTTCATGAGCTCATTGCAGTGAGGGGAACCTTGAAAACAGTGATATTTGCATTTTAAGATTTATTTCCAATGTGCTTTTTTGCAGTCGGAGGGGACCCGGAGTTGTAACAACAATAAAGAATAACACTGGATAAAACCATAGCTTATGTAATTAGTAATATTACAGACAGGTCCTTATGCTGAGACTCTGCACAGTAAGACAGTATAAGTAGACTGCGCTATTGGTATTGATACCGAAATTATAGGTCAAGTAAATAAACTATTATTTAAAAGGGAATTAGTATACGAAGCAGTAATATGGTACACACAAAATTTAACGGCGACTGATACCTTACCACTACTATTCTCTTTCTTGTTGTGCCAATAAATATATCATCGGCTTAACAAGTGTTTTTACAGCGTCCATCTGAAAACCACATCCACTATACCTTAAGATAAGAATCTCACTGCAGGTAAAGGAATCAGCTGGGAACTTCAAGACACTCTTCACTGGCACCCATACCCATTACAGCAATTTATATATTTGTATAATAATTCTTATATTGACCTCATGCAATACTGTGGGTATAAGTTGCAACTGGAAAGCAAGGAAATATAAACATTTTGGTAGACAGGATATAATTAATGTGTCAGTTCGGGCTCAGCTATTATAAAGCTCTAAAGTAAGGGCTCCGACTACCTTAATTGAGTAGGTCAATTCAACTAGGAGCAGCTTTTCGACATTAGTGATTAACAGAAATAGTATTTACACGAAAATAAAATTACTTACTAAACGCTGCTGAATATTGAGATTCCAGTACAGGGTCATGAATTAAATCATGAATAAATATTAACAAATAAATAGGAAGTAAAGACCCAGGTAACGTTTAAATGGTAAAACTCATCTATTACAATATGATTATACTTCATGCATGCAATAATAAATATGTCAACATTTAATTGGTTTTAATATGGTTCATGCACATCCATGCAGTGAAATAGACAATACACAAGCAGGTTAAGTTACAGTACTGAATGTAGAAACTTCAACTTTCAACACTGACAGCTGTACGAGAACTGGATAAATAAAACTATCGCCAAAGCATGACTTCCAGGATTTGCCTTTGAAGCCTCATTTGGTCTTATGTTGGGTTGTTTTGTAGTGGTATGCTAGCACAAACAATTGTAACACTGGGTGCTTCTATCTGCCAGATCATCATCCAAGCATGCTGTGTCACCGATTATTTAACCTTGGTCCTCCCCATCCTAATCCACAACGAGATGGATCACTCAGCGGGTTTAGTCACACTCCACCAACAACATATTTTCGAGTGTAACACATTTATATTTTTTCGCCGCTACATGGCTCTGGTAGACAGTGGAATCAGTCCACGAGAGTTGGCAAGGGCAATTAAAATCAAATTAAACATATATAGCTGATTTCCAAGTAAAGAAACATATTTTTAGATACGGTAAAGACATTTTTAAAAAGAAGAATGCATGTTTTCTGTGTTGTTAAAGTAAATGTGTTTTATATCAAAATCGCTTTCTTTTTATCTACTTTTGAGTTTTGCAAGTTAATATTCCTTGAAAAGACAAAAAAGAATGCTGAGATAGTTACTTGGCAAATAGCTATGGATTCACAGATAACTATCGTTTCAGAAGCCATCTCTTAGTGCGTGCAAAATTTAAGGTAGTATTTTGTACAAGAGGCTTTGGTTAGCTGAAAACGCAACTTCCATCAGAAGCCAGTCATCAGGGTTTAGGAACCGGGGTTGGAACAGTTGTACGGAGTGCCACTTCTACATAGACATTTGTACCTGATGAGTCAGAAGTGGAATGTTGACACTTGTGTAGAGTGACCACTAACGACTGTTGATAACTGGTTTTGAAATGAAAATTTACAGGCATAATATGCATATGTATAACACCTGGTTTAAATGGAAAAAGAAATGTCTATAGTTGCAGAATGCACAAGATTCACTTAGGAGTATACTTGCAGTAAATGTTAGCGATGCAATTTCTACATAATAGCGCATTAGGTCATCATAAAGTTGTATCAAATTGCCCTAGAATTACGTTAAGACGCCCGCTATAAATAAACAAAGGTTTTCCTCTGGTGGTTTCGCTGAACTGCGTGTCTCCAAAATTATAGCACACTCACACTACTTGACACTCGGATATCAATTGTAGTCATAAGCTCTTCTTAGCGAGTGTCACCCCCAAACGGAGGGTCCCAGCCACAAATTCCAACCCTTATAGTTCTCGAATCAAAATTCTAAGAAATACATTAGGCCGGGACTGTACTCGTCAGCACCAAATTAGTCTCCGTACAACTGTAACTTTCCAAATGTTTCATGCTTGACCATTTAGGGGAATATTTTAGGCTCCGTATAAATGTCAACCAATTTCATCTCCGTACAAGTGTCACTCCGTGCAACTGTCACAACCTCTAATAACCTCTGCTCCAGATGTCCATCTACTTATTATTTTAATCACTGTGTAAACAATTCTGTCTAAGTCTCACTACAGTCAAACTCTTATTATGGGTGACTGAGGATTGCTGGTTAGGAAATGGAGTAGAAAAGTTGAAGATGGAGAGCTATCGATTACCGTACGATAGAAGTCGAGGGGTCGAAGTGCGAGGCAAGGCACATCATTAGGGTGACAAGAAAGGGAAGAGCAGCAGGAAAGAAAGGGGGCCATCAAAGTAAATGTGTAAGACATTATCACTTGGAGTCAGGAAGTGCGTGAAAAACCAGACGCTCAATTTGCTTAGTCACAACGCGCTAATGGTGTTTGGTTTTTTATAAAGCAGCTTGCAAAACAACATTTAGCAAGGAACAGCTTTTAGTAAATGAACCGAAATGTCAGAATAATCAACCAAAATACGCGGTTTTCATTGTGGCAATTACCTGCTCTACACCATGTATATTATTACTTTTTCTGCACTTACCTGTTGGTGGGTGGAGCATCCATCCAAAACTTTGACTTGGAGATTTCACCAGAATTACAAGTTCCTTGTAACATCCCTGAAACAAAAAAGATAACATTTAAAACGTTTCGTATGCATAAGTGCATGCATAAGTGTGTGTGAGTGTATGTGTTGTGTTATGTGTTGTGTGTATGTGTGTGTGTGTGTGTGTGTGTGTGTGTGTGTGTGTGTGTGTGTGTGTGTGTGTGTGTGTGTGTGTGGACAGATTGCATCGCACTTGTTTATTTGCGGTCAACGCGTGCTTTCCCTTACCGGTGTCCAGGATGCAGAAAGCGAATTTAGTAAAATGCAAGGGTATCGTGATCATTTAAAGAAGCCATCGTAGCTTCCCCTTCTTTCCCTCTCTTTACTCCTCTCCAATGACAGTGGTATTCATGCTACTGGTTGGACATAACCAGTGACACGTCGGCATGATTACCTACTTCTGATGGCTCACTAAATCGTTACTCAAGAAGCTACAAGTGTTTCGCATCTTACTGGACACATCAGAAACTACACGTGATCAGATTATAGGTCAATGGCAAGCTGCTAAAACATTTCGATAAATATTGAAACTGCGCAAATTCACCGAAATGTGATTAAATTGTATTTTTTATTTTTTAAAAGTTCCATTTATATGGAACATGGAAAAATTGCTCAAGAGCAATGGTGTTCACTCGCTTAACGGTGGTTACTTTCGTCTTTTTTAATTTATTACATTAAATTCACACACATATTCACACTCCCATTCATAGTTTCGGATTCTAGGGAGGATGGGGAATAATCTAGTTAAAACAAAATTCCCATCCTCCCCGCCGGAAATCGAACCCGGGACCCCTTCACAGCAGGCAGTTGCTCTACCAAGTGAGCTACGAGGCCAGCCATTAAATTCTAATGCCATCCAGGAAAGGCGGTTTATTGCATAAGTATTAGAAGGAAACCATTCATTCGAAAACAGAGACTCTATAATGCATGCTTGGAGCCCTTTCGAAACGAATTTTAATTCCAGTGTAAATATAGTGAGAACTTCTAGAAAGATTAAACGTTTTTATATTTTTCAATGCAATAAGTTTGCTGTAAAACCTTAGACGTTTATGTGGTTCAAGGGCAAAATTAGAGATTGTCTTATGGCCCAGAATCGTTTAAATCAATAAGTACTGCTTATTTCAAACAACATGTCTCCTTATTAGCTCCATTATTAGCATTAAGAATTTGGAGATAAACCTAAGAAAATGAAAACGTGGCTTTTCTACGAAGCAAGGTGTAATTAGTCTGCCCTTGTTCTCATTATAGCGTCACGCCTCTAACCCCGTATTGCAACTGTTAATAATTCATTGGTCAGTAGTTATGCCTCACCCTTACGAGAGCCCGTAAGACGATAAGACGCTGAGAGATACTTCCAAACACTGCATTTTACTAAATTAGTTTTGTGTACGTATGTGAACACGATAACGGCACCATCAATCCATGCGCATTGCTAAATGTCGATTTGTTTGAGATATTTACATGCAAAATGAAATGCATGTTCTATAAATATTCCCTCTGATCCTCTTCATCCTAATTGAATGTTGCACAAAGAAAAACCCTAAGAGATAGACAAAAACTTACTATAGGAAAACTTAACAGATTACTTAAGGATATAATTTATGTTAAAAAGGCCTTTCTTTTCTTTAGCAAATCGCTATTACGACTATTAAATTTATTCCTTCATGCTTCTGGTATATACATTTGAAGACCGTTTTAGCATGTTGTAAATACCTTCCTGTTAGCTTGTTGCATTGCACTGAGTAATATTGAACGTTACAAGGATGAGATACTTACAACTATAAGCTCGTACTAGAGGTTATGAAGTCAATGCTACTAAACATTGAAGCAGAACATTTTCAGGGCAATAAACTCGCTGCATATGTTCTTAGATCTAGTAATTACGAATATAGAGCGGTTCGATGACGGATTGAGCAAGTAAGTTTGCAACCGATATCGTCTAACTCAGAACAGACTTGTGGGTGAGGAACTTCGAGCTACCCAGCAAATTTAACCTCAATATTCCAGGTGATGAACTGAGTCTGCACACAAAGAAAACAAAATACTTTGGGTTAGTAATACTTGGTGCTTGTTTACTCGCTCAGTACTTCATGCTTTAAACATCTAGGTTATGTATCTCTTCTAGTTCCTCTATACTGAGCTACAATAGCGGAGGAAGTATTACTGCATAGTCAACAACCCGATATCGAGCTTTTAATTTAAAAAATCTGATATGTTGCACTCACATGACTTTCTCTACTCTTGTACTAACCATTCTTACAAACTCTTATTCCTTATTCCTATATCTTCTTCGTGTTAGTTGAGATAAAAGTTTGCAGAAATTATCTTCTTGTTTAGCTCCCTATAGGTGCAAGGAGAATATGGGTATACAGTAGGCTTTGAGCGTTAGTCAAATTTTTTAAGCTTAGAAATTCCGTTCTCTCTGCACGGTTAACATATAAAAAACTGAATAGCTATTTTCCACTTGAGAGAAGTATAAGTTCTACAAAACTCATACAAATAACAAGGAATATCTCCAAAACAGTTCACTTTACAAAAAAAATTATCTGAACACAAATTGTGTGTCTTAGCGACATCTACATATTTTGTAGAATTTGTCTATGTCTTACCGTTTAGGAGTTTTTATAAAGAAATCTTAAACATATGCGATTTTAATCAAAATAGTTAAAGAAATTTTCAACAAAATAAAAATTTTCGAAAAATTTAATTTTCTTCAAAGTCTTCGTGTCGCATTATTGAAAGACATTAAACTTAAATACCAACTTTTATTTTTAACCGACTTTTCGTTTTTGAGTTATGCTGTCCACAGACTGACACACACACACAAACACACACACAGACACACACACAGACAGACACACGGACCTTTTTCTAAAATGCTTTTTTTGGATTCAGGGAGCCTCAAAACATATTTCCGGTGAAATCTCGACATCGAATAGTTGGGTGGAATACAATACTTTCCCTACATACTTATTTTTTTCAGAAATGTCTCTAACTATGCTGATTAAAATACCATGATATTATATTATCTATATTATCACGCCGGCCGCTGGTAAGAAGATTAAAAGTCAGCCACCTCATACGACTGTCGTCCGATGCAGGTTCTCGAAGCTTTGAGAAAAATTGCCAAGAATTCCCGAGGATAAACGAATTGGTACCAGTTGGAGTCAGTTGTTAGTGCGCAGTAAATTGAGATTGAGTTACATTCAGTTGAGCAGTTTTAAGAAGTTTTCGTAACTTGTATTACGATAGAAGTGAAAGCTGAAAATTATAATAGAGTTACCGCCAACAGTTCTAGAGGAAATAGAGTAATAAAAGGTAGCTGGACTTAGTATTTTTTTACAGCATGTTTAAGATATTCTCATCATAAAATAAAATGTAGGTAAATCTTGAATTTGGAAAGGGTAAAATGAGACTGAAAACTTCAGTGCCATAGGTGGGATTTGAACCAGGGATCTTCTTGTATCTGTCCGGATGCTCTTGCCACTAAGCTACGATGGCCAACGTGCCGACAAGACATTAAATTCTCCAATTCACTCGCATTTTTCCGGTAAATCACACAAGATCTCAAATACATATGAGATAACATACTCTAAGTTTTTTTTTATTTAAACATTTGCAAAATTACAATCTGTTTAATAGTTGAACAATAAGTAACAATGATAACATATTACTTTTACAAACTATGGCCCATTGGCCATAAATTTGCTTATAATTTGGGTGCAAATCTGTACTGCAATTCCAAGACTTGGTTTCTCTGTAGTCGGCTTGTTGTACTGCTGCTGTTGTCAAGTAGATTTATTGCCAGTGTATTGGGATGACTGTAGAGATGCTTTTGGTAGGACAGGCTGTATGCTGCGATTTCCTGTTTGATTGTTGGGAGTTTAAAATCATTGTAGATGTACTTATTACCGATGTACCAGGGGATCTTACCAATGGTTCGCAGAGTTTTGGATTGAAAACGTTCTAGTATTTCGATGTTTGAGTTGCTTGCTGTACCCCATAGTTGAATTCCATATGTCCAAATTGGTTTCAGTATAGTTTTGTAGATGATTAGTTTGCTTGTCACTGAGAGTTGTGATTTAGGTCCAAGAAGCCAGTGTATTTTGGAATATTTTAAATTTAGCTGTTTGTGTTTGGTGCATATGTGTTTTTCCCAAGTGAGTCGTCTATCAATGTACATCCCTAGATATTTCACGTCTTGTGCTTCTGGAATAATCTGATTGTTAAGAGTAACAGGTGGACATGAGCGTTTACGCAGTGTAAATGTTACGTGGTGACTTTTAGATTCATTAACTTTAACTCTCCACTTCTTAAGTCAAATTTCTAAGTCAGAAAGATGGTCTTGTACAATTTGGGAAGCAGTGGTAGGATCTTCATGAGCTGACAGAATGGCTGTATCATCTGCAAAAGTTGCTATAGTTGTGTTTTCTTTTGTTGGTAGGTCAGCAGTATACAATATGTATAGAATTGGTCCTAGTACACTACCTTGTGGTATGCCTGACTTAATAGGATGAAGTTCTGTAAGGCTATCTTGGAATTTTACTTGAAAATATCTGTTTTCTATGTAAACATACTCTAATGGCGACAAGTACTTAAATCCCGGGCTTCTTGTTTAATCAAGTATAAGGTCGACGAAGTATAAGGCTGGACGAAGACCGGAAGATTCCTGGCTCAAATCCCGGCTATGGCATTGAATTTTTCAGTCTCATTCTATCCCTTTCCAACTTTGTCCTACACACGGCTATTGTGTGGAAGAACAATGAATCGCAAATCTTGAATTTGGTGTAGAGCCTGTGAATCCTTTTAATTGTGAAAGAATTTTTATTAATTCTTAAACGTAGGAGACAGACAACATATGCACAAAAAATACAGATATTGTAAAATCGCACAATTTATGTCATACAAACTTATTATGGCATTAACTCTTTCCGAGATATTCTTCAACAGGTCAACAGCTTGCTAAGTCGCTATTCAGTTTTACTCTCATAATTATGAAAAGAGACGGAATTTCTAATTGATAAATGTCCTCCTCTTAAAATTTTGACCTCGGCTCTATCTTTTATTCCCCTTGGACTTACAGTAAATAAAACTATTTTAGCAAACACTTATCTCGGTTATATGAAACAGACAGAAGAATTCATTTTTGTAAAAAGAATTGGTGGAAGAATGGTGTGAGGCAAGGCTTAAAGAAACTAAAAGTGACAAATTTGAGCATAGCAGAAGAGAAAAAGTTGGAAGCTAATTGTTGAGAAGTCGAAATTGTTCACTTTTGAAGTTGTGATGCCTCAGAATGATGAGGTTCATGATAATCATGATTATTGTGGAAGAGTGGGTGAAGAAAGTAATATGAATTTAACACATGTTTGTTTTTACTCTGAAAAAAAATTGTATACATATGGTACATAAGTGAGCTTTATGGTGTGAAAACCACGAGTCATATGGGAACAGTGTTTTGTTCTGTATGCCAGTTTTAACCGAATACAGGTAACCGATATGGTATCTAAATAACAGAAAACCCAATTTTAATGCCAGGCACACGCTACTCGCTAATGATTCATTTTCCCCGTGTGTTTTGTTAGCGAGTGTGTGGAGATTGTAATTGATCTCTGTAAATATGCAAAGCAGTCCTTTAACAAGGGAAATGCATGTGAAATCTCGTTACCTACATGCATACGTGTTCTTTATTCAACACGCAGATACTACCTTTAAACCCACAAGTGCTTGCTTGCATGGCCCACTAGAAACTATGTATGAGCTACAAAGCATTAATTATGGAATCAGCTGACAAAGTATTAATTGGGATATATATGTACCTATAGGCAACACAACGAGGTACTCAACTTCAAAGTTTTGCATAGCAAAAATTAACTCTCACCCTTTCCCCCTTCTCTCTGTTTTATCCCCCCTTGCTCATTGCAGATAATAAGAGCAGAAAAATGTTATTGCAATAATCATACGACTTTCTTTAAATATTTATTTTCGTGTAAACTATTCAAATTATTAGTAAAAGTTTACTCAACTATCCTCAATTTCCTGTTAATTATGTTAAATGCAAATTAATTTCAGAAGATGATTTACAGCGTTCAGTACACCAGCTTAACCAAATGTATAAAAATTATAACATAAAAATATCAAAAGAAAAGAAATAATGGCACACTGGGGGAACTACCAATAAGGTCGAAAGCAGTCGTTGATTACAAAGTACTTGAAAAGTTCTCCTTCTTCAATTACCATTTAGGATGTGAAAGTAGTCATGAAAAGGATACAGATACTGATAAAGAACTAATGGGATTCCAAACAATTTGTGGAACAATGCAAAATGCCTTAAATAATAACAAAAGACCTAAAGCGAGAGTAAAATTTGATAATACCATAGAAATTCCTACGTTACTTTATGGATGTGAAAGCTGAATACCAACACAAAGGACAATTAGTAGAATACCAAGTTGGAAAATGAGATTTCTGAGGAAAACCAAAGAATGTACAACAGGAGACAGAATTAGAAATGAAGAAGTAAGAAAGAAATTAGAAGTGGAAACTGTAGACTCAAGAATGGATAGATACAGAACGAGGTGGTTTGGTCATGTTCGGAGCATAGAGAACACCAGACTGCCAAAAATCGTTTTCCAATATACACCAAAAGAGAGACCAAGAAGGAGATGGAAGGAGACAGATAATAGTCTAATCCATGAAGTGAAGAAGACACAAAAATTATATAAAAATAAACAGGCGTAAAGATGAATCAAGGGCTCTTTATAGATAACTCTCGATATCTCAAACTTATAACGGTTTAATCCATATCGTTAGAACTAATTTTACGAAAATATCAAGTTATCTTGAATTAGGGAAATACTTTTAATATCTTCGACTTCCATCCTTAAAGGCTGTCTTATTTATATCAAAGATATACGATTTTCTCTTTGCATTCTTTATATTTCTATTGTTTTTTAGTGGTTTCAAAGCATGCTTGTAAAATCTCGATATCGTAACTCCTGCCCCTGGAAAGCGATAGCGAAAATAAAAATCGTCCAGAACGCTTTATACGATTCATGATAACATACCAAAGTAAATTGTAAACTGCAACATTTTGGGTGGTTCCTTATAAGAAAATGTGAAACATAGAGGCTTTGAAAACCGATCGTCTTATGTTTTGGTAAAATAAATGGCAACGTCTCGTAAAGGAGCAAAAGGAATGTAATGCATCTAGAATATACATGAGAAAAGTTAATTATAATTTATCCAGTGCATCTGTATTTCAAGAGCATTATAGATAAATCCTTGTAAATTAAAATAAAGAAGACAAAAAGGTCAGTGGTATAAGATTAAAAATATTTAAGTACAAAAGTAGAGTTAAAGAACACAAATTAAGTTTCTGAGGTCAACTATTGAAAACATACCATTCAGCGCAAGCCTGGGAACAGTACTTCCATGGTCTAAAGCCATTCTCCCACTTCCTCAATCTTCGTGAGCACCAACGCGGAAAACCGGTAGGGAAAACCGGTCCCACCTAATGTGCGTTTATGTATGTGTGCTAGTAGCTACTGCACGTAAGGAGGGAAGGGAATACTCTTTTACACCTTCAGAGTACTCTTTCCTAGGACTGATTTAGCGGAAACAAAGTAACAACAAAGAAGAACGCGCAACAAAATACCGAGCGAATATGAATTTAAAGTTTTTGTGAATCCAAGGAGGGATTCTTCTATCCACGTTACGTTATTCACGGTATATTTTACCTAGACTTGATTTCAAATTAAGGAATGTGAGCTAAATTAAATACAATATTCGAAAACATCAATGTTTGGTCGTGATAACATATAAATCATATATCATAAATCATAAATACATTGTGACAATATTGGAATTTGACAAGTCCCACTTCTGACACCATGTGACAAAATAGCAACAGTTCTCATTACTTTTTCTGTCACTTTATTTTTGTTCTAAAACTGAAGTACAAAACGCACTTCTCTTTTTCCGTCGTTGCCACGACCTGCAGTTCTTTGTGACCCTACAAGTGACAGCTGCTCTGTCTTCTCGTAACGTTGACACACACTTTTCTGTCTTTCTTTACTCTCTCTCTCTCACAAACAGCTTACTTTAAGAATAAAAGCACTCAAAACTCACTAAAACTGCTTCACTTCAAGACTAACTCCGACGGGACGTATCCCAGACTATCTCTATCAACACATCCTACAGTTTTCACCCGACAATGTGACACACTACACACAGGCACTGATAACAGCTGTTCCGTTTACAAGCCAACAACTATTTTTCCCTTTTGTCTTAAAACTGCCTTCTTCTCACCGTTCCGTAAGCTTTTTATAGGCGATAATGATGTAGCACGGATATTTCTAGAAATTTACATTCTTCTCGAACCTTTTTGAAATAAGCCAGCAATCAGAAGTTCCACGAATAGTCTCGAAACGATTTTCTTTTGTGCCATGCTCTATTGTTGTCACTCACGTATTTACAAACATGGCGCGAGGCAGCCTCACGTTGGCTCGCTTTGACATCCACCGCCGCCGGCCGGCGTCACAGTATTTTAACCGAAATTGTTAGAGCCGCTTCTGAGAAAATGAAATATAACGACCTTTTTGCTGTAAAGATTGGATTGGAGTGCGGGCATTTTCTTAAAAATCATCATCCATTATGCTTCAACAGTATGAAATGTATTTTCCGCCTCTACACATTCTGTTCACAGACATGGATACATCTGTGCGTACCTTTATACAAAAAGATGGACCTCAAAACGCGTGTTTCCGACGGAATATCCATAACTTTTTGGTGGAATATAACAGCTACGTGGATAAGTAGCAGAGAAAGTAAAAATTGTGGTTGTTTTGCCAGAAACACGCAGTCAAACACCACGTGTAGGACAATGTATGGTGTTAATCCCTCTGCATATGGAATGAGGCTGACATGAGATACAGCCTCAGCCCCGCTTGTCAGACTGGAATGAGGTTGTTTTCCGAATGGCTAGCTGGATCCTGACCCTCGCGGTTATTAGATTAAAAGGGCATTTGATAGCCATCCCTGATTGTAGCAGTCAGTGTTCCAAGGGATCGCATTAACCTTCTGTAATTGACAATCTGATTTTCGGGGACAGGTGAGATATTAAGGGGATAATACTGCTAATGTCATGTAAAGCACGGATTTGTTTGGGAAGACATGTTTCCAGAACGTACCCTTTAATCTCTACGGCGCTAGGAAGTGACATCAACAACGATTTTAACCTGTTATAGATACAAACAATATTACCAATTGTCCACATCCTGTGTGATGTAAAGTGTCTGCCTCGTGTTCAAGAAGTACCTTGTTTAAACCTCAGGACTAGTTACCTAGATAACTTTTTTGCTAGGTTTTTCCCTTATCCTGAAAGATGAATGTCAGATAACTCTAACCTCTATGGATCCCAACTTATTTGAGCATCATTTCACCCATTTCATTGATATTACCTAATTGGTTAAAGAACGCTAAACCTTAAGAAAACGTTCTCCCAGCTTTGAGCTTGTACAACCGGCTCCAAATGTTTTCCTATGCACGAGAGGGTGTGGGGGAAAGAGACTTGAATTACTTGCGCCTGATTCGCCTGGGTCACCAGAGTTATTTATTTTTGTGTGTGTTCCTGTGATGTCTGATCAACGGAGTGCAAATAGGAAGGCTAAATAATCAATTTTATTCTATCCAAACAAAAAAGTCAGCAGTCTTTTTTGCACGTATGTAAACAAGTAACACTCCTTTTTTGTGGTAGCAATAACAGCGTTTAAGAAATATGTGTAAACAATTCCTTAAACAAAGATAAAGCATGTGATAATCGTTAATAATGATGACGATGATGATGATAATAATAATAGTAGTAATAATAACACAAATAAAATAATAATGTATAATAATATCAAGTTTTACAGCGTGCATGCGTGTGTCTCCATGAATAGTTTAAAGAATAAAAAAATGTGGTATATTAAAATTATTTAAACGCCTTAAATTTAATTTAATTATAGATTAATATGACATGTCTAATGCCGAATATTTAGCTTCCATTCTCGCTGCGAGTGCGCTCTGGATTTATAATGCTAATGTTGTTTTCTGTACACTGAGATTACTTTCTTACGACCAAGTGTAAAGGGAATGTTAGAATGATATTCTCTTTGGACTTACAAACACATTACATCCCTCACCCTTGTAGACAACTGTGAGCTGGCAAGTTAACCGAGACCACCTGGCATAACTAATGGATAAGACACACTGGATTCCCCCCGCGGTTAGGAGCATGTGACTGGGAAAACATTTGAAGCCGGCTGTACAACACTCAGTGAACTATAGCATTTCTGAAATACATATTGCTGGTAAATATTGTGACTATGGTTTTAAATGTCACGTCACGTTTCCTCGCGCTTAGTGGCGCAATGAAACACGGGTGAAGTAGTTTCTTCTCTTTCCACTTTACTCGCTCAAGCGTCCATCACAGGACTTCTGTTATAAATAACGCATGCCAAGTCACAGTTTTGGTGGAACTATGTTTAACTTCGCTAGTTTATTCTGTTTTTAGACCATTTATCGCTTCAGAAGACGATCTGAAATATATCGAAAGAAACAAAGGTGGGCATATTTACTTATAATCAATCATTTTGGTCTTAGAAAATCGTAAATTTGTAGTATTTGTCACAAACAATAAATAGCAGCCCTAACCAGAAAACTTGCAGATTCTACCGAGGATATAGAATCGTCTTAGTTAAGAAAAGTCCCCATTCTCCAGCCGAGGATCCAAATAACTTTCAGCTTACAGTAAATAGCTTACAAATAGCTTACAGAGTGTCTCCTGGCTGGTTAACAATATTTTAAATCGATCTTCTTAATTTTAGAACATATTTATGAACATACAGTACCTATAAGAAGGGGTGTACATACCATTTTCTCATGAGGTGGTTCTATGTCCAGAAATGAATGGAAAATAGCAACACAATTTAAATTTCTCAGCTCTTATTTCAGCACAAGGAAATAACTTACAGCTATTTTGTGTCACTGCAATTCAAATTTGGATCCAATAAGACAAATCTTACTGGAGTATATAACAGAGCAGCAGCTGATCTGTATTTAGATATATTTATCTTGATATTTTTGAGTTTCGCGACAATATAGGATTTGTATTTTTTATAAACTATAATTTTCCCCAATATTGTAACTATTGACCCAGCACCCGCTGATTTCTTTTATTGCGGTTCATATAAAATAAAGAGATAACTTTTAGTCCATTGTATTAAACATTTTAATAAAACAGTTAATTTTGATTTGCAGTAACGCTATAAATTGTGACATAGTCGACAACGCCGTCGATACCTTCATTAGATGTGAGAGGGTAACTCAGGTTTTATACCGGCAGATTAAGCTTAGCGGGGAGCTGCAGGGGGGAGGAATAGTGACGGAAGGTAGCACTGACTTATTCCTCTGGTTCCAAAACCAGGGCGTACCTTTCGGGTACCAGGAGAGTACCACAGGCTATAAGCACATGGACATTAGGGCACTGCCTGTGTTACGTACAGCCGATCCAGGATACAGTAGTATGGTATAGTGCAATAGTTGCGAATAAGGGACCCAGCTCTGTATTAACTGTGCATTTAAAATAGATATTTAAAAATGTCTCAAGTGCAGGATTCTATTTACTCGTAAATTGACGTACAAAATTGCGAAGGAGTTAGATTTGAAGCATTTCTCTATAGACGGAGAAAACATCACATGTAAGTTGTGCTATACAAATTTCGTTTTTCAGACACTGAAAATGTATATTTGCAGCAATTATGAAAATAATGATGTTTACGTATACATGTATGAATGCTACAGGTAAGTAATTCACTCTGTCACATATAATTCAATTTTTTATTTTATTATCCCTTTTACATATCTCAATGTGCAATTTAATGGCCACCTTGTAACACTGCATGTGACTTCTAATTAATTACTCATTACAGGTATACGTTTACCTTGTAAACGTCGTTTGATTGAAGGCGCATAACAGGCAGCTTTGTTTACGTTGTCACTGTCCGGCATTTCGTAGGTTACGGTTCGTGTGCATTAAACTTGGAGAGGCAAGTGCAGAAATGCCTCACCCTGCGTATTACAGAATTATTGGGCTGCGCCAGACAGCTGTGATAGAAATAACAAAGGAAGATCCGAGCGTCATAGAGTACTTCTAGACACATCATAAGTGGAGACAGCAACGTCAAAAATCCTAACTTTAAATACACCCGGAGTATGCTAAATTTGTGCTTCTTTAGTCGCTGACGTAAGCAGGTAAGCATGATCTACACATCACACACGCCTTGGCACCTTCGAAAATTTCGGGAAATCATTCTCCTTAAAATCACAAGATGCTCCCCCACTTACATAAGCATCCGGGAAATTACTTGTCAGAATTTCTAAAGATAATTTCATCGTTTCTCTTAAATCATTTTGGTCTCAAACATCTCTAACCTTACAATTTCATATTTACCACACTCTTATACAAATATAACTCACGATAACACCATTTTTGCTTTCATTTGTTTCATTTTAAAGGTTATGTCAACGTTGTGTTGTCAATATTAGATGCTTAAAAGTTTCTGTAACCATTCCATTACCATTAAGTAAACAGTTACACAAATTTTCTTTAAATACTTAAGCCAAAGTATATCTTCTTTTGTTCCCTAGTTCAAAGTTAAAGCAACTCTTTTGTCTTACTTTGCTAATTCGTTACAGACATCCGTGCATTGAGAATTAAACACCACAAAAGCTAATGTTTATGTTTTATGTGTCACAGCTCTTACAGAATTGCACTACTTTTTACTTTCTCTACTGGTAAGTAGGGGAAGTATTGTATTCCACCCAAAAATTCGATGTCGAGATTTCACCGGAAATATATTTTTGAGACCCCCTGAATCCAAAAAAAGCATTTTTAGAAAAAGGTCCGTGTGTGTGTCTGTGTGTCAGTCTGTCAGTCTGTGGACAGCATAGCTCAAAAACGAAAAGTCGGTTAAAAACCAAAGTTGGTATTTAAGTTTATTGTCATTTAAGGATACGACACGAAGATTTTGAAGAAAATAGCCCCACCCTACACTACCCTTTACATGGAACATTTTTCGAAAATTTGGATTTTCTTAAAAATAGCTCTAACGATTTTGATTAAAATGTCATATGTTGGAGATATTTTTATGACAAATGAAATGTATATCTTGAATTTTCTGGCTATAGCCCCTGTAGTCGTATTTACTCTGGGCGAATTTTGCATAACTGGTAAACCGTTAGAGTTAGACCAAATCATACTATACAAAAATGTAGATCTTGCTAAAATACACAATTTATGTCTCAATACATTTTCTTGTAGGGTGAACCTTTTCGGAGATATTCCTTGTTATGTGTGTGAGTTTCGGACAACTTAGAACTTTCGTGAAATGGATCATCGCTGTTCATTTTTTTATAAGTCAAGTGTGCAAAGACAACAGAATCTCACAAAGCCTACTATATTCTAACATTCCCTTTGCACCTACAAGTAAATAAGCAATAAGATAATTTGTACAAATGTTTATCTCAACTAACAAGAAAGAAGATATAAGAATAAGAGTTTGTAAGAATGGTTAGTACAAAAGTAGAGAAAGTCATGTGAGTGCAACACATCAAATTTTTTCTACTCATTGGGATCTTTTTCTGGATTAAAGGATGACTTCTATACTTTTTCCACCCGGTATATCTCCAAATTTTATGACAAAAATAAATAAAACAGAATCCCCATCTAAAAACTTAGAAGAAAATAACACAGTAACGCAGACACAAAAGTGGCTAATTAATATAGGAAATGGTAGCTGGGTTAAGCAATTAAAAGAGTAAAAGTAGTAACAAGCTGAGAAAAAAATGAGAAAATAAACACTATAGTAAAGAATTGTAATTTACGAAGAGGGACTCGGTCGCACGTGGTCAACAGATTACTGTCTGTAATGGTTTGGTGAGTGACAGAATGTGTGAGTTACGAGCTAACACCAGACACTTAACGACTCTGAGCGGGACTCAACAGAAATGCGGCGAGCCTTTGAAAACTCAGACAAAAACATATGATGGACTTTACTTATTTTCCAACCAAGTGTCCTCAATAAGATGTCAGTGTTTTAATAAATCGTCAAGTTATATTGTATACTTCGGCATTACTTATTCCTGTAAACAATCACCGAAGAACATCTTCACTTTAAAAATCTGATGTGTTGCATTCACAAGACTTTTCCCACTCTTCATAGAACGCTTATTCCTTTTCTTCATGTTAATCGAGATAAACGTTTGCAGAAATTATCTTATTGCTAATTTTCTTCTAGGTGCAAGCGTAATATGGGAATACAACAGGTTTTAAGCGATTGTTAAATGTTTTAAAGTCGGTCACTGTGTGACGGCTTTGAAATTCCATTCTCTTTGCAGAGTCAAGAGATAAAAAATTAAGGACTTCCCATTTGAGAAAAGTATAAGTATTGAACAATTTAAACAAATAACAAGGAATATCTCCGAAACGGTTCACTCTATAGAAAAGAGTATTGGACATGAATTGTATGTTTTACAAGATTTATATTTTTTATTTAGTAAGATTTTGTGTATCTCTTACGATGTAACACATTGCAAAAGTCACATTGCATAGGACTTTTAAGGACATTCCTAGAAAATTCAAGACACACATTTCATTCCCCATAAACATATATTAAGCACGTATTATTTTAATCAAAATAGTTAGAGCCACTTTTCAGAAAGTTAAAAAATTTTAATAATGTTCCTTATAAACGGTAGTTCGGGCTTGGGGATTTTTTTTAAAAAAGCTTCGTGTTGCATCTTTGGAAGTTACTGAACTTAAACATCAAGTTTGGTATTTAACGAACTTTTGGCTTTTGGGTTGTTGCTTACAGATGGACACACACATACACATAGACACACACATACACCCAAAAAGTGTATTCCCGACGAAATTTTGATATCAAATTTTTGGGTGGAACGTCATACTTCCCTACTTACTGTAAGTACGTACTAGAGAAAGTAAAAATAGTTATTTACACAAATAAAGATATTTGGAAACTCAAAACGGTTATCCTCACAAGCATTTTTATTTGTAAATTCTGTGCTTTGTTAAGTTTTACATTTCTTGTGTATTAAGATTTGTTTCTCACCTATGGTTTAGCTTCTCGTTCTTCTACCTGATTACCCTCCCCTCATGTGGGACTTCCACCCCCTAGGATATACAAGCCAGGGCCTAGAGTGAGACACCTGTCGGGGAGCAGAAGAACCTCTGGACCGGACAGAGTGAAGATCTGGAAGCGCGTAGTCAGCCAAGCACCAGGTATGATAGTGAGGAAGAGGATGATATGAAATGCTGGCGAAATGGATGAATTGCGGGGGAAACCGAAAAACCAGGAGAAAACCCGCCCTGACGCTGCTCCGTGTACCACGAATACCACATGTGGGTCCCTGGGATCGAACTTGGGCCGTCTAGGTGGTAGCCGAACGGTCTAACCACTCGGCCACGGTGCAGCCTCTATGGTTTAGCAATTATCCAAAAGTTATTTTGAATGAAGAGGACTTCACAGGCTCTTCGCAGAAAATTCAACATATACATTTTATGCGTGAAGCTAATATCTTATATCTAATATTTTAATCAAAACCATTAGAGCCATTTTTAGAAAATAAGAAACAACAATTTTGATGCAAATGATTACTCATCGGAGGCAATTCTGCACTTATCATGCTGATTCGTATATAGTGCATCAGACCCCGGGTGGAAGGGATGAGAAGATAGTACTCAACGGTCCGCCAGCTAGCCACAAGAAGACACCCACCGAGGTTTACAGGTAGTTCTCGACGCAAGGTTCTTGTAAGGAGCCTGCCATACGTTTCGACCAGTGGTCCCCCTAGGACAGATGACCGCAACGCCACCTCGACACCGAGAATCGTATTTACAGACCGCAGCCACCACCAAGGACAAGCGTCACCTTCCCAACGTGGCCGACAAACAACCCTCCAAAACGGGATGGAAAGTACATGGAATGAAACGAAAGGATAGGAAATTGGGAGGATGTGTGAATATCCTTCCCAGAATTAGGCTGATGATCCGAGAAAATCCGAGAAAAAAATAACTCATGGGTCAGAAAGTTCCGCAACCGAATCGAAGACACGACCTCCGTATGCGTGCCTCCGCATTATCGCGGAGCTATCTCTCTCGGTAAATGATAGTTTGATGTGGGGTATTTTATTGAAAATCTTTGAGCCGTACCCTTAAAAGACGCTTAAATTCAATACCAACTTTCTTATTTAACCCACTTTGGTTTTTGAGTTAGGCTGTTCGCAGACACAGACCTGTCTATTCTTTTGTAAAGAACGCAATACTTCCGCTACTTGCGATAGGTAAGTAGTACATATTCTTTATCTACTTGATGAGAACTCTAATGCCTGATTAACTCTAAAGAACTGTCGGAAAATAATGATCTTGAGATTAGGAATATTTGATTTTAGAGAAAGTAAGAATAACAGTTTTTCTCACCGTTGTTGGCACATTACTCGTAAACAAGTGAAATTGCAAGTCTGATATTCATGTATTCGGGCGTGTGCATACTAACAGTGGCTAATTTGCCTATATTTTAATTGCGTTTTTCCCTGTGTAATTCCACCTTTAGGCAACAATTTTTACCTCCACTCAGACAGTATCAGTTTTCTATGCTACTGGTCTAAAAATAATTCACGGACACCAAAACAACCAATGAAGGAAGTTATAATCGAAGTGAAATTATATTAGCACTGTAAAAGAGCACCGCTGGGGAGGATTGCAGAGAAGATGCAGATTAAGGGAAGTCAACTACTTAGTCGTCAGCGCCCTTAAAAACAGTTCATGGCAAAACCTAGATATAAAATAAAGTTACGAGTATAAACAAAAATAAATATACACACATTTACAAAACAGAGAGGCAAAAGCCAGGATTAAAACAAAGTTACAAAGATATCAAAAGAGTATAACAATTCTATCTAAAGTTTAGATAAAAATTTAAAAAGCTTTTCGACCGCTTGCTTATCGTCCGTCAAGACCTCTGCAAGTCTGACAGGCAGTTGCAGAGAGTCTCGAAGGTACGCTAGGGAGAAACACTCAAGCAGTACGTGACGGACCGGTAAAAGGTTGTTGCTCAGCGGACAAAGAGGAACAGGGTCCCGTTTAAAGAGGCAACAATACGAAAAATTGCAGTGGGCAATTCACAACCGAGCCAAATTCATCTCCTTGCGACGAGATATTCGAGAGGAAGTTGACCAGTTTATGGGGGAGGATTGTGACCCCTAGTACGTGGTTATTAGAAATACTCCGACTGAAAATCTGAGGCTCTCTTGTAAGGGTGTTGGGTTGGACTCGGTTCCCAAAAGCCGTGAGAGATTGCGTACATCTGGGAGATGATGTATAGGTGGGGTTGTGAGGCATCTCAATGTCTCAGTCTAAGGAGATGGGAGACGGTCTGCTAGTTCACTGTTGACCCTACGGAGGTGATCGTCTTCCCCTTTGTGGTTGACACGCGTAAGTGGCGTATACACTTCCGTCCCGGTGTAACGTTCAGGTATTACCCTAAGCATAAAACCACGTCGCTGCTTGTTACTCTACTTGGTGTTAGAGGGGGCTTCGTATCTGCGAACACTTCCATGAAAGAGTTTTGCTACGATTGGTGCACACGGAGGAGCTAAACCAATTCAATGTAACTCGGTCTTTCAGAGGAGGGGCTGATGAATTATTTGCACGTATTATGACCGCCATTAGAAGATGGTAGTGTAGCATGAAACTACAAGATTTAAGAAAGAAAGTTCCAAACTTTCAGGGGTATCCGTTTTTATTATATTACTAGCTGAAACATCTGGCGTCGCCAGTTATTTGATAGTTTATCCCTACATTTAGACAGACTGTGCTCACACAATAGCATTGCGTTTCTTTGGAGCATGGAGGTATTTAAAAACGTTATACATCGTCAATATATATGATATATAATAACACAGGCTGTCTCAAAAATGTACTAAAACTTTGAATGACTATAAAATCCTTATTTATGAACACAGAGACAAGTTTAAAGGCTTGAATTGCAGAGGAAAAATGTGACTAAAGAATGACTACCCATAAACTTACTAGGGGTAACAGTGTTGTGTGGGGTATCAGCATTGGACCTCATAGGACCATTTTTAACGGAACTGTCAATGATGACAGGTGTCTAACCTTGCTGCAGGAGTCCATCGGTCCACACATTGAAGAGATGTTTGGTAATGACGAGGTTTACGTTCAGCAAGATGGAGCACCTCCCCACTACCATTGTGATGTCAGAGGTCATCTTCATGTAGCTTATCCAAGCACATGGACGAAGTAGTGTCATGAATACCCTGCGCGTTCCCGAGACCTTACACTAATGGACATCTTTTTATGGGGATGCCTCAAGGACAGAGTTTATCGCACAAACCCAAGAGTAATTAATTCATTCAAATTGGAAATTGAAAGACAATATCGCGAAATTAGAAATGAATTCTTTCGTGACGTTTGTGAATCCATTGGTTCGCATTATCAGCTTTGTGTGGACAAAAATTGTCACCAATTTGAACATTTGCGAATATGATTCTTTAATTACAGTTTTCTTCTCTAATTCCAGCCTTTAAACTTGCCTTTATGTTTATGAATAACGATTTTATACTCATTCAAAGTGTTGGTATGGTTTTCGAGACACCTGTATATTATATATAATATAAATGCTTGAGAAAACACTATGTAAAAGCGTTGTTGAAGATCCTCCAATAACAAGTCTGTAATGATAATTTCTCGCTAATGCAGCCGAGCGACTTGCACCTTGTGGCATTTGCTCATTGAGAAGAAATAACAGTTTAAGAAACATCAACAAAACGTCATTTATCCTCAGTAAACAGAACGCACAACGTATTTACAAAACATAAAGTCAAAAGAAAAATACTAACTTTGGTGACTCAATGATTGTTGTTGTAGAGTTTAACGCCCGCTTTTACTACTACGGCACCGCAGGCGGTGACACTGATGGTACATGGAATGAAGATGGAGCACCGGTGGAATGAGATGGCGGGGGAAACCGGAGCACCCGGAGAAAACCCGCCCTGACGCCGCTTCGTCCACCACGAATACCACATGCGGGTCCCTGGGATCGAACCTGGGCCGCCTAGGTGGTAGGCGAGCGCGCTAACCGCTCGGCCACGGCGCCGCCGACTCAATGATTGTTGATGGATCAACGAATATTACACGAATTCACTATTCCTTTGTTATTTTGGGAGTCAATGAATGGTAAAGTATGTTGGCAATAGTTGAGCTACTACGATTATCGTTGACAAAGATATAGGTGGCGTTGCGAGCTTTTATAGGCATTACAAAAAATTAAATAATTTTTGTGTGAAATTGAGTGAAATTCCAGATTCTAAGCCATACGCTAATTTTCGCGCTGTGTCTAAGGTTATTTGCGCCACGTTTGGTCGAATCGGTGCAAGGGTTTAGAAGCCTATACAAATACATCGGATGTTCTGCATATTAAAATATTTTATTTTTGTGCCAAAATCAAACGAAACATTACTTTATGGGTACTCCGCTAGTGATAACATGGACAATTGGCTGTAATGTTACTCTTCGATAGTTTGACCATAGTGGAGATAAAGTACCCTGTTACTCCAGTGGTTAAAGTTTTGCTCGAGGAATCCTGGAGGTGACGCTGGCAGAGGGTGGAGTACATATGTTTGTACCAACATAAACAGCTGCATTTCACTATGAGTTACTTTCTAAGCACGTGAATATTTGCATTTTGGCGCAGATTATTACAATGTTGTGCTCGGTTGTCTGTTGCGAGATGTTCAGATGTTTGTTATGAGGAGTTGCTCACTGTTATCCACACCGTTTGACTCTGAGGATGAGTATTTGTATACACATCCTAATGCAGTTTGCAGCAGCAGTAGCAGCCCCTGCGCTCGCTCCCTTTACGCATAACTAAGCTCGCGTTCATATCCTCGGGATATTTTCCCTGCCTCCGCCCCCTCCTCCCTATTGTCGCTTCCTTCACTTGGCATGATGCGGGCGATCTGAATTATTCACCAACTCCACGTGTATGTATGTATGTACATGTATGGATGTCAATGGGAAAGGACGCTTATTTAGAAGGGAGTGTTTTTTAACGATTCCCTACCTTCCGCTTGCTAAACGAATCTTCATAGTCTAAGCCTTTCTAGATGGCTTGTGTCAACAGTTGGAGGGGCCGCTGGCGAAGTCATGTCTGTTACAGCCTCTTCTTTGTGCCATGAACAGAAACGGGAGGATGGGACAGATACGTGCTATTTGCTACGTATATGTACATAGTCCTTCCTTCCAGCTATGCTTCACTTCTAATTACTTGTTATAAATATAACAACACAATTACCTCCCTGAACAGCCTACGTTATTATGCGTTCAGGAAGTATTACATTAAACCACTCCCGTTTACGAAACGATCTGTATCTGTACATCTGTAAACAGCATAGCTCAAAAACGAAAACTTGGTAAAATAACCAAATTGGTATTTAAGTCCAGTATCTTCCAAAGACACGAATATTTTCAAGAAAATCCTCCACCCCAAACGACCCTTTAGATGGGAAAATGTTGTTACTTATTTTCTTCAAAATAGCTCCAATTATTTTGATCAAAGTGCTATATGTTTAAATTATTTTCCTGTTAAATGTATGTCTTGAATTTTCTGGGAATACCCTGTATAACCCTCTTCCTTCTACACCGTAAGAGGTAGACAAAATATTAGCAGAAAAGAAAATAATTCCTCGTTAAATCACACAGTTTATTTCAAATCACATGTTTCAAATCATCTAGCAGATATTCTTTGTTAATTTAAAATACTTAAACGTTTTACTTCCTCTACCTCTATAGTAAGGCAGAGAACATATTAAATTCCACCAAAAAGTTTGATATCAAGATTTAACACAAAATTCACATTTTGAAAGGCATTTTTATAAATAACTCCCTGAGTATATATGTTTGGGTGTGTGTGTGTGTGTGTGTGTGTATGTGTGTGTGTGTGTGTGTGTGTGTGTGTGTGTATTTGTGTCTGAGCAGCATAATTGAAAGATGAAAAATGCCAAACTTGATATTAAGATCAGATCTTCTAAGGATATAACTTGAAGATTTCAATAAAGTGTTCCCCAAACTACTCTTTAGGTGGAAAACTTTTTGAAGATGTTGATTTTCTTAAAAATGGCTCTAACGATTTTTATTAAAATGCTAGGTGTTAAAAATGTTTTCATTTCAAATGAAATATAGGTAATATAGCTGAACTTTCTGGAAAAGTCTTATAAAATCCTCTTCATTTAAATGAACTTTGTATAGTTGTGTATAACTAACTGATAACTCAAAACACTTGCTATACAAAAATTTAGAGCTTGTTAAACATACCATTTTTGTCAAATTCAGTTCTTTACGGTCTTAGTCATTTCAGAGAAAATGTTTGCTACTGTTGTTAATTTTCAAGTGCTGCAATTCATGTTTGCGTTACCTATGCTATTTACACGAATTCACATGCGCACACAAATCACACTGACAGGTGTTTCTCCAAAAATGCTTTTTTGGGGGGGCATTTTTTGGGGGTCTCCGAAGACATATCTCCAGTAAAATATCCATAGCGGATTTTTGGGTGAAACGCAATGCTTGCTGTAGTTACTAAAAGTATGAGGTATGTCATGGTTCAGTGGGGGGACCTATAATCTCGCAATTACCCCTAATGGGGTACTGTCCGGGTATGAGGGGTAGAGTGAGAGACAGGGTAGCAAGACCTCGGAGACACAACAACAGAGGGCAGGGTCCACACATTTTTCAGATATAGACTCTACGGTGACAGCACCTACAACCGGCTTTCCGTCCCCTGCATATTTACACATCCCACTGCGAGTCCTGAAGATCCTGAAGCAACCAACTAGGAAAAAGATCACGTGAAAGGAGAAGTGGAATGAAATAGAGGTACAAGAAATTCGGGGAATGTAATTAATCTTTCCAGTCTTCGCCTAGCGAAGAAAGACCCTAAAAGATCCATGTGCGGGGATCGAATTCACGACCTCCAGAGTGCCAGTCACATGCACCGGCTACGCTACCTGCCTTGGTTACTATAAGTAAGTAGATGAGGAAATAATAATCGACATCGGTTCAGCGTCGCTATAGCTTTCTAGCAAACTTCTATAAAATGAACAGAATTCGTCTTATTTTAACACCCTCTATAACCATGTTCGCAGTCATTTTATTACACCTCTGTCTCTGCTGTATTCAAGTGCACGTGTTGTAATACTTAACGACTGTGTAGTCACCGCTTGTGTTACTGGGTCAGCAGTGTGTCAGTTGATCCTGTTCCTGGACAAGTTATTTGCCTTGAGATGTAGTGTTCTGGGATGCCGCAGGAATTAGTACAGACATTGATACATTTACCTCCATTTGCATACCCTATAATACTAGTTCCCACATGTCACGTGATAAATATGCATGCCCAGATAATCACAGTTAACCTAACAACACAACGCTCTCCACTTAGAGTCGAACCTTGATCTCCTCAATTCCATATCCTTATTGTCATACCAGAGAAAGTCTCCCATGTTTACTTAATCCACAAGATCTGCAACTGTCAGAAGGGTTTCCTAACTTGGATGTTAAATGGTCAGGTCCTCTAGCATTGAACCATTTTGTTAAGCTACATTATATTACTGCAAATTTAATTTTATTATAGACACTTTCAGTTGGGTATGATGGATAATATTTCCACTTTTAATCAGTTACACATCTAGATGCATGCAAATTTTCAGATAGATTTATGGCACAATAAACAAAATGTTTTGTTATAAAATGTAATGATTCTATTTAGTAAACATTGGCCAGATAATAAATTTGTTAATATCCCTAAAAATAGGAGGAATTACAATGCAGATCCCGAAATGGAATTAAAACATTTACAGATTCATTCTCCGTTTCTTCGCAGGTAAATGCTCTGCGCAAACGCTTTATTAACCCTTAAATCACCTGTAACATGATTCTTATTGCTATTATTTATTCTTCAAAAATAACTATTTGAACCCTATTGCATTAAATGGCGTGTAAGGTTTGTAAATATATATATATATATACAACATCAAGCAAACAAATACATTTACTTATCACAAACAATTAAATGGATGAATAAATGCCAAAAATGAAATACATAATAGGAGAGGTGCAACATGTTTTAGCGAAATTTAGCCAATTGCTGTGAATAACTGATTTTATAATGATAAAATGTTGATATGTTGTTGACCGCACTGAAACAGCAGTTAGGATATTGTTTCTTCTGATGTTTTACCTCGAAATAAAACAGATGGTGATTCTGGATGAAAACGTTACAGCTAAGTGTTAAATTTTCCATGTCCAGTAGCAAATTGCGTAAGAAATACTTGCTAGAGATTGTTAAAAAATCGAAAGAAAACATTCATTTCTTGTTAGCTGTCCATTTAAGCTGGTTAACGAGTTATTCCACGCTTATATTTAGAAAGCTTTTAAAATATTAATTTGGGCATAACAAATAGCTGAATTTCAGGTTAGATTTCGCAGAAAGTTTTGCGATCGAAACAGTTGTCTCGTTTCCGACAATTTCAGCATAGGCCTTAACCCACGATAGAGAAATATATTGGTCATCTTCAGTAATGTGCTTGATATCAAGCAGACATTTCCACTTGGAAAATGGATCATGTACAAACTAGATGAAACCCTTTACTGATTTGATTGAATAATTACGGTTTTTATTATTTTTAATTGTTTCTTATGTATAGTCCCCGTTAACTAATTTATTCATTTCGGGAGATTTTGACTTGAGAAATAACTCAAGAAATTATTTCTCGCTGAAATGGAGGGTTTCTTGAAGTTGATTTTATAATTTTTAACATTTAACATACATTTGCTACTACATTCACACTTCCAGACTCTGTGAGAGATAAGGAATTATTCTGGTTAAACAAAATCCCCAACCCCAGCCGGCAATTTAACCCGGGACTTTTGGATTGAGACGCCAGAACGCTGACCACTCAACCGCTGAGGTAGTCATTTATTTATTTAAAATATTTTAGATCCATTAACTTGCGTCCAACAATTACACATCTCAGTCACAAATTAAAACAATACTAAACGGATCATTAAGAGCAAGTAAACCCTCATGAATCTCATATATTTACAAAATATCTTATCACACAACACAACCGTATGTAACCTTGTAAAATGCAAACTGCATGCTGATTCTTATAATAAAAAAGCATTACATCGGTGATAAAATAGTGAAAGAAACTAAGTGAAGGTGTTAAATAGAGAATATTAATAATTGGTAAGAAAATGTCCATTGATGTAATATGTTTAAAATCGACTTAAACTTAGGAGTAGTTTAAAAAGAACAAGATTTAGGATTTTCTTAAAATTACGAATATATCTGTATAGGTATATTTACATATTTTTCTTTTTTTAAATTTAACGTATTTTATCCGTGTACGTCATATAGGACGATGAATGAAAAACACTCATACTTAATTGAGCCCGGGGTACAGACAGCTTCGAATTATCGATATTCATCTTTTGAGGATAAAGGAAAACACAGCACAAACTTTATCACGGTAAATGATCCAAACCAAGATTCACACTCGGAATCTCTTGAATGTAAGGTGGACCGCAAACCCCCACACATGGATCTAGGCTAATTTAAGTATATTTACTCACTTTCCTCACGAAATTTCAAAGCCATCTTCAAACATCCCATCTAACACGTTGCCATCTAGAAAGGCTTAGACTATGAAGATTCGTTTAGCAAGCGGAAGGTAGGGAATCGTTAAAAAACACTCCCTTCTAAATAAGCGGTCACCCCATTAAATGTTATACATAGGCTCTCAAAGGTGTAACGGCAGTTGTGCAAGTGTAATGAACTACATTGCTTCACTATGCGGACTTATACTTTTATTTAACAAGAGCAGTAGGCTTTCAGGTTGATTAGTAGTTCAATGTAGGAAATTAGTTCTAATACTTTCTGCAAGGCCAATGACCCCACACTACCTGGGCCGACTGCTAAGGCCTTGAGCTGTGAAGCAAAACGATAGTCTGTGCCGACAGGCGTTGTTTATTTTGCGGCGCAATTACGACCATGTAAAGTACATCAGGTAGTAAACTGATTGGTTTGTGGAAAGACTGTTAGACCAAGAGAAAAAATAAACAACATACCGCAATGAATATATATTAATGTACAATTACCGAGTGGAATGGCTCAGGCGGTAACGTCTGTAGCCCGCATTCGGTAGGCAGCGGGTTTGATCCCCGTAGCCGCGCACCCTGACATGGGTTTTTTCATGGTTTCCCCATGTCACTTAGGCGAATGTTGGGGTGCATTAATCTCCTCTCCATGGATTCTTTTCCCTTCATTTACCATTTCTCTCCCTTGTCATCTTTCAGGTTTGGTTGGTAGCGCGGCTCGTTCCGGCGAATGCTGACAGATAACATAGTTGTTTGCGCACTGGAATCTCTTTCCTGGCCCTCCCTGGATGTTGCTGTCCAGGCCGCAAGAGTCGCATAGTCGCCCTTTCCCTGGGTGGAGGACACACTTTGGTAGTGTGCCAGGTGTTAATATCTGTAACTGTCAGGGACTTCTATGCGACTCTGGGCTTCGTTGGCTCCGCTCTCTAACAAGCCTCCGGTCTCACTTCGCCTCATCCCTTCTTCCTTGGGGGTGGTAGCCCTCAGTAGATCCAAGTCAGGGTCGTGGTTGGTCAAGATGTCCCCCTTCATTACACACATACACACAATGTACGATTTGTCAGAATATCTGCATCTATACAACTAACACCCTGTACTTGTGCTAATTTTAAGCATAATGGCGTTCAGTCGTGTAGATATGTGCCTATAGCGAATCGAAAAAAAAAATTGATTCACTACATACATATCCATATTTTTGCAAAAGCTTATTCTTCTGTCTACTGCAGTAAGAAAAAGCGATGGCAAAATATTGTGACTTTGGTGGGTGTAAAGTAAAGAAGACAGATGTAGTCGAGATAAAGAAACACTTTTATTTCCGTAAACAGTAACTTTGTACACTCGTTGCAACAGCACGAAAGTCTTTACCGATTCACCAACAGCACGGCTCCGAATTCGTAACACAAGAACTGTCCCTTGTCACACTTTACCGCTATTTATATCTCCCAGGCACTATTCTGGAAACTTCAGGAAAGTTCAGTTATTATTGCGGTCAAATACAAAGCAGACAATTCCAGAAGTCTCTATCCCTTTCTCTCTTTTGCGGTAGTGCCAACAACAATGCGATGGGCGACACTGCTCCCTCCTCAAGGCTGGTCGTTAGGCCAGGTAGGCGACTGGCTGGGTCCCCCCCAGTGCGGCAATCAGATGCCGCGGGCGCGGTGACACTGCTCCCTCCTCAGAGTTGGTCGTCCCGACTAGCCTTTCACTGCGGCATCTCCCTTGCGCACCGGTGGACTAACCCATCGGACCTCTTCTCCAGGAGGCACGATCCTAGGTATCGCCGTTGGATGGTGTCCCTTGGTCCGGGTAGGACGATGTATGCCATCCTGCTTCGAAATTCTGCAACAGTACCGCCGGTCTTGACGGTCCCTCGTCCAGTTGCCCTTCTTCCTGGTGTGTTGACGGGCCATCCTGCGCACTTGGAAACGGCTCACTGAGTACCATGTCCGCCGACCTCTCTGGCGCACCTTCGCAGCCACCTTGCTTCCGATGGGTCCGGCAACAACCCCCGCCACATCCGCGCGAGTCACGACCACCGCTGCACTCGTGTTCACTCGTGCTCGGCACGGCCTCTCCTGTATCCTGCCGTCCACGATGATGTCCGCCATTCTTCCGTTCACGGCACTATGCGTCAGGTGATTGGATGGCTCCGACGGTCCCCCCATGTCCGACGCCGAGTCGGTTCTCGCGTGTTGCTCGTTTGCTTGTGCGCTTCCCTGCTGATCGTCCTCCACGTCATATCCTGGTTGGTTACGTACCCGACACACTCCTCCAGGGGATCTTCGACGACGTCCCTGAACTGCCCCTTTGTCTTACCCGAGACGTACACTTTCGTTATCTGAAACGGGCGCAACTGTCGCCTCGGTCACTAGGTGCTCCCTCCCCGGGTCCGCGCTATTCCGTCTGCCCCTGGCATCCAGTACTTTGACGCTCTCGTCAACTCTTACTACCAGGGCGCCAAGACGTTCCCCGTCGTCCTCCACGACGTCCATATGCTGGCAGAGATCTTCCACCTTTTCGCCGAGTTCTTCCACGTCTTCCGTCACGCCAATCAGTTCGCCGAGTTGTTCCACGTCTTCCCTCACACCAACCAGTTCGCCGAATACTTTCGCGCCTTCCGTCACGACGACGAGTCCCCCGTCAATCTTCGCCGATAGCTCAGTCTTCATCTCTTTCAGCTCGGCAGCGAGGTTGTCGTTTGCCGTCTTCATCTCTGCTTTCAGCCCTTGTAAAAAGCTCACCAATGTAGCCTCCATCGTTGTGTCCCGCTTCTGACACCAGTGTGACTTTGGTGGGTGTAAAGTAAAGAAGACAGATGTAGTCGAGATAAAGAAACACTTTTATTTCCGTAAACAGTAACTTTGTACACTCGTTGCAACAGCACGAAAGTCTTTACCGATTCACCAACAGCACGGCTCCGAATTCGTAACACAAAAACTGTCCCTTCTCACACTTTACCGCTATTTATATCTCCCAGGCACTATTCTGGAAACTTCAGGAAAGTTCAGTTATTATTGCGGTCAAATACAAAGCAGACAATTCCAGAAGTCTCTATCCCTTTCTCTCTTTTGCGGTAGTGCCGACAATAATGCGATGGGCGACGCTGCTCCCTCCTCAAGGCTGGTCGTTAGGCCAGGTAGGCGACTGGCTGGGTCCCCCCTCCCCAGTACGGCAATCAGATGCGGCGGGCGCGGTGACAATATTTAGCATATTACTTGATGAATTCAAAATGCTACGATCACAACAGAAATTTAGCACTCGAAAAAGGTATGAGGTACTTGAAAATTCAAATAAATAACAAAGAATATTTCGGAAATAATCAAAGCCTCAAAATACATTTTCTATAACTAAATTTTGTTGAGATCTACATTGTTTGAAAATCTAGTTACTTTTTATAAAAAGTATACAAATTTCTAAATTCTCTAAGAATGAAGGTAACTTCACAGACTTGGCAGAAAATTCAAAACATTCGTTGCCGAATATGTTAAGCGTGCGGTATTTTAATCATAATCGTTAGTTATTTTGAGAAAATAAATTACGAGAAATTTTCCATGTAAAGTGAGGCATGGTGAGTTCCTTGAAAATATTCTTGTCGTAATCTTGGACGATGCTGAACTTAAATAATACGTTTAGTAGTTGTGTGACATTTCGTTTTTGAGTTCATAGGCAGACAGATCACGTCATGTTTTCTAAAAGTGTCTAGTTGGGATTCAGAGGACCACAAAACATGTATTTTTGGTGAAATATCGAAATCGAATTTTTGGGTTGAGCACAATAGATACTTCATCTACTTGCTATAGTGAGAGGCAAAGAAATTTGTTTCAACGATTTCTATAATATCAATAACCTTCTGAGGAACTTTATTGTATCAAGTTATATCTCGACCCTTTTATTAGCAGGAAGTGGTGTCCGTTAGCAGGACATTGAGGATTGCGATAGAACGAGGGGACTAACAGCTTTTACCGTGGACTACAAACATGAGCTAGTCAGAGGTGAAAGCATGAGTAAGACCGACTTAAAATTGCCACTCTGGAGTTTGAGAACCGCGAACGGAAACACTGAGCTGCCCTAGCATCAGCGAATCTATAACGTGTTTGCTGTGTTATGCAGCCAATATGAATTCTTTAGCATATTATTTATTTAAATCCTCAAATTAAAAGATAGAATTTCACTAAGAAGTTCGCCGTTAAAATTTACGTATATGTGCAAGATTTTAAAGCGTTGGGTTCAGTCATATGAACCTGCACAGCAAATGGAGAAACCAGCGACAAAACGATAAGGGTTGAAAATGCATTATTTGAGGTCTGCAGTATAAAAAGTTGAGCAGCACTCGGTTTTGTTGCTAACGAGCCATGCAGGATCGGAGTCATTCTGACTGATGCTACCCATTAACATGTCCATTCGCACAGAGATGCACTGCCATCAATTAACACAAGAAATCGCACGACATCCCCAATTGAAATTCACACTCATGTGGGTGCTGCAGCATCCCGCCCGTAATCTGGTTAACTCTGATGAGAGGAGTATTTCAACTCCAGCAGTGGCGGCTTCCGTGTGCAATGTCATTGTATTCAGTTCCTGCAACTCTTGCCATCCAGGTACCGTGTTAGAATCTCACAACTATAAACTGTTCAAATTTACATTTTGACTTTAAAATATCGAGAACATGACAAAGAATACCTAGGATATACCATAATGAGTGTAACTTTAGCCTTTATTTATCCTGACAGACCTTCAATACTTCTGTCAAATGAAGTTACTTGCAAATTACTTAACACAGTTAAGAGAAAATTTCTGCTATATTTACAAAATTAGTATAATAATCAAATTAAATGATTATCCACTTTTGAGTATATATTTCCCTGCTACAGCTGTTTTCTATACTTCTGTTTGTATACATCATGTGATACGGTAGGATATATAATATTAGAATAAAATTTGGAAATGTATCTTACACGAAGTCCAAAAAACGGTAGAGGATGCACTTATCTGGGTAGAATTTGATCCCGGATTTGCTGATGCACGCCTGGAGATATCGTACTATAGATACAAGCAAGGGCGTAAGTCGCAATAATTGATTGGAAATTAACTGCTCTTTCATAAAAGCCGTGTGTAGGACAAGCTGTGGAAAGGGTAGAGTGAGACTGAAAAATTCAGTACCATAGCCGGGCAGAAACCTGAAGATCCGTGGTTCAAATCCCGAGTATGGTGCTGAATTTTTCAGTCTCATTTTTACCTTTCCAGGCAGTAATTTATTGTCAATATAACGCAGAAACTTTGGAATAAAAGCAACTTCCTCCACTCTTCATCCAATTATATCTAATTAAATTTAAAGAAAATTATCAGTTGGTATGGGGTGGTTGTTACACAGCATATGTAACACCATTCTACATAAAAACGGAATGGCATGCGCATTATAGAATGTAAACAGGAGTGACATTGAGTCTCTTTTGTTGTTGCAACTTCCTGCGTCTAGGGCAAATGGCACGAAAAGCTAGGATAAAACTAGCTTTCAGAAGATTGTTAGTGCAGTACGCATGCGTGTACAGTCACGCCAGTCGTGGAAGATAGAGGAGAAGAGCAGATTAAGTTTGCATTCACACCAAGCAACATGCAAACAAAGACCCTGCTGGTGATTTTTGGTACAATGCCAGCTGGAATAAAACAGCATATAGAAGGTTGTAACAAGGTATGTGTTAATTACTAAATACGTTTTGAAGTGAAATCCCATTCTGCCTAAAGCCCAGATCAACTTGCGGATAAACTTGAAGACCTCTCCTGTCATATTTAATGAACCCTCCCCGAGTTTGGAATAGTTGTTACATTTTCAAGTGACGATGATGTCGGCATTAACGATCTTGTATAATTATGGATTTGTGGTTTGACTCTCCTTGGGTACTATTACAACTAACCAAATAAAGCTCTGCTGATACTATAAAGTCCTGATTATTATTAAGTTTTTTTCGCTGTTCTATTTATATATCGCCTTTAACATCGAAGATCACATCGGCGGCTTTTTACCTTTAGTTATGACTATGCAAAAACATCGGATAGTAAACTTTGTGTTTGGTTTGTGGGAAAACTGTCAAACGAAGAGAAGAAAGCAGCTAATTCCGGGAGGGCAAACCTATAAAGGTACCAATTTTCAAAATATATGAACTTATAGCACCAACACCCTGTATATTGGCGTAGAACGCTGTATTTATTATACCAGATTTAGCGAAATCAGTAACCATCGCTGACTAATGTATAATTTATGGAACCATGTTCATAATACTAGATATTTTCCTGCTCTACATAAGAGAATTATGGCCTAAAGTTTTAGTAAAGCTTCTTATTACATGCAGATTGACTGTACTTCAATACTTTTAAATATTTATAGAGACGGAGTTAGAACTTAGCTCAAAACGCACATTCTGTTTTCAAAAGAAAAGACCATTCTAAAAATATAAAATAATTAACACATTCAGAATATATAATTTTACATTTGGGAAGGCTTCAGTATTTGTCATTACGAAATTGTGTTCTCTATATTAAAGGTGTTTGTTTTTTTCGTATATTGATATTGGATTCCGTAACCACCAAAAATAAATGAAACGCACGAGTCAAATAGCTATTTTTTATGAGGTTCAGTATTTTTCACTACGGCTTTTATTCCGAAACACAAAGCTACTCTAAACACATTTTCCATTGCAAAACAACGGAGAATAGACAATAAGGGCATTAGCTGGCATTCACCGTCTCTGTCAGTCGCTGAAAGCATTTTATACCAACTCGTTTAGTTTCATATAGTACATGCCCACACAAAAGGGAAGAGAAACAAAAGAAAATTAAAAGCCCACGAGTTCCGGTTACTTGTTTAAGAATTGTATTTTTAAAATGGTTTGATACGGTGGCCGAGTTCCAGCATTATGTAACTGGAGGATTTACATTTAACAAGTAAAAAAGCAAAATCCATGCAACTGGAAAAAGTAATGCAAATATCAATGTTTATGTGCGAATAGCCGAACACAAAATTTGCAAAATGTTACAATACGATAGTTTGTAAACACAACAACCTTACGACATTTAAGAACTGAAGTAGATAATTCTACTGCATAGCTCTGTATCTTTTGGAACAGAAGGGACATCTCTAAGTTATTACGAAAAGCCGGGTGCTAATTACCCAAGGCATAGTAATATTAAAATCTCTGCCTCGAAATCTAAAAACATTTAAATTCTCAAATTTAGCAATATATAAAACAAGGCTGTTTCCGCATATAGCACTGATAAATAGTTAATTTTAAGTCAGGAAAGCTGGAAGATAGGTAATAAGTAAAGGCCAGAGGGATGTACGCTCGCATGCGATACAGGTTAGCTGGGCACAGAGGATGAATGACGTCAGAAGTACAGCACAGCCATCAAATGCGCAAACAACTGCCACTAGAAGTAAGAGTCCAAAACAACGTAACATTCTTAGTTTTGGTTGTTAGTTGTTAGTTTTAAAAAACTAACAAAACACGCTCTTATAACAAACTGAATTAAAAAGTAGAAAATAATTTTTAAGTATAAATAATTTATTGTATAAAGTCAAATAGTTCATATTATTTCAAAATTTTGTTATAAGTTTAAACAAAAACTAATTTATATTAACAAAATAATACATTTTATTGTAAAAAGAAGTGGCTGTCGGATATACAATGTTATAAACAGTCAAATTCCTAGTTGTTTATAAAAGTAAAGTTATGATAAAAGTAACGTGAAAAGCAACCCACGCTTTTTTACAATAAAATTTATTATTTTGTTAATATAGATTAGTGTTTATTTAAACTCATTACAAACTTTTGAAATATGAACTGCTTGACTTTATACAGGAAATTCTTCATACTTAAAACTTATTTTCTACTTTTTGGTTCGGTTTGTTATAAGAGCGTGTTTTGTTAGTTTTTTAAAACTATGATTTATTTTTAACTTTTTAGTCATAAGTTTTTCTATTCAATCTTTTTCAAAATTTTATATTTGAAATATTTTAAAAATTTCTGAGTTTAAAATTTCTTTCAAATATTTTTTAAAAATTTTCAAATCACTTTTTTGGAACAGCATTAGATTACAATTACTGTTTTAACTATACTATCAGCTATTGTGGACTTCCTGTCCCTGGGTAATCTTCGAGCTGCAATCCATTCCCCGAAATCTTGTGTCCCTCTCAGGTCCTCTCTCCAGGCATCACAGTCTTTCAATATTTTCAAGCAGTTTAATTCCTTTTTCCATTGTAACATGTGTCGATTTCTAAACTACCAGATGTGGTTATCTTGGTCCTCTATGATATCCGGTCCGCGATATTTCCCCTGGGTCTCATGTTCCTTTCAGGTCCTCTCTCTGGACATCTACGTCATCCAGTATATAAATATGTATTTATTTAATTACAGCAATTTTCAGGGTGCATGTAGAAATGTGCCTTAGCAATATGTAAGGTGTTGTAACAGTACCATTTTCTATAAATTTAGCTTAGTCATTCTTTATCCTGATGATCCTGGTCAGGACATTGGGAGAAAGTCATGATGATATTGTATTCTCATCGGTCCTTGATACGTGTGCAAGTTTTCAAGTCAATCAGAAAACTCTAAGTTGGTGAAAATTACGTTGAAAGATTCCCTTGCATTGATAAGTTTAGCTCAGACATTTTTTATCCTGAAGATCCTAATCAGCACATTAGGACAAATTCAAGGTATTATGGTATTGTCATCAATCCTTGACATGTGTACAAATTTTTAAGTCAATCAGACGCCTCAAGTTGGTGACTATTACGTTACTTGTTAAATTTAGCCAAGTCACTTTTTTATCCTAATGATCCTGGTCAGGACATTAGGACAAAGTCATGATATTATTACATTGTCATCAGTCCTTGATACGTGTGCAAATTTTCAAGTCAATCATACGTCTCAAGTTGGTGAAAATTACGTTACATTGTTATATTTAGCCAAGTCAACTTTTTATCCCGATGATCCTTGTCAGGGCATTAGGATAAAGTCGTGATATTATTGTAATGTCATCGGTCCTTGACATGTGTGCAAATTTTCAAGTCAATCTGACGACTCTAATTAGGTGAAAATTACGTCGAAAGATTCCGTTACACACATACGGGTGAAGCTAATATAAAGCGTGTAAAGGATAAAATCTGTGGTTAAAATTGTTATGCGATATAAAATACTATTAATATTATACACCTAATTTCAATAAACACAACTACTGCAATAACGAGAATTAAAACAGATATAAAAGATAATGTTAAAATGTAATGTTATGAGGTAAAGTTGAAAGATGAGGTTAAAAAGATAATAATAAAAAATAGTACTCAGAAATTAAGGAATTGTAACCGAAAGTAGACTAATAGTTATTAAAAGGGCATAGCAAGATGAAGGTAAAGAGTTATATTTCAATTTCAATTGGCTTAAATGTATAAATGGCCGAGTGACGTCACCGCGGTGACGACTCCGATTCGATCTCAGGGCGGATCTGGGATTTATAGTGGACGAAGCGGCGTCTGAGCGGATTTCCTCCGGTTCTCCGGCTTCCTCCACCATTCATTCCGCCAATTGCTCCATTATTACCTTTCCTTTCATCCATTTTACCGACATTTCATATCATCCACTTTGTCATCCTCATTCCAGAATTCGAGACAAGCATCTGACCCCAGGTGCAAATTTGTAAGTCCTCCATAGGAGGAGGGTAAAATGAAAAATAAGATACTTGCATTAGTTATCTTTATTCTTCTTTTTTTTTTCTTATTCACAAATTGTTTGTGGCCAAATCAATATTTCTTAGTTTATGCCCTTTAAACTGATGTATTGCGATAGGGCACGCTAAAATATTCTTTCATCCCCGAAATAACTAAAATCAATATACACACCTGACATACTTATACAATATATTAAGCTTTGAAATGTCCCATTTATAAAACTGTTTGTTAAACTATAACGCTTCAATTGTCAATTGTCTTGACGTATCATAGTTTGTCCCCATCTTTTAGGATGCTGCCTATAGTCCCTGACAGCGTCACGTAATGGAAGCCGCCACTGCTGAACAAAGGGACACCGGAACAGCAGGCATTTGTCCCTGGTGCTGCAGCATTTGTATCTCTCGCCCTGGTCCCGGAAAGTAAACGACTGAGAGAAATGGACTCATTACGGGAACCCAGCAATATTAATTGACATGTCGCTTGATATTAAAAAAGTCCTCCTCTCACACAGTGGATGACGTCACGAAGAAAATGAATGTGCAGCATTTCCTCAGAGATAATCAGCAATGAGTACTCATGTCATTTTCGTTCACTGCAAAATTAACTTATTAATTTCTAGAGCTGCGGTGCTGTTGGTGTTTGGAACACCCTACCAGCGGATACATCCTACTTAAGCTGGTGTTTGAGTCTGAGAAGAAGCACGCCCCTATCCTCTATGATTTCATTATAGATAGTGTTAGTGAGTGCAGCTTAATTTCATATGAAAAAAAAAATAATAACTTTGTAAATATTAACAATTTTAATGAACTTTCCTTGTTTTCGTGTTTTAAAATTTGCTTGCTTTTATTATTTTTTTCAAACTAATAAGTTTACTGTTGCAATATATGCTGGAGTAGCACAATAGTATACAGGATCTTTTTGAATATTCTATAAATAACATGTGTATACAGGATGTTCCAAAAACACCGACAACGCTTAGTATGTTGTATGGGATGGTAAACTGACTGGTTTTCAAATAGAAACCCCTGTCCGGAAATGCACAGTTTGTACACTAGCGCATCGAAGAGTTAAGTGTACGCTCACAATTCGTCAACAAACCCAACATCGAGCTGTCTTCATTACAAAGGTACTTCGAACTGTGTACCTCCTACGTAATTGCAGAGCCTATATCGGTGGTGGTAAGCCTCATACGCATGACCCGCGGTTGCCTTTGAAAATTTTCAATCGCTCTGTGGACTTGAGCCATAAGGTCCTCCGTTGCCGTTACAGGAGTGCCATACTCTTCATACAACTCCATAGAAAATGGTCGAGAGGTATCAGACCTGGCTGGCCACGGAACTGGTCCACCTCTGCCAATCCATCAAATTGAATATGCGACGTTGAGATGATTCCGTACATTTACATCAAAGTGTGCTGCTGCTCAAGTCAGCCATTTCCGTAGCTGTTTTACCTTTTTACTTTCCCTAGTACGTACCTTTGTAATTAGGGGAAGTACTGTATTCGACACAAAATCTAGATATCGAGATTTCACTGGAAATATGTTTTCAGGCGCCCTGAATCCAAACAAAAATATTTTTAGAAAAAAGTCCGCGCGCGCGTCTGTGTGTGTCTGTGTGTGTGTGTGTGTGTGTGTGTGTGTGTGTGTGTGTGTGTGTGTGTGTGTGTGTGTGTGTCTGTCTGTCTGTCTGTCTGTAAAGGCACAGCTCAAAAACGAAAAGTGGTTAAGAACCAAAGTTGGTATTTAAGTTTAATATCTTTCAGGATGCGACACAGCGATTTTGAAGAAAATTTCTCCATCCTAAACCGCCCTTTACATCGCACATTTTTCGAAAATTTTGATTTTCTCAAAAATAACTCAAACGATTTTGATTAAAATGCCATATGTTAAGACATTCTTATGGCAAATGAAATGTATATTTTGTCTTTTGTAGCTATAGCCCATGTAGTTCTGTTTGCTCTTGATGATTTTTGCAAATCTTAATATACAAAAATGTAGATCTCCTTAAAACACACAATTTATGTCCAAATACATTTTTTTTTGTGGAGTGAACTATTACGGAGATATTCCTTATTATTTGTGTGAGTTTTGCAATACTTAAAACTTTTCTCAAATGGAAGGTCGTTACTCAGTTTTTTATCTTTTGGATATGGAAGGAGAACAGAATTTCGAAGTCTTCATATAGCAACTAGCTTTAAAAGATTTAACTATCAGTCTGCCGTATTCTTATATTTCCCTTGTATATACAAGAAAATTAGCAATAAGATAATTTCTGCAAATGTTTATCTCAACTAACATGAAGAAGATAGAAGAACAAGAGTTTGTAAGAATAGTTAGTACAAGAGTAGAGAAAGTCATGTGAATGCAACACATTAGATCTTTTAACGTTACTAAAAAGGTCCCTTGTGACAAAAATAGTTAAATTTTGCTCTAATATTATAGAGAAAAATACATTTAGTTTTTAAAATTGCTTTAAGCTCCTATGTGTCTTTCAGTTCAGGTCCAATATTTTTTAAACCTACAGCTATTTTGTTGTTGATAATAAAACTTTGGGCAATTTTTATTTGCTGTCTCTGTAAACTTTTAATGCTGAAAATATCAGTAGCGAGAGAAAGCGATAAAGAGTTTGAACGCATTGCTCATATTAAAATTCAGCTGACATTTAAACATGCAGTAGGGTATTTAAAAATGGCGTTCGGAGGTATTTTTACCATTCACGAGTGTCTCAGTTATTTTATAAAATTAAAAGGTAGTTTTTTCCTCGATTTTCATTAAATTTCAGTGCTACATATACGACCGCATTTGGTGGAAAGCTGTCCAAGGGAACAACAGAAGCACGTGTGGTTCAGAGGTTTCTTGGTTGTCAATATCTACGTCACTAGAGAAATGAAGGAAACTCTCTAAGAAAGGAGGAAGAGAAACGAGAAGACGATCAAACATGGATGACCTTTATGTGATAGTTTTTGTCGGGGCCGCACAGAAATAAAACTAACGACTGCAGTTTATTCGGATGGTTTCTGGTTTTTAGCACCTTCATTTCCTGCGCTCACAATTTCCAGGGCATCTAGAAGACTCTGAGAAATCTATCTCGTCTACTCCATTGTCTCTAGCGCTCTAACATCGTCATATCCGGCTAACACCCGGCCTCCTGCGACAAATGAGCGGAAATGAATCATTTTTTCCGTGACGTTTCATTTCTTGCAGCTCCTTGGTCACCGAAGCATTGGCGCCATGGCCACTACTATGGGCTTCCTCTGAGCGTTTTGAGTGGCAAGTTTTCTACCTCCTCCCCGCCAAGTAATGTAAAATGGATAACTTTAATTTTGTCTCAAAGTTTTACATTATCAAGCACATAGTGACATACTTCCTTCTTTTTCTAAGTTTAATATGCAAAGCTAATTTTATGCAAATGTTTCAACTTATGAAGATAGGCCATCCTCCAGAACTGCATTGTCCTTCGTGGTCTAGGGTTAACGTGTCAGGGTTTGGTTTCAGAGGTCCCCAGTTCATACCCGAGGAGGTTTTTTTGGAAGGAAAGTAAAATCCGGTGTGGTCGAATTACAAGTAAAAGGACCTGGGGCCTATCAAAATTAAGTGATATTTTATGCCCAATCTAGAATGAGGCGCTGAGAACCACATCAGTTAAAGGGCGTGCTTAAATAAAAACTCAATGTCTGCACCCTGGAAACTGGAAAAACATCTTTTCCTTTTTCACGTTTACTAAATAATTTTCTAATATGCTCTTCTTCTTCTTTATTTGATTACCCTTGCAGCTGGATAATGTTTAGTTCGCAAAGTTTACCTTGGCTATGACGGTGAAATAATAAACTCTGAATTAATTTCTCCTGCGAATTTTTATTTCCATGCCACATATATTGTTATGTACAGATTACTTTTCTCTCTTGCAACCATATACCCTCGCGAAGATTGTTCATTCGGGAAACTGACTGTCCCATTATTTTAGGAATCGTGTTTCCTAAATGTGTCATGAATTTATGCGTCCTTGTGCGTTTCCGAGACTGTTAGACTTTGTAATGTTCCGTCGGAGAGAGTGCCTGTCGTTAGTCTTGCAAAGAATTGTGTGGAGCGCGCGCTTTCTGAGTCGTACCTTCCAGTTTTGTTATCGACTATTACCTACCCATAGATATTCCCTCTCCTAACGGCAGTTCTGTGTTTTTCATTGGTGGATCTCTTGTTTGCATTGTTTTACGCCGTATATTAATGGCCGTTTCGCTACTTTTTAAATACAGCTTCTGAGTGTTATTGCTATCATAAATAATCATTATGCTATTTATATTCTTCTCCTTCTTATAATTCTCCGTATTATTAATATTGTTATTACTAGGTTGATCGTCCCGTCACACCCTCCGTGTATGGAGGACTGACACTCCCTAGGACACATAAAACCATATACCTAGGGTCAGACACCTGTCGGGGAGCAGACGAACCTATGGACCGGACAGAGTGAAGACCAGGAAGCGGGCGGTCAGCCAAGCACCAGGTATGATAGTGAGGAACAGGATGACTAGAAATGCACGCAAAATGGATAAATGGAAATGTGGTGATGCAGCAGTTGCAACCAAAATCAACCCAACCTTACCCAACTCAAACCAAAGTTACCCAATCCAAACCAATCTTACTCAAGCCAATCCAAACCTACCCAACCCAACCCAACCTTACCCAACCCAGTTCAACCCAACCCAACCCAACTCAAAGCAACCCAACCCAACCTAACTCAATGCAAAGCAACCCAACCTAATCTAATCTAACCCAACCCAGCCTAACCCAACAGAACCTAACCAATCCAAAGCAACGCAACCCAATTTAATCCTACATAACCCTATCCAACTACCCGCCTAGCTACCTACCTATCTACCTATCCACCCACCTACCCACCTACCTACCTATCTATCTACCCACCTACCTACCTACCCACCCACCCACCCACCTATCCACCTAGAAGCACACAAATCTTATATGAACTTTTTATTCTTGGGGCTCAAGAAACATGTATTACTAGTGAAACCTCGATAATGAGTTTTTTTATTTAATGCAATGCTTCCTCCACTTAAAGAGGCCAGTGGCAGAGAAAAGTATGATATAACCTAATATTGTGTCGATTAATTAATATAGTTTTTAATGGAACAAGGCCCTTGAGTGAACATTTTCGAGGGAAACCTGAAGCTTACCATCCTAATAAAACTGTTGTCAAATATATGGGAGGTAGCTCAAAAGATTTTTATCCGAGACAAACCAGAGGAAACACTGCAGTCCTGAAAGCAGATATTGACTGCATATATCGGCGCTTTTGGAATGGAAAGGAATGGTTATTGGTTTCACCCTGTCCAGTACAAATAGAGCCGACTTCAAAAGGACGCAGTTATAATAATGCCGTGCAACAAGGACACATGTAACAATATGAGAATGTATTAAATATGATATGAAGTTCCGTTGCGGAAAGATGTAAACATATTGGTTATACGTAATGGGAATACAATAAGATACGTACTAAACCCTATTACGGCCTGAGTGGCTCAGTGGTTAGACGCTGACCTACTGATCCCCAGGTCGCGGTTTCAAACCCAGCGACAGCTCAAATTCAGTAAATTTACTGTCATGTAAAAGACCTCCTGCAGGCCAAAATTCCGGCAATTGGTGGCGTTCTTAAAAATCATTTATATATTTAGAAAACTATGTTGTGCCTATGAATGATTCAAACCCATAAAAACGTCTTGAGTTGTGAAATATAAAGAAAATTTTTAAGTAACACTTGCATTACATATTTCTAGGACTGAAAAACACTTAAAATTTATTATTATTATTATTATTATTATTATTATTATTATTATTATTATTATTATTATTATTATTATTATTATTATTATTATTATTATTATTATTATTATTATTATTATTATTATTATTATTATTATTATTATTATTATTATTATTATTATTATTATTATTATTATTATTATTATTATTATTATTATTATTATTATTATTATTATTATTATTATTATTATTATTATTATTATTATTATTATTATTATTATTATTATTATTATTATTATTATTATTATTATTATTATTATTTTGCTATCATTATTTATGAATAATTATATTACGTTTTAATAAAACATGCAATATAGAAATAATTGGTTGGAAATCTTTATTTCCTCTAATTGATAGACAAAGCGAAAACAAACTAATAATATTAGGCAGTAACGGTTTTTAAGGATATAGGTGCGACATCTCGATTTCAATTGAAATAAATCGCATGGGAGAACAATACACCATTTCTTAATCTTTTAAGGCAAATCGTTGAAATTTGAGAAAATGTGAAAATTTACAAGGTTTTGTACTTGTGTGCTAGTTGCGCAATTGATTTTTAATATCATAAATGTTTAAGCTACAAATGTACTTATTTATGTACATACCTTTAAGGTAAAGTTCTGCATTGAACTTTAAAACTATTTTACTGAATTCCTTTCTTTCAGCATTTTTCACTCTCCAAAACGCTCTAAAAGGGACTATAGTTTTTAGCTTACGAGCTCGAAATTGTTAGGAGAGCTTCAGGAATAATGTAGATGTTTAAAAATTAGTACGCACTGGTTAATAATTAACAAACAATTATTTGAATTTAATTGACATTAACTATCTTTCATAACTGAAACTGAAAATGTTGAAAAATTTAGTTACATTTATATACAGTTTGTTTCCTCTTAAACTAATTAAATTTAAGAAATTTCTGCACAAAATGTCTTTGTATGTATACTAAGATCAAATTAAGGGTATGACAAACTACATGGATTATTTCATACTATCTTATTAAAAGGTTTGCTTATGAATAAAATACTTTAATATATTAACAAGTATTTGACATAGCTCGTTAAAATTTTGTTAACACTATAAGAGTGTTTTATGTTTTAAGTACTATCATCCCTAGGGAGTCTCCCCTTTATGGACGGCATCGTCCTGCCGCTGCGTCCTCCAGCCGCAGCCAAGGCCACAGAGAAGTGCAGGATGGAGATGGCGGGGTCAGCGCGCCGACTTCCCCGACTGTTGATCTTTTAGGGATGCTACCTTTCTATCTGGATAGTTACTCAATTGGCATCACGAGACTGAGTGCACCCCGGACCAGACCTCCTAGCGGAAAAAAAATCCCCACGCCGGAACTGAGGATCGAATGCGAGTGCCTCGTGCGAGAGGCAGGCGCGCTACCACTGTGCTCATGTTTTGAGTCTACGGTAAAAAATAAATAAAAAGGTAAAAAAGAAAATAAAAAATTCAAAGCAATTAGAAGAAAACTGGAGCTTTTTATTTTCACAAATGCATTGCTTAGGTCAGGTAAGAGTACAGAAAAGATATAAATCGTTTAACGTTGTTGCTGATCGAGCCTTAGATGAAACTTCTGAAATAACATGGAGCATATGCGATTTTTGCACTAAGAAGTCCACATCGTTCCAGCGTGATATCGTTGGGACACGGTGCTATTAACTTTTGGAGGGTTGGGATGTCTGAGAACCGCCAGGAAAAGAAATATTTGTTTTGCTGTTGGGCGAACTGCTCCAAATGGTTCTATTCTGCGCCCATTGCTGGGTCATTATGGGAACATGAATATCTAATGTAACGGGGATGCGCTCGCCGGTCATGGAGAGTAGCACAAAAAATTGGGTTGTCTGAAGAAACAAGTGCTGGTTATTAAGTTAATCTACTACGTGAATAAAATTCCTTCCCATTTTGAAACGCGAACGTGTGGATATTCTGCAAGTACCAACGTGGTCTTAAATATTAAAAGCTATAGCGTGTTTTCCTGCGGCGTTTCAAAACTACCTTTTTGCGTGTTCTAAGTATGTGTTTCAATATCCATTAACATTAATTATTGTGTCATGAAAAACAAAAAAATATTTTTTAAACAATTTGGTGTGACAGACTCACAACACTTACTCTGCCCGCTATTGTTTGTTTTTATATGTCTCGTTCAAACTATACTTCATGTTAATCGTTAACCTTTGTATAAAAATATGTTTATTACAGTTTCCGTTTGAGGTAAAAGGCGAATTAAGTAAACCGAAACTATAGTGAAATTTTTATGAGTGATCCCTATATACTGGCACTGGCGTTGCACATTCTTCAATAGTGACAGAACTTTTAAAAAACGATAAAATCACTTAACTATTTAAACTAATAACAATAGAATAACTCGAAAATGGCTGGTGACATAAAAATGCTAATTTAAATCAGTGGTGTCATTGAGAGGAAATAGGGCGGTTACCTTTCCCCCCTTTCTAGTTACCCTTCGCTGGTGACGTAATAGACATGATGGCAAGAAACAATGCTGGGAAGATTAGGGCTGGAATTCATAACGGGACATGTTGACGCCCGACACGGACTTTCTTATACTATGAAATTCAAAGGGATGCAAACGCACAGAATTAACCAATGTAAGTCACCTTTACCCTGCATGCCTACGCTACTAATCCAAAAGGAGCGGAAGGGAAAAAAAGGAATAACCCGCGGTGTCACTTTTTGGCACCTCTGATTTAAATAAACTGTGACATTCTTGGTCTCTAACTTGTAGTTTATCAAGTTATACAAAGTTATACAAGATTTATCCTGAATAAAAAGAACTTAAGAAATTATTCTCAGAAAATTCAAGATATGTAATCTGACTGTCATGTAAATATCTTTAATGTATGGTACTTCAATCAAAACTGTTATGGTCATTTCTGACAAAACCGAGACCAGAGAAACAATTGCCATGTAAAGGGTAGTTTGTGCGGGTGTTTCTTAAAAAACTCACTTTCTAAAAATGATTGTTTTTTTTTTCTTTTTTTTTTTAAATTTAGGGCCCTCAAAATATATATTGGCGATGAAATATCGATATGGAACTTTTGGATAGAATACAATACGTCTAGTTACTAGGAACGTGACATATAACCTAATAAATACGTACTGAAGCTGACATATTCCCCTTGTAAGCACATACCAGTTATTCTATGAGAGTAATTCATGTATAAAATGGAATAAATGAGCGATTTGTTGATAAGGAAACATAGTTTGTAATGATTCTCTTAATTTGTTAAGAATTCTGTTATAAGAAAAGTATGACAGATTTGAACGTCATGTAAAAGGTCATAAGAGTGCGTCAATGAAGTTTGATCAAGAACGAAGGAACAAAAAATCCGCGACATTCTACGTGATGTTTACGTTACACCTTTCCAGACTTAACTCCATCGCTACAGAATCCATTTTCATGCTTCGAGGGCGTTGGATGGAATTTGCGTTCTTATCTTGATATAAAACATTCCGTTTATCACTTCTCCGTTGAACTAGATAGATCCAGAGAGCCTTGAGTAGCAATCATTAAAATAAAATGGTTTATTTGGAGATCCATAGTTCACTTTTTTACCTCAATAATGAACTGTTCTGACTCACCATTAACAAACGTGAATAAAAAAGGTTAGGTTTGAGTGACAGCACTTATACACCCCAAATATTGCGATTGTGTGGTAACTTCAATTTCCGATTTTGCGCAATATGTGTGGAGTAAAAATCTGTTGTTCTTTCTTTCCCCTTATGTAGGAGTTATACCCCTAGGACTCACAAGCCAGTGACTAGGGTCAGACGCCTGATGGGGAGCAGAGGGACCAGACAGAGTGAAGACCTGGAAGCAGGTGTTCAGCCAAGCACCAGGTATGATAGTGAGGAAGAGGGTGATATGAAATTCAGGTGAAATGGATGATTGGAAGGGTGATAATCGAGCAATTGGTGGAATGAATGGCGGGGGAAACTGGAGAACCCGGAGGAAACCCGCCCGCCTTTTCGTCCACCACAACACCACATGCGCGTCCCGCCTAGGTGGTAGGCGAGCGGTCTAACCACTCAGCCACGGCGCCACCATTATACTTCCAGACTCAGGGAAGGATGAGGAATAATCTTGGCTGCACAAAAATTCCTAACTCCCTGCCGGGAATCGAACCCGGGACCCCTTGCGCAACTACACTACGAGGCCAGCCAAAAATCTCTTCAGTGTTTTAAAATCTGCAATTTCGATTGTTTATAATGTATCCAAGAGCTCAGAGAAATAAAAACTTCTACCAAAATATTTCCTTTAGAATACTATAAGAATCATCCCTTAAGAAATGAGCATCATGTCCTTTTCATCCAGTATGCGTACACATAAACAAATAAGTGTTAAATGTATCATAGTTTTTAAGTTTTTTACTGTCAGCGCCTAGTAGCCATTCGAAAGAGTAGCTTATGTTGTAATTTTTATTAAGAATCTAAAAAATACTATTTTGACATATATTTAAAATGCCATATAACTCAGGGAGAGGTGAAGAGAGACTGATAAGGAGATGGAAAAAGAGGAGAGATGAAGGGGAGAAGACAATACGAGAGTAAGATAATACTGAAGCATGACCTGTAGACACGAACAGAGAACAGGGAAAGCAGGGAACGAGAGAGTCAAGCATAAAAGCAAGGGGAGGTTTGAGGACGAGTGAAATTTCAAAAGGCGGTAACTAATTTACACATGTTAAAATAACGCGAGCGAAGCTGCAGTTTATGTTGGAATCCGCGAAATAACAGCGGATTCAAAAATGTTCTTTATACTGGTAAGTAGGGGCAGTACTGTATTCCACCCAAAAATTCGATAGATATTTCACCGGAAATATATGTTTTGAGGCCCCCTGAATTAAAAAAAAACGCATTTTTAGAAAAAGGTCCGTGTGTGTGTCTGTGTCAGTCTGTCTGTGGACAGCATAACTCAAAAACGAAATATCGGTTAAAAACCAAAGTTGGTATTTAAGCTTAATGTGTTTCGGGGATGCGACGCCAAGATTTTGAGGCAAATAGCCCCACCCTAAACTACCCTTTACATGAGAAATTTTTCGAAAATTTTGATTTTCTTGAAAATGGCTCTAACAATTTTGATTAAAATATAATATGTTTGAGATATTTTTATGAAAAATGAAATGTATATCTTGAATTTTCTGGCTATAGCCCCTGTAGTCGTATTTATTCTGGACGACTTTTGCATAACTGGAAAACCGTTAGAGATATACCTAATCATACGATACAAAATGTAGATCTTGGTAAAATACACTATTTATGTCTCAATAAATTTTCTTGTAGGGTGAACCATTTCGGAGATATTCCTTGTTATGTGTGTGAGTTTCGGAAAACTTTGAACTTTCGTGAAAATAGTTCATTTTTTATATGTTAAGTGTCCAAAGACAACAGAATCTCACAGCTTTAAAACATTTTACTAACGCACAAAGCCTACTGTATTCTAACATTCCCCTTCCACCTACAAGGAAATAAGCAATAAGATAATTTGTACAAATGTTTATCTCAACTAACACGAAGAAGATATAGGAATAAGAGTTTGTTAGAATGGTTAGTACAAGAGTAGAGAAAGTCATGTGAGTGCAACACATCAGATTTTTTAGCTTAAGAATGTTGTTAGTATGATTAAATTAAAATCACAGTAATTACAGCCTGATACATTGATAGGTGCTTTCGGCATTTGTTTATGGATTTAATCAAAATAAGGCGCCTGAAGCCCCTGCAACTTCTCCAGTAGGAGTGTGAAGCAGGTAATAAACATTCAGGCGAAGCTGTTCCCAACATCGTCAAGCATGTGGGCAGAAGTGTACACAAAATTTTTGATAAATTTTCAAGATCAATAATTTGAAAATATATATTACATTTATATTAAATTTAGAGCGTACTAAAAATGTTGGTATATTCAATTGAAGAAGATGTGTCCCTTCTTTTACTTTCACTATTACACAGATATCGTTGTAGCTGGAGGTACTTATTCCATCTAAAACTTCAATATAAGCATTTCAGCAAAAACACAAGTTTTTGAGGTTCTTTGGATCCAAAATGCATTTTTTAGCAAAAGCCCCTCCACTCCAAAACTATTATTTACATGGAAATGTTTTCGTATTATCTTTTATTTTGTAGAAATGGCACCCTTTTCTGTGTCCTATGGGTCTGGTATGCAGTAAAACGAATTGCATAAACCTTTTCTACTGCAACATGAAAATTACTACACCAAGACGATATTTTTTAACTTGCTTTTCTCTAATTTGTAGAGAAAATATCCGGGCCCACAATGTAAACAAAACATACTCTTGTACAGTATTAGTCACTGTCAATAGGGACAGCGCCGTAGCCGAGTGGTTAGACCATTTGCTTCTCACCAAAGTGGCTTGGATTCATTCCCAGGCAACCGCATGTGGGATTGGTGGTGGACGAAGCGGCGCTGGGGCGGGGTTCCTCCGGGTTCTCCGGTTTCCCCCGCCATCTCATTCCATCGGTGCTCTATCTTCATTCCATGTAGCATCAGTGCCACCGCCTGTGGTGCCGTAGTAATAAAAACGGACGTTAAACGCTAAAAACAACTGTCAGTAGGTGTGTCTGCACATTATTCATTAATTGAAAGAATACGTACGAATACACGCGTTTCGTTTGAGTTGTATTTCATTCTGACTGAGCATGTTCCATAAAGTTAGGTTCATAGAGGACTTCCGTTATTTTTCTGCAGTTGCGGCCCCTTGTTTCTGACTGCAAAATGCTTAGTTTGCTATTGCCTTTCTAGTCTATAACTTTTTTTAGCTACATTGTTTTTCTATACTCTGTACGATTTTATTTTCTGAACGTTTCGCTAAAATAAATTGCTTGATTTTGATAGCTGTTGTTTATTAATTGTTCTTTAACCATGACTATTTTCACATGGTAGCTCAAGTGGTAAGTGCATCACCACAAATAACCGAAGATCCTATTTTGAGTGTCGCTCGTGGCATTACGTTCTTCAACTTTCTAATGTGGTGCCTGCTAGACCAATGTGAACCTGTGATTCATGAACTTTTCGTCGTGTAACTATGCAACACAACGATACACACTCCCTTCCTTAGTTGATTTCAGGAGTCCAAGGGTCGTTTCGCAACCGGTGTCAGTGGAGAAATTATTTCTGTGTCAACACCGTCTACCTCATTTGTTACATGGTTTACTTCGAGCCAACATTGAACGGTAGATATCATGCCAAATATGACGAAAAAACTAGTGTTTTCTGATCTACATTTTAAAAATATTTTGTATACATTTTCTGTTATTATTATTATTATTATTATTATTATTATTATTATTATTATTATTATTATTATTATTATTATTATTATTATTATTATTATTATTATTATTATTATTATTATTATTATTATTATTATTATTATTATTATTATTATTATTATTATTATTATTATTATTATTATTATTATTATTATTATTATTATTATTATTATTATTATTATTATTATTATTATTATTATTATTATTATTATTATTATTATTATTAATTATTAATTATTATTAATTATTATTATTATTATTATTATTATTATTATTATTATTATTATTATTATTATTATTATTATTATTATTATTATTATTATTATTATTATTATTATTATTATTATTATTATTATTATTATTATTATAACTTTGTTAAGATTACAGATTTAGAGCGTACCAAATTTCTAGAACAGTGCTGTCCAACTTTCTTAAGTGCTTGAGCACATTAACTCATGTCTAAGGAGGCGCGGGCGCCATCACAAGCAGCGTTAGGGCAAGGACCCTTCTTTCGAGAGGGAAAATGGAAAGCACTGGTTAGGAAAGTAATAAATACAGCTTTAGGCGTAAAAAAATATACTTTATGGCACGTAACTTTCGTATTTCCCGTTGCTGGGCACGATTTGTTAGGCTCTTATTGTGCATATTGAACTTTTCACTGTAGAAGTTTTTCAAGGTAGGCGTGCCGTGAAACAGTCGCAAGTCTCGAGTCGCAAGTTGGAAAAAGTGTCTTGGTCAGTTAAAGTTCGCAATAGACAAATCCATCTTCCAGTTTGCCATCGATATGCTGTTCGACTATGTACATTTCCGTTCTTGTTGCCGGACTTTTATGAATCAAACATTTGTTTCCCGTTCTCGTTTCCGTTCTGGTTACCGATGCCGTGCGGTTGTGAACCAGCCTTCCAGAATTTTAAAGCATCTGCAGTAAGTGTACGTGGGAAGAAATCTAAGCGGGAATGATCCCAATTAATTTTTAGGGATAATCCCAGACCAGGAATGTTTAATTATGCCAGGATTTTCATTTTTCTTCTTACTAAGGCACTACAAATTTACAAAAATTTTGGCCTTTTCAACAATTGGTTTGTAGACTTTTCGATTTTGTACGTAAATAGGCCAATTTTTTATGTTCATATGCTTAATGTCATCAAGTACATCATCTAACCATCTATTTTTGGGACGGCCTATTAATCTTGGTTTCATTGGGGTCCATTTATATATTCTTTTAACCATTCTAACATCCGAGGTCCATCCTAATCTTAAAACTTTTACGTGGTTAATGATGTTTTCATTTTTGATTAATTCACATAATTCGTTATTATAACGTATTCTCCATGTATTATCATTTTGTTTCATTGCTCCAAATATAGCACGTAATATCCTTCTTTCGAACACCATCAGCTTTTGTTTATTTGTTTCCTTAAGGACCCAGGTTTCGAAAGCTACAATAGTCTGATGATGGATTTGCATAATTTAACTTTTGCTGACTTAGATACTAACTTACTGCTAAATAAAATTTGTTAACATAGAATGCTCTATTACCTAGAGCAATTCTTTCTTTTATTTCATTCTTTATGTCATTGTTATTATTGATTATAGACCGAAGATATTTAAAAGAATCCACTCCTTAAAATTTTTGCATTTTTTATTATTATATTTTTAGTCTTTTCTTTCTTTGCAGTGCACTTTAAATGTTTAGTTTTATCTTTGTTTATTATCAGACCATATTGCTTAGACAGTTCTACCAGTTTTTTGTATGTTTCAATCAGGATAGCTTTACTTCTCGTTGCTTTGGGATATGCCAAACATTGTTTGGATTTTGTGCTTATATTTCCTCTGACATCCAATTGTGAGATTATTGCGTCGATTATATTACTTTAAGTATTATTATCATGATAAAACCTACTATGTATTTTTTTCCTGATTTTTCTAAACAGGAATTTCATTACTTTACTTGGAGAGCTTCTATTGTAAAGGATTGCCTATTCTATATAGGTATTTCAGATGTGATGAATTATTTAGTATCCATATTTTCTAATAAAATCTAAAAATTCCTGCTTAATTCTTAAAACTTTGACTGCCAGGAGTTTTGGAAGGAAAATACCTTTCACTAGCTGCAACATTGCAAGTTACATTTGAGGTATAGTATGGAAAATATGACGTGGCCTTGAAGATTTACCTGGAGACTTGGATCAAATGAGAGAGTTTAATGCCCGTAAGGACATGTTACTCTGGTAGCTTAAATGGTAAGAATGCAGAGAGCTACTAACATGGTTGAAATAATAAAATGCACAGAGAAGAGTAATATTGTGTTGCGGATGGAAGGCGGGCGAATGACCTCTGTGACATGCTCGCACACGGGGACGTGACACTATCCCCCCCCCCCTTCACCCTCTCAGCAGGAATTCTCACGAGACTACCCTCCATACTCCTCGCCTCAATACACCCTTGATTAAATTGAAAAGGCGAAGCGAGATTAAATCCGAAAACGCATTAAATGTCATCATTCTCTTCCTGGACTCTCCTCTTGTTTTCGGATTTTGGTCATTTTCCGTATGAAGGGGTTCAGTTGAAGCAGGAGCGGAAGGAAGGAAGGGGAGAGGAGGAAACGGAGGGAGAGAGAGAGCACATGCACAAAGACCACATGCGCAAATATACTCGGATTATATCGATGTCAGGTCACCTTTATTAACCCCAAATTATATACGTACTTCATTATTTTGTCCAGTAAAGCTATTTCTATTCATATGAAAATGTGTTTAGAAGGGCAGAATGTATTGAAAGTGTTCTAGAATTTTATTAGAGACGTATGATTTTGAATTAAAATAAGATTATAAATGAAAATTATTACCGTAATATAAAGATTCTAAATACAGTGTACATTTTCAAGTAAGACACCGCGGTATTTAGCGCTAGTCAAGCCATTTTAAGAAAAGTTTTACAGCAGAGCATTTGACTCAAACTTAGCAATACATTAAATATTTATAAAATACTAAATTCTTATGGCTCGCAAAGCTACATATCAATAATATGAAATATGTATACGAAAATAAGATACATTTGTTCACTTAAAATTTGCTGGCAAAAATAGTATTCTCGCTGTAAAGTGAGCTGTAAATGCAGTGTGCCTGGGCTATTCGTTAATAAGCTATTTCCAATTAATGCTTACTTGTGGTCGAGATCGTTAAGGCACTGACACGTGAATGGGAGCTCCGCGGTTCACATTCTACCAGAATTTTCCCCCACATTTTCCTCAATCCACATAATGCCAGGAAAGTTTCCTATAATTCCTCTATAATTTTATGCACACTGTTCTTCCGTATTCAGAGTATTGGAAACATTAGATAGGTTACATAGTTTCAATTTTCTTTTGGAAATGATCCACATTGAACAGTAGGTAGTCTTTACCAAATAAGGTGTTCTTACAATATTAAATTGGACGTGTGTTGAATAAATGTAATTAGTGTCATTGAACTCCATCACCCTCCCCTCAGTGATCATAGTCATTCATCCCCCTTTTGAATCCTCAGCGACGCTCATTCCCGCAAATATAGAGAGACCCGTGCGGGCCCATCATGTGGGTAGCTTTAATGGCATTTTTTGGGGTCATTGCCCTTGCTCTTCACTATCCCACAGAGAACGAAGACTGAGATTGAGATGGACACTTTTAACTGTGGTTCTTATCTCCTACACTTCCAATTGTCCTTTGCCGTAAACTTAATCCCCTTAGTGCTGTGCAGCATTTTTCCGCACTTCTATTACTTTCCTGCTTATGTTCCTAATTGTGCCTCTCATTCAATACATAAAATACGCTAACAACGATATAATTTTCAAGTTATACAAAGAGAAAATATTTGTATTAGATGATGACTTATTTTTACATCCTTACCACATTATATAGCCTTTATGCGGTACCGTAGTAGTAAAAGCGGGCGTTAAACACTACAACAACAACCCTAGAAGTTGTAGGGCATTTTCAGAAGTACGCAATTAATTTCTATTGTAAGTTATAAGCATTGTGGTTATGAAACATCTGATGTATTGGATTCCATGACTCTCTTCCAACATCTAATCTGGAGGAGACCTCAGTCGTGAATGCAAGCCTTGTTACGTTACCGTGGAGCATGGGTGTACAACCCCCAAAGATTATGGCGATATGCCCTCAAAAACAACCAACCTTCCCGTAATGTTTATTGAGAGACTTATTTCAACCTTTTAGCTCCTTATTTATTCCGCTGGTAAGCTTCGAAAACGGGCTGTCTTTATAGGTACTGTATTAACTAATAAATCGGTGCACAATAAAAACTTAAACAAATAATTAAAACGCTAAAATCTTAAACAAATCATAATATTTACATTTACGATTACCAAAAGGCTACAGATAAAATATTTGGTAAGTGGTATATTTTTACTTTCTCTACTACGTATAGAGTATTGTATTCCTCCCAAAAATTTGATGCCAATATTTCACAGGAAATATGTTTTGAGGTCCCCTGAATAAAAAAAAGCATTTTTAGAAAAAACTCCGTTTGTGTGTGGATGTATGTGAACAGCACAACTCAAAAACGAAAAGTACGTTAAAAACCAAAGTTAGTATTTAAGTTTAATGTCTTTCAAGGATGCGACACGAGGATTTTGAAGAACATTCCTCCACCCTAAACTACCCTTACATCGAACATTTTTCGAAAATCTTTATTTTCTCGAAAATGGCTCTAACGAATTTGGATTAAAATGCCATAGATATTTTTATACTGAAGAGGAAAAGAGAAGACATACAACCAGAATTCTACTGCACAGGAACCATGATGGACCGCGCATGGACGAAGGAAAAATATCGAAATGAGACACGTTATCACCAAGTTGACAGCCTACAGATTCCACCACATAATATGCAAGAACAAGAACTACCACGAACCAGATGTGGACTGTGATTGCAGACTGGGTGAAAAGACGTGTGACCTCTATCACATCGAACTATGGACAAGAAGTACAAAGTCAGAACGGAATATGCAAACATGTAACTTCACTTGGCTATTTAGCTGCAGTTAATTGTATTATTTAAGAACTTTTTATGACAAATGAAACGCATATTCTGAATTTTCTGGCCATAGCCTATGTAGTTCTGAGAGGTAGAATCGGGACTGAAAAATTCAACGCCGGTACTATGTAGTTCTGTTTACTCTTGATGGAATTTAAATAACTCGTAAACCATAAGAGATAGACGAAATCTTACTATACAAAATATGTAGATCTTGTTAAAATACACAATTTATGTCCAGAATGAATTTTTTGTGGAGTGAATCACTTTGGAGATATTCTTTGTTATTTGTGTGAGCTTTCCAATACCTATATTTTTCTCAAATGAAAGGTCGTAATTCACTTATTTATATCTTAGCTGTGCAAAGAACGGAATTTCAGAGCCTTCATATGGTATACTGCCAGAGACAACAAAGTAATTTAAAGGAATCGCTACATGTTCTTAATAGTTACTGCCAGCTACCTTTAATATAGTTTTTTTTTTTATTACAGCTAGGGGTAAAGGGGTAGGTAGTTAAGGGCAGCTCATTTCCAGCAAGTCATTTTACTAGTTTCTAGTATTTATTTTTAATTTTCAATTAACATTTATTTAGTGTTTAAAATATTTATTAATATTCTCATTTAATAATTTTAAGATGTATTTGTAAAAATATGTTTGTATTTGACGAAGGTGGATAAAGTGTGTGTGTGTGTGTGTGTGTGTGTGTGTGTGTGTGCGCGCGCGGATTTCAAGTCCCGGGTATGGGACCGGTGCCCACTCAGCATCGTGAGGAAATTGACGAGCTTGCGATAGGTAAGCTACCCTGGTCATGAAAGGCAACTTTCCGGCTGGGGGTGTCGAGATGATGACCACTCCCCGTACTCTACCTTGTGTATGTGGGCGTGAGGCCGGCAGTCGGGTTGGCAGGCCGTGGTCCGATATGGACTGTAGTGCCACGGTTTTAACTTAACTTTTAACTTTTTAGGTGGAGTATTGCAGATCTTATTTGTTTACTTGACTATTATTATTATTATTATTATTATTATTATTATTATTATTATTATTATTATTATTATTATTATTATTATTATTATTATTATTATTATTATTATTATTATTATTATTATTATTATTATTATTATTATTATTATTATTATTATTATTATTATTATTATTATTATTATTATTATTATTATTATTATTATTATTATTATTATTATTATTATTATTATTATTATTATTATTATTATTATTATTATTATTATTATTATTATTATTATTATTATTATTATTATTATTATTATTATTATTATTATTATTATTATTATTATTATTATTATTATTATTATTATTATTATTATTATTATTGTTATTATTATTTTACATTGTTCGTGCTGATGTAAAACATTTAACTCTATATATAAACTTTATATTTTCTTACATATTGTTCCCAATTCTTTAATGTTCCTGTGCATGGCCCTTATTTTTGTGAAATGTCCCTTATTTGATTGTTGTACATGTGGTAACGGTGGCATGGTTTTAAAAACTTACGTTAAACTCAATGTACTTTTAGATCGTGTCGCGTGCCACGCAATCACTTGCATAAATACGGCCTAAGAACAAAATAAAGCATTATTGAAGCTGTCGCATGTGAACCTGTGTGATGTGGACAATGCCCAAGTGGTATCTTATTGCTGCACAAAAGGGACTATGCATAGCAACGAGCTGCTAATGTTTAATGACTCAACTTCAAACCAGCGGTGTTTAGAACCACGACTAAGTAAAGCAGATAGTAGTTGTTTCACAATCCTGGCGAAGCGAATCAGATGGAAGTGGTACTCCTGTGTCACGCCTAACGACATTCAATTGTTGAAAACAAAAGAGGAGCAAACGCGGCGGTCATTTCCTCACAGCGCAACGTTCGGACAATTCCCCTTGCAGGAGATTGATTGTTTTCTGTCGACGCCGTTGTTCCTGTAGGGTCTTTGAGTCCCGAGGGACTTATTCATCCCAGCGGCTATACTATGCAAAGCAGTGCTCTTCTCCATCATTGCCTCTGCAGGCTTCCCGTAAACAGAAAGGTAAATGGAACGCCTCATTCCATCAACAATGAAGGATTAATCTTTTATAATGGCCATTCCAAATGCAATGGCAGCTATGTCTGTATGCACTTTAATTGCACAGCACTTCATTGCACTGTTACAAAATTAACTTCTGGGGCACTTAAAGAAGAAAAATTTGGCCATTTACTTTCGAAATCGTATTATAATGATCAGGTAACAAAATAATTCAATCCGTTACCTTTTTATATTCCTTTATTTACTTCTTTTCCTTTACGTACATTAGAACTGGCCTCATATACCACAAAATAACAACCACAATTCTTTTAACTATGTGCTTACAAAAGTAGAAGATATTTAACAACATGACAACAGTCATAGAATAACAACCGAACGAATGCTCTATGCTTCCAGTCAATTCCGTCACACTTCGCTTAGCGTTTCACTGCTGTTCTTTGGGAACGCGACAATATTTTAAATACAACAAGCTGGAACTTTTAATATGTCCCTCAAAGATGCATTTTACTGCCATTAAGAGCACCGCGATTTTGTATTTCTGAGCAGTATAGACATACAAATCTCGCAAAACTGTTTGATGAAAGTCAGGGGCGATTTGTTTTCCATTATTCAGATCTACGTATTTCTGTGTACCCGATTCATGTAATGCACTTTCGCTGTTGTCGCTAAGACATATCACTTCCCTGTAGTATTTACCTGAGAAGTTTAAATGTATCTTTTCGCTATCTTGTCACAAATTTATCCATGGTGACAAACAATAGAACAGTGAGTTGCAAGTAACTGAATTGAATACTGCAAGCTCCAATCGTCATTGCTGGCACAGAATTATTGGGGTGTGACTCTGAATGCCAATCCAACTAATGAACCTGAGAATCCTTTATTGTTTAGCTGACTTGCGATGATACTTTTGCTTACTCTCAGCTCACACTCGCACAATGTACAGTCTGCGTCGGAAGTATCTTCTTGAATTGTCAAAAAGCAGTAACAGTAAATACTTACAGTAACAAGAAAAAAATTCTTCCCTAGCAGGATGAGTCGGGGAAATAATCAAAGGGGCAAATTCCCCCATCCTTCCGTTAATTTGAACCCTGCTTAGCATATACAAGGTGACTATTCTTCTATGATTACAAAATATATTTTATGCATTCAATAATTTTCTAGTAAATATTGTTTCAATTTGCCGTTCATTTAAAAACATTTAGTCTCATCAGTTCACATAGGTGCACTTTACTGCTTACTTATTTCACTGATGCTACTGAAATTTCAACCACTTATTGTGCATAAAGTTACAATATTATTCATGCAATATCTTTGAAATACCTTTATTTTTTTATGGGAGTTGAGTTTGAATTAAATGTTTGCTTCAAATGTTTGCTATTTTTTTAAATTAAAAAGTGCACCAACGCACAGAAAAATGTAAACTACAAGGAAAACAAAAACTGTTCACATACTCTAATTTGAAATTTTCACCCTTACTGTTTTTCATTAGGTCTTCCTCATCTTTTGTTTCTTAGCTCATTCTACAAAAATACATTTGGACATAATGTGTGTGTTTTAACAAGATTACATTTTTTGTATAGTAAGATTTGTCTATCTCTTACGGCCTACCAGTTATACGAAAGTCAGACTACATAAACTATAGTCAGAACATTCAAAATGTACATTTCATTTGTCATAAAATATCTTAAACATGTGGCGTTTCAAATCAACCATTTTTGAGGAAACTAAAATTTTCCATGTAAAGTGTAATTTAGGGTGGGGGAATTTTTTTTTTTCCAAAATCTTTTGTGTCGCAACCTTGAAATATATTAAACTTAAATACTATTATTTATTCATAACAAATTTACTGATGGTGATTTTAAACACACAAGCCGTGTTTGGTCTACCGGGAAGGCACGAATCAGTTGGGGAATTTGTCATACTGGCAAGTTGGCCATGGTAGCCTAGGGTTAGAGCAGCCGCTCGATAAGCGGAAGGTCCTCGGTTCAAATCGCGGCTATGGCATTGAATTTTTCAGTTTCTGATTCAACCACTTAAACATTGCCCACACAAGGCTTATGTATTTAAAAACACCAGCAGTAAGCTGGTTGGCATAAATAAATAAATAATAATTCTACACCTTCAACTGATCTTCATGAAAGTATCCATTTCCCAGTAATTATCAGCTATTATTTTGGTCTTCTAGAGGCAAAATTTTATGTCATTGTATATCATTTCTCGGGTTAGTTATTGTCTGTAGTGTGCTGACAGTTTTAATTGACTCTTTAAGTGTCCTGCGTAATACTTCTTAAAAGGCTCCAAACAAACACAAGCCCAAACGAAAAAAGACAAAGACAACATATAAACACACACCCAAGAACTATACACAAGAGAACTGTTCTCGGTGGCCCAAAAGAGGGTCACTGTATGGGTTTTCTTAAAACCCAATGTATATTTGTTGTAAATATCAAAAAATTGTAAATCCAATGATAAGTTAAGTCTGTACGCTGGGCCCGATGTACCACCACCAGACAAAATTCTTTTTAATAAAATAATCTGAATCTGAATCTGAATCAAGCCTATTGGACAACTGCGATCTGTTGTAGGTATAAACTGTCAAACCACGGACAACGCCGGATATTTCTAATAGTACGTTAGAAAAAGAAAGCATAACATCAAAAATATAATTTTACTTTGCAGGAATTTTGAGTATTAAGTGCGACATTTGTATATGACATTTTGAATATTTTTGGTTGCGCGGAATGACTTTTGGTTGCAGAATTATCATTATGGAAGTGCACAGAGAGGTACCATATCGCTGGAAAAGTTGACTGGTAGCTGATGTGCCTGTGACTCTCAGTGCCAAGTAGTGAGACCATGATTTAGCGAGCAGACGTTTTTGTCGGGTTCAAGTAATGCTGAGTAATGGTGGAGCAAGAGGGCTAGGAAGACGTTAACGATACTTGCTAATCCTAAGAGAGGAGAAGGCATGTTGAAGAAGAAGAAGACGCAATGTCCGGGACAAAGAGTCGACATTTGTAATTAGTTTGCATGTCCCGCCCTCGCACCTCCCTGGTGACGGACCGTTTTTGATTTATCACCCCTACTGAAGGGATGAGACTCCAACAGAGGGAACCTCTTCCGGGGTAGAGTGGTGTGGGGAAAAAATTAAATATGCGAATCCAATTCCAGGGGTCTTAAGCACTTAATCAATCACAGGACCGTGGTTTTACACTGGCAGAGTGCGCAAGTTGACGGGCGTGATACAAGTTATCTTGGCAGATAAGACCATTGTTATGAAAACTGTACTGGGGCTCGCTTACCAAAGATAAATTAAATCGCCATTTCGTTGCTACATATAACACCGGCACTGCACCTCTGTGAAATATTCTCTCCACTACTTCATGGCCTGTAACAAGAATGTAACTGCAGTGTAGCCAACTCTTGTTGATGTAAAGTGGCTAAAAGTGACCGTTAAAAGCCAGATGTTTAAATTAAAAAATTATTTTGTTCTTTAACGACGCTGTAAATGGCCAGGATCACATCAGCGTCACCGGTGTGCCGGAATTTTGTCCCGCAGGAGTTCTTTTACATGCCAGTAAATCTACTGACATGGAGCTGTCGTTTTTAAACACACTTAAAAACCATCGGCCTGAGCCGGGTTTGAACCCGCGACCTTGGGATCAGTAGGCCAGCGTCTAACCAACTGAGCCACCCAGACCGACAAAGCCAGATGTGGCTTATAAATAATCATTAATCAGTATACGGACTCAGATCAGATTTCAGATTAATGAGAGTCCGCGCCTCAGAGAAGGAATTGGTGTTAGCTACCCCACACCACTGCAGTGCACTGACTTGTGAGCCCGGCCGGGAAAAGCCGCACAACAATGGGTGGCTCAGAACAAACGCCGTTGCACCCATTTCTAGAAGATGTGGAACTGCAGGTCTTAGTTACCACAGAAGCCAAGAAAGTTCCATTTCCAGAAAACTCGCCGGTACTGCAGAGGCTATGTAAGCAAATTGATTTCTGATTGGAGTTAGTTAACTGTAGGAGTTGTAAACATTTCAGAAGTATGTGTTACCTTAGCAGTGTCAAGGTTACGATAGGAAGAGCAGCTGTGATGTACTGAACTATGATTCAGGTTTAGAAGAAATAAAGAAAGAAAAAGAAAAACACGAGGGAGCAAGGACTTGTCACTTTTCTCCCCCCCCCCCCCCTCCCACACACACACATGGTGGACCGACACCTGTTCAGACGTTGTCTATCCAAAAATTGTACAATTGTGTGAATAAACTACAATTTCACTGTGAAAGAAACAAAAGTCAAAACATCACTAATACCGCGAATTTCGCTTCTCCTGTAAGTTAGAAGTTGTTGCGCATTCCCTGTAGTAGGAAGATGGTAATGTTTGTTGTAGTTACGTGATTTTATTACTATATAATAAACCGTACTAAATAGGGTGCGTGGATTGCTGCCTGTACCTATAATGTACAACACAACACCCCTAAGTAATATACTTCACTCTCTTTAATCTGAGCCACGCACTTTAGCCTATATTATAAACATGAATCATAAACATCTTACGAACGCACACTCGCTTCGCTCAAGTGATTTGTTATGATCAGTAGGTGCTTATTAAACTCAAGAGAGTCATGTCCAGAGGTGGTTGTGCTTTACTTGCATGAGAAATGCATTACGTAGGAAAACCGTTTATTTACCTACTTTTGTCATCTATGTATCTCCTTTGTTTTTATGACTACTAGCATGTGTTGTATAATGTTCCAATGGTTGTTGACTCTCTAGCACAATTTGCACAATGTATATTGTTTAATTACACTTTAAAAGCGCACTTCAATAAATAATAATATATTAAATTTGTAGACTAAACAGATTGTTATAGAATGACGTGTATATATAATTGGAATTAATGATAAATCATATAAAATACTCACTTCAATACTGCATCTTACACATTTGCACAATGTATATTTCTTAATTACGCCTTTAAACATATTTTCAATAAGCGCGCACTTTTAATGTATTATTAATGCTAAACTGCGACAAAGACGTCCTAGAATCCGATCGCAGCGTTAACTACCAGACATTCTAAAATGCGATCGCAGAGAAATAGATTAGGTTAATAGATTAATAATTGCTAAAGAAGGCCCGTGTATACATCGTTGTAAACATGGAAAAACTCACTGCAATACAAATTTGCACAGTGTATAATGTTGAAGTACATTTTTAATTACTTTTGCTCAATAAGAGCGCACTTTTAATGTAATGTTGATGCTGAGCTGCGACAAATACGTCCTAGAATCCTGTCGCGGAACAAAATACCGGAAAGTCTAAAACGCGATCGCAGCGCTCCTGTGAACCTAAACCATCCAAAGATCAACAACACATAAATTAATTAATTAAAGAGAACATGTTCTAACGAATCAAATTGTGAATATAAACCATTCTCGAATCACGTTTATCACACACGCAAAAGTTCATAAAAATCGGTCCAGCCTTTTAGGAACAGTTCAGTCACATACACACGGACAGAAGAAATATATATATTCACCCACATTAAGTGCCTATAAACTGCATTTCAGCACAAAGTCTTTACTTTGGAAACTCCCGTCCTCACTCTCCATCAATTTCTAGGCGCAGATTAAACAAAAAAGTGGAAATTAGGAAGAGAAATGTGACTAAAATCTTTTGCCTGTTCGATCCATTTCTCATTAACGTAAGGCACATTGCAGCTTCATTTAATTTAAAAATTAGACAGTAGAGCTAGAAATCTTTCAATTTTGGATAATAGATGAAATTAGTTCAATTATTATGTAAAAGCCTAGAAATACCTTTGGTAGCTGTTTTTTAGCCTAATAGTGTGTAGCTGTACAAACAAAATAAAAAAGAGCTAAGTTTATTCATAAAAAACCTAAGTCGATAGTAGAGCACTAAACAACTCCAGCTACACCGTAATATTTGTTCCTGGACTAGCTCCTTCACCTACGCTTACGGTAATAGTCTCAACTTTGGAGCGTGTTTTCTTCATATTTTAAAGCGAAGAAGACTCAACGATCACGAAACTTACAATTATTACAATTATTAATTTTATGCACTATGTTTGGTTTGTAAACAATAAGCACTCATCTCAAAAATGGTTTAGCTAGCTAAGACATCAAAATACATTTTGAATTTATGGTCCATAATTTTTAAAATTATGGAATACAAGTGTCAAATTTTGCGAGATTTATTCTAAACTTCAATGCTGAAAGATTTGAGTATCGCCTACTGCATTCCCATAGTTCACTTGTACGTTCAAAAAATTAGCAGTAATGTAATTTATGTAAATATTTATCTCGATTAAGATAAGAGGAATAGACCGCCTCCGTAGCGCAGTTGGTAGCGCGCTTGCCTCTGGCGCGGAGGACCCGGGTTCGATCCCCGGTACCAGCATGGGGATTTTATCCCCTCTGGGAGGTCTGGTACGGGGTGCACTCAGCCTCGTTAGGTCCCGGGGGGACCAATTGAGGAGCTCTTGATAGAGAAGTAGCGGCCCCAGGTCTAGAAGACCGCATAACCGGCCGGGGGGGCTCGGGGCGCTGACCACGTCCCACCCTCCAATACTGCACATCACCAATGACGCCTGTAGTGGGCAGAGGTGGGGGACGCAGCGGCTGGGCGGTAGGCCTTGGCCCCTTGTGGGCTGTCTCGCCGGGGTTTAGTTAGAGGAATAACTGTTTGTAAGAATAGTATGTGCAAGAGTAGAGAAACTCATGTGAGTGCAACACATGAGATCTTTTTTGTAGTTCTGTCATTTATACTACATTATAAATCCTGCCGCCTCTTTACTTTATGTGTATGAGCACATTCTTTACTTTGAAGATAATTTGTAAGGAATTAGGCTTTGAATTTTGTATGAAACCCAACTTTTGTGTACGCTACTGTTTTACTTGATTTTTATATAGTCACTACCTTGTAGTGGCTATAGCTATAACCTCGTTTTCCGTTCTACTTTCCGCATTAGCCGTACATCCATCTTTGACATGAAAAATAATAGTAACCACAAAGCACGACTAGTGTAACCACAGATTTTTAGGCCCTTAAAAACCAATTTTTAAGTATGTAAAAGAGCCTCTAAAATTTTAAAAATAGGCATTAAACCCATAGTTTTAGACATCTAAAAATGTTTCCACCAGCTAAAAATATTATTTAAGGCATTTAAAATGTATTTCCACTTTCGGAAAGTAAAAATAAAATGTATTAGTAAGCAATAAAATTGTACAGTAAGAAAATCAATAATTTAATAGATTACTATAGCTAGAAAAATTTATTATGTCTTAAATTACATAATACATATGATAGCTTTCAAAGCTGAAAAGTATTCCCCAAAGTTTGAATAGAGCATAATACGTATATGTACCGTATAGTAAAAGATCTGATGTGTTTCACTCACATGACTTTCTCTACCCCTTTACTAACCATTCTTACAAACTTTTATACCTATATCTTCTTCATGTTGGTTGAGATAAACATTTACAGAATTTGTCTTACTGTTTATCTTCTTGTAGGTACATGGAGAATATTAGAATACGTTGGCTTCGAGTGATAGTCAAATCTTGTAAAACTTTCAAATTCCGTTCTCTTTGGTTAACATACATATACAAATGATTAGCTATGTTTCATTTGGGAGAAATACAAATTCTCCAAAACTCACACAAATAACAAGGCATATCTCCAAAATGGTTCACTCTACAAAAAACTTTATTTAGACATAAATTGTGTATTTCCGCAAGTTCTACATTTTTTTGTATAATAAGACTTAGTCGGTTTGCCAGCTATGCAAAAATCATGCAGAGTAAATAGGACTTCAAGGGCTATAGCCAGAAAATTCAAGATATACGTTTCATTTGTCATTAAAATATCTCAAACACTTTAATCAAAATCGTTAGAGCCATTTTCAAGAAAATCAAAATTTTGGAAAAATGTTCCATATAAAGGGTAGTTTAGGGTGGAGGAACTTTTTTCAAAATCTTCGTGTTACATTGTTCAAATACATTAAAGTTAAATACCAACTTTGGTTTTTAACCGCCTTTTCGTCTTTGAACTATGCTGCCCACAGACTGACAGGCGCGCGCATTCACACACACACACACACACACACACACACACACACACACACACACACACACACACACACACACACACACACACACACATACACACACATATATACACACACACACACACACAGAGAGAGAGAGAGAATGACAGAGAAACGTACTTTTTCTAAAAATGCTTTATATATATATATATATATTCAGGAGGCCTCAAAACATATTTCCGTTGAAATCTCGACATCGAATTTTTGGGTGGAATACAATACTTCCTCTGCTATACGTATAAGAGAAAGTAAAAATGTACACTTGTGGTCTAAAGATATACTTTATATTCTAATAAACCACAAAATGCTCTATCAAAATTTAAAGTACAGGATCAACGAAACGTAAAATACCTACACTTTATTGATGATCATTTATATCTTATTTTTCTTGATAATAATAAGGATTAAAATAGAAAATTGTTGATCTAATTCATGGTCATTATATTTTTACAAACATTAAAATTTGTAACACTTATTGGAGGCATATTTTTTCTATTATCAGAAGTATTGATTTTCAGAACTTTGCCTCTAATTAAACTTTCTCCTCTAATCAGCAATTTTCTTCTTACCCCCATAAAAATACCTCATTAAAGAATCCTCATTTAGGTCTGGCACATTATCCAAACACCGGTCCCTGAATTTCGTTTAACAACATACATAAATCTTTCTTGACTTTTCTGAAAGTATATTAATAATTGCATCTTGGACTGCTTTTAGAATTTGTCCTGATGAACCATGACACTCACCTTCTCCACTCATGTTTATTTTAAATTCACATCTGAACCTAGCATCCAAAACTGCAGTATATAATAATAATGTTTGTTAATGTGTTGTGTATTTTTTTTCCAAAGTCTGCATTACTTTTTCTTTAGACATCTCGTTTCCGTAACAAATACATGTCATTAAATATAGCATATATACAACGGTGTTAAAATATTCTTAACGTGGATAAAACAGGTTATAAAATTAGGATCAGCAACTCCCTTCGGTCATATTCTAACTTGAGAGTCTCGTTATTAAAACCTCTACTTTCGTAACTAGTGTTCCAAATATCTATTAGTTCATACGTACACATAAAAGTGCGTATTTAGTGTAAAATTCGAGGTCTAATAATAGCCCCTGCTCCTGTCGTTATGGCGCTATTTGTAAAAGTTATCAGAATTAGGGGCCAGAAGTGCAGCTTGTGTGTTCTGGAGAACTCTTGCGATATAAATAGAACAAAGAAACGACATCACTGGAGAATACAGCTGTCTCTGAGTCATGCTGATGACACCACTGCAGTTACTTGCATCTTTTTATTGCAGTGGTAGGTGTCCCGCCCATAAATGCTCGTGGGACTTGAACAAACAAACTGCTATGATATAGTGTTTCAAAGAAAACTATAATTCCAAGAGAAGGATGCAAACATTGTTGGTCGTCATCTTTCAAAGTATAAAAATCACTGTTTACGATTATTAAATTACACCCAAGATGCAAATTTCCTCAAGCCTGTTTGGCAAGGCTACCACTGTAAACAATGAAAATGTATCAATGTTTCTCAACACAGAGAGTTTATTTTCATACCTGTTATATGGTCAATGACCTTTGGGGAAACCTCGTTCCACCAAGCGGTGGCTGGACCCGAACCTAGAGCACCCACTTACACAATTATTAAAGTAGAATATTATTGGCAACTAATTGTTCTTTCACACTAGCGGTGTATGGCACAAAGTGAGCTGGGGAATTTAATGTGCTGGCACGTTGGACATGGTAGCTCAGTAGTTAGAGCAACCGGAGAGAAATCAGAAGAATCGTGGTTCAAATCCTGGCTATAGCATTAAATTTTTCAGCTCGAACTTGTAGAGGTGTCTTCCTGGCGTAGATCGGAACCCGCATCCTGTGGACCGCCGGGGATTGGAGGATTATGAAGGTGGTCGGGCGGTGTTTGAATTAGGGACCCCGTAATCCGGATCTGGTCGCCCTTTGGATCTGTCCTCTCATCCCTTCCTCCCAGGGGTCACGGTAGAAGCATAAAGGGCCGGGGTATTGCGTCCAGTGCTCTAACGCACCTCCGTTAGTTCGAATCGTTATGTGTGCCTTTCTCTACCAGCAGAGAAAATAACCATTGAATTTCTTTTAACTAATCTCTTCATTTATTTTCCTCTCCCTCTCTCCCTCCGTTTCTCTCCTTCTCACTCTTATTGTCTCTCAGCTCTACAAAAGTGTTTGGTACGGAAAATATAGTTACTTTATTATATTAGAGGCTAGAGTTGTTTTAACTGTAGGTTGCATCAACAGGCAACACTAGTATTTATGCATATCGACTCTTAATTGTATTATATTCTCATGTTCGTATGCAATTCGGTTTGCTGAAAATACAAGTTAACCTAATAGTACAATATTTTACATAATTTCGCTCACACACTAATGCATTTTCTATATTATTTCATCGGAATCAAAGTAAATCAAAACCTGTCGTTTCAAAAACAAACTTTTGGCTATCGAGATACTCAACAATTAAAAACATTATTACTAAATGACAAAGCAGATGATGAAGATGCAATAACATTTCAAACAATATTCAAAGGAATAAACAGAGGTGACGATTATTTAAATTAGTTTTTAAAGAAAAATACAATAAAATGAATGCTTTATTGATAAATTAAAGAGCTGTAAAATATAATCCCAAAATGATAGTGAAAATTAATCCTTGTGTAGCTTGAGTAGGTATATGTATCCTAGTCAACATTATGTTACTTGCTATCCTTTAGATAGCCCATGTGTTCCAATAAATGTAGATGAGATAAAAATAGAGTATTTGTTTATGTACGCTTTTTAACTGTTATGGTTCTCAGCGTCCCATTTTATATTGGGTGTGAAATACCCTTAATTTTGCTCAGATGCCTCTTTATCAGGCTTGAGGTTCTTCTACTTGCCGTAAATCGACACAGGACCACCGGCGTTATTTCTCTTCCGTAGGAAGCCATGCTAAGGATTTTTAAACCCGAAAAAAAAATCCATCGATTTTGGGAAGTAGAGGCTTGCGCGTTGCTCCATGAGCTCGGAGGGTGACGATAACACGATATGTTACGCTTTTTTTAACCCAAGGAAAGAACAACGGAATATCCTAGGGCTATTGCAATTATTAGGAATAATTTGAAAATTCGGAGTTGGGATAAATTCCGTATGCTCTTATTTCTAAAGTAAGAGCCCAAATTCAGCTTATAAAATAGGCTGGATAGTACAGCCTTACCATGATTAAGTTTGGTGGATTCTTTTGAAAACATGTAACTAAATGTATGTCTGTCTATATCTCTAACCTACCTTTAAAAGTACAGAACTTCTGCAGCGGGCAGGAGCAGGCAACTCAGTGTGCTGAGGCTGTATCTATCCAGGACATCTCGTATAGTTACAGAATACACATGTGCCTGAAAAGCAAAATAAACTCTTAGTTTCACACCAGGGAAAAGCAAGGGCAAAAATCCTAATTCTTTTTATATGTAATGCAATTTTTACAGAAACAGAGTGGGTTGACTCAGGCGGTAGTGTTGAAGGGGCCATAGAGGATACCCAATGTAGAAACATTGAGGGCCCCGCTGCGCTGCAAACATCGCACTAGATCTGGCTGCTCTTCGTAATCTCGCGCCTCATCCCTTTCTTCCGAAGATTTATTTGGCCCAAAAACGCACAGCCATGGCCGAAATGCTAATATTCTTCTCCACTCCTAAATCCTTACTCCTAACCTAACTTTTCTGAGATGGTTAATAAGACGTAAGGTATAGTAACTTCAAAAAGAGGTTTCCATAATCCAGTAGGTCGGGCCGTAGCTTGATTGCAAGATATGTCAGCACTTGAACCGTTTGCACAGCTTGAAAGAAGTAAATCAGGCATGGGGAATATCAGCACAATATGGAGGGAAGTTTTCTGAAAGCATAGTTACTTTTCTTGACACCCAAGTGCAGTGTTCTGTTCGAAAAACCTTTCTCTACTCTAATTCTTTCTATTATTTGTTTTGCATTTCAGGACCTTTTATGTATTTCTGGAAATACGTTATTTTTATAAATAAAAGCAATCTTCTGCCAGGTATGAAGCAACTGGTGTCTCTTGGTCCCTACAATTAACTCAGGGATTTTCTTAGTGTCTGTTCAACTGTATCTCTGTTAATGGTGGACTGAAATAATACTGGTGGAAGGTAACGAGCGGAATAGATGGTATTGACAGATAAGATCTATCAGCGAATTTTAGGAATGAAGGTGTCTTGCGATTGTATAAGATAATAAAGGAAGTTTAGCGTAAGAAGAATGTTTACAGTTGTGACAAGTAGGTATGGGAGGAATATACAAGGACGCAAACAGGCATACACTTGCACCTTATAGGATTTTGAAACAGTAGTAAAGAAGTATCTATGTGTCATGTATGAGGAAACAATTGCTTTGTTCAGTGCGGGGAAGCAAATAATTTGAGAGTGGGTGTTTGAGATATACAACTGAATACATACAATATCTTAACAATTCAAGTGTTAACAATCAGAGGTTGGGAAATAAGTATTCTGGTTGAATATTTAGGAAAAGAGGTAAATGCATTACAAAAAGTGAAGACAGAAAACGAGAAGGGTATTTAATATTAAGATAGATGTCTAGTCCATGTCGAGGACCCGGAAGTGATGGCATTTATACGAAAATGGGGGATATGATTGTCGTATTATCATGACTTTCTTTACCCACTCTTCACACACTGTTCTTATAAAGCTTATTCAACTATATACTTCCTATTAATGGAAATACATGGCAGAAAGCCCGGGTGCGGCTGGTAGGATATACCGGTCATGGCGTGAGCTCCGCCGGCAGCTGGAACGGGCTGGAGGTGCTTACCTACCTTAATGACCCATCCTCTAGTAGGACAATAGAGCCTACGGGAACAGTAAGTATTGTGTGCTTGTCCGCTGTCTAGACTGATCTCCCACAGTCACTCTCGACCATTCTACTTCCATAACTCTCTCACTGTATGCGGGACCTGCTCGTGCTCAGAAGGAGTTGTCCAGTCGTTCTTGTAGTGAAGCGTTGGAGAGTTAAAGGTTTACGAAGCGTTCAGTGGACTGCGTCTATGAATCGTGCCGAGTAGCAGTTCAGAGCAAGTTATAATTTGACAGTTCTTTATTGTGATTCGAGTCGACAGTTGTTCTGTAGCTCTGAGTTTGTACAAGATCGATCTAAGTGTAACGTTAGCACTACTCTGACTAGAAGGCAATAAAGTGTGATGAGCAGTGACTGATGTTTTCTCATTTGCAATATTATACACTTATATATTTCTTGTTGTAGTATAAGAAGCATACAGTAGGCCAAAGCAATATAAGACTTTAACAATAAGGAAAAGGTGCACTCAAAAGAGCATTTGGTGTCTATGCGGTGGGTTTTATAAGTTCGTTCAGAGTCTGTGGGTCTTTTTTGTGCATTTGTTGAAGTGGTATAGTTCACACTTGGTACACATTTTACACACGCATTGGTCGCTCGATTGGTGTTATTTATCTTCTGTGAACATTTTGTAGTTGTGTCCGTGAATCACAAGTCCAATGATTGCGTGCCTCTGCTTTTGGTTGCTGTTAGTCCACTCTCGGTTCACCAAGGCGTCTGTTTCGAAGAAGTTGGTATCTAACTCCCTTTCATTTTGCTCTGTCCTAGCTGTTGCTTCAATGTAATGGCCTGCAGGAAGGTTTCTCTGGTGAGCATATACACTATTCGGCTTGATGCATTCTTCGCTGCACCAATGAGTTTCTTTAGAACTCTTGATTTAACCTTTTCAAGTTTCTCCGTGTCAGCTTTACTCTTAGATAGCGATTGTTCTTATTACTGTTAGTCTCTCGGATGTCCCCAATTTTATCTGCGTGATATTACTACTGATGGTACACATTGCTCTTATTGTTACTGACGTTCGTTCCTGGATGTGGACACTGAAGGATTTTGAGGTTGTCTGCATTGTAAGTGTTAGACTCTAGACTTTAAAAAGCGGGTTACTAAATGATGCCTTTGAAAGTCCATTCATCCTTGCATTACCACAGGGAAACAACTTAAACTCGAAATAAGTACAACTATTGCAATAATCAAACCATCAAATCAATAACAAAATATATCTGAGAAGTGGTTAACGCTACACATTTTTCTATTTGATACACATTGTGTGCTTTAATGAGATCTGTATTTTTCTGAAGAAGGATTTTTTCCATCTGTTACAGTTTACTAACGACACAAGAGTGATTCAGGATAAACAGGTCCTCACATACTATTCTCAGAAAATTCAAGATATATATTTTATTTCTCACACAAATATCTTATACATATGCAATTCAAACAAAATTGTTAACTCCCGTTCTATGAAAATAAAAAATAACCAAAACTTTTCCCAGTGAAAGGTAGTTTGGGGTGGGGAATTTTCTTGAAAATGTTCGTTTTGCATTGAAAGATGCTGAACTTAAATACCGATTTCATATTCATCAATTTTTTAGTATTGGAGTCATGCTCTCTACAGACAGACACACACAAACACGGACATGCACACTCAGATACCTTTTAACCCTCTGTAATTCGAACAGGCGTGATTGTCAACGGCCAGACGAAATGCACCAGCAAAATGTCGTAAGTTTAATCTCAACGACTGAATCAAATGTGCCTGCAGTAAAGGATGGGGAGAGCCCACGTAAAATAATCAGTGAGATCATACGTGTGGATGGTGATGGCGTTAATTTAGACTACAATTGTATGCATTTTGACTTTTGTAAAAGAAATAAAAGAAACTACAATAAGTAAGTTGATACATTTTACAATATTCTATCTAAACCTTTGACTTAAGATGTTTGTTGCAAAATTGCAACACGATGCATTACCAAGTTAAAAAAGACTTCTTTTGGGAGGATTTATGGATCTTCAAAACGTGTATACTTCCGGTGAAAGCCCGGATTCGAATTATGTAGCACTTCGTCTACTTCTACAGTTAATTAGTAGAGAAAGTAAAAATTGCATTACACTTAGTTGTAACAAATGTACAATGTTTATCATAGTTTTTGTAGCGAAATATTCTATTCTAACGCAGTGGAAATAGCAGAAAATACTTTGTTGGTTTATGTGTTTCAATTGCAGATGATCCAGGATTCTGTCAGTTTCGTATCTGCACTTCATCAATAACCCTCAACTATTACACATATTCTCCTTTAATGAACCTTCCTCGCATTAAAATGAAGGGTTGAAACACTGAGTTCTAGTTGCAATGACACATTAATAAGCCACCCTTTCCTAGCACCTCCCACCCCTACAATTAATCCCTATCCGACACAAGTCATCATCAGGGTTTGACACTGACAGAATATTCTCCGGTCACAGAGGTCACTTACAATCACACCCTTGGCTACACACCACCAGCCCTCCTTATGTTTTTTTCGCAAAAACCCACCAACCCTTTCCCATTGCGAGTTCTAGCTTTACAGTAATGCCACCCCACGGCATTAAAATGTAATTAATCCTGATGCACAGCGACTCAGTTTGGATATTCACGTTTTATAAATCCTTTGCCGATCCGATCTGTGGCACGCGCGCGATCTGGTGTCTGCTGCTGCTACCGCGCAAGTAAAAAATGAAAAGCGGATTAAACATGGCGCCGGAGCGTGTCGGAGGGTTATCTTTGGCAAGGGGTCTGTAAACTTGGATAGGAAATGGTGAAGGTAGTGTACAGGAGAGGGATGTGAAATGGATATATGATGGAAGTGTAAGCCTGTACTGATGGGGTATTAATGATGCCAAGGCCCACAATGTTTGTGTAAGATGTGAGCTTGCTTGTGCCGCCGACGCCTGCCGTTAATTTCCTTTTATTGTTAACAGAAAGCTGTCCTTTATTCACACCGCGAAACAAATGAACAGCGGAAACTTCACTTAGACAGATAGATGTTAAACTTTCTAACAACTACAGCTAAGGAGTATCCAACGTCTTAAGGTTCCCAGCACCAGGGGCTATTGTGTAACAAACTAACTGCTTGCAATTTGTAAAATGTATCTCTTGTGCGTGATGGCACGATAGAACGGGCAGTTTTAGAGTGATTAGCACTAAATAATATTTGAAGTTGGTATGACTGTGAAGCCTCTGTTTTAATCATAAAACATTGCCATTTCAGTTGCAATGGCGCAGTGGTCAGGACAGCATTGTGCTTTTTCACTAAAGACTTATTATAAAAACAATGACGAAAATTTAGGCGTCATGATACAGTTCCTTCAGTCCACGCTGTGAGAACATGGGTAGAAAGGTTCCAATCAATAGGCTCTACCTTGAACAAGAACCATCTAGGACCAAGAAGAAACTGATCTAACGCCAGAAGAATGGCAACCTCAGTTGGCACGCCGGTCGCCTGATCTTTTAATGAGAGATTATTTCCTATGATTTATTTTTTTAAAAGCTAGAGTACATGCATATATGTAGAAAGATCTAAAAACATAAATGAACTAAGGGCTAGCGGCGTCGTAGCCGAGCGATTAGACTGTTCACCTACCAACTTGGCGGCCCGAGTTCGATCCCCGGGACCCGTATTCGTGGTGGACGAAGCGGCATTTGGGGGGTTTTTATCCAGGTTCTCTGGTTTCCCCCACCACTCGCTCCACACACACACCAATTGCTCAATCATCGATTTCGTCTGACCACCCGCTTCCAGGTCTTCACTCTGTCCGGTTCATAGGTTCGTCTGCTCCCCAACAGGCGTGTGATCCTAGGCACAGGCTTGTAAGTTCTAGGGAGTGTAAGTCCTACACAAGGGGAGGGTAATCAGGTAAAGATGAAGAACTAAGGGCTGACAACATTTCGTCAATAAACTGAGAGATTACAAAGAGTAACGCCAAACTTGCAGAGAAGAAGACAACGGGGTCATTCACAGGAAATGATTGCTATTACCAAATAATAACAAACGTGAATAATAAATGGCAAAGTTTTAGCTTCCAGATGATAGTGTTTAGATATACCTACATAAAACTCCGTTCAGGTTATATTACAGCGATATTAAGCTTGCCCCTTTCTGCGCGCCATACCGTACATCTTGAACAGAAATCACGTGTTTGATTATGGGGTTAGAGAAAGACTTGAGGTTTCTTTTATTTTCCCTTTCTTTCCATTGTAGAATAATTAATATTCTACAAGGTACTTACAGTAAGTAGAGAAAGTATTGTATTCAAATCAAGAATTCTATACAGAGATATCACCGGAAATATGTACTCTGAAGTTCCCTGAACAAAAGTTAAAAAGTAACTATCTGTGAACAGCGTAAATCAAAACCGATAAGTCGGTTAAGTACCAAACACAGCATTTAAGTTCAGGATCTTTCAGGGATACGACACGAAGATTTAAAAACAAATTACTCCATCTCAAACTACCTTTGACACGAAACATTTTGATTTTCTCATAAATGGCCCTATATTTTTTGATTAAATTGCCGTATGTTTAAGATACACTCTAACAAATAAAATGTGTATGTCGATTTTGTTTGGGGGGGTGGGGATAGCCTCTGAATGAATGGCGTAACTGGTAAACCTTAGGAGATAGACACAAATGTTTCTACACAGAATGTAGATCTCGTTAAACTACGTAATTTATGTTGAATAATTGTTTTTGTGGAGTAGCAATTTTCTAGATACTCCTTGTTATGGAATTAAATTTTCCAATAGGTACTTATACTTTTCTCTAGTGGGAAGGCGTTATTCGTCTTTTTCACTCCTGGTTATGCAAAGAGAATGGAATATCAAAGCCATTACTTAACCATCTGCTCTTGAAGGATCTTTCTGTCGCTTAAGCCTACTGTATTCCGCTGTTTCCATTGTACCTATAGAAGAATGGGTAATAAAATAATTTCTATACATTTTATATCGATTAACAGGTAGTAGATAGAAGAATAATTGATTCTAAAAATATTTTGTACTAGAATGAGTAGGGAGAGTCATGAGTGTGCGACATAAGTATAGGACAATTCGAACAAATGACAAGGAATATCTCAGAAATGGTTCGCTCCACAAAAACTATATTTGACAGAAATTGTAAGTTTTAACGAGATCTATATAATCTGTGTAGTAAGACTTTCTCTATCTCTTACGTTTACTAGTTATGCTAAAGCTATTCAGATTAAAGAGGACTTCTGAGGAAAAATTTCTACGTTTCACTTTGCACAAAAGTTGCTTAAATGTATGGCATTTTAATCAAAATCGTTAGGTCCATTTTTGAGATAATCAGAATTTTCTAAAAATTTACCATGTAAAGGACAGTCTGAGTGTGAGGTTTTCTTGAAAAGCTTCGTGTCGCATCCTTGAAAAACACTGAGCTTTCTTGTAAATACCAACTTTGGTAGTAAACCGAATTTTCGTTTTTACTTTCTCTACTGGTAAGTAGGGGAAGTATTGTATTCCACCCAAAAATTCCATGTCCAGATTTCACCGGAAATATATGTTTTGAGGACCCTGAATCCAAAAAAAAAAAAAAAAAGCATTTTTAGAAAAAGGTCCATGTGTGTGTCTGTGTGCCTGTGGACATCATAACTCAAAAACGAAAAGTCGGTTAAAAACCAAAATTGGTATTTAAGTTTAATGTCTTTCAAGGATGCGACATAAAGATTTTGAAGAAAATAGCCCCACCCTAAACTACCCTTTACATGGTAAAGGAGAGAGCTTTAAAACATTTGAGTATCGCACAAAGCCTTCTGTATTCTATCATTCCCCTTGCACCTACAAGGAATAACCAATCAGATAATTTGTACAAATGTTTATTTTAACTAACACGAAGAAGACAGGAATACGAGTTTTTAAGACGTAGTACAAAAGTAGAGAAAGTCATGTGAGTGAAACACATCAGTGTTTGAGTTATATTGTTTAATACATACACAGAAATTATTTCTAAAATACTTTTTTTTTTATTGAAAGAATATGAAAACATTAATTTCTGTTAAAATCTCGACATTGATTTCCGTTGGAATACAATACTTCCTTTATTTACTGTAAGTACGTAGCAGAGAAAGTAATGAATAGCTATATGCATAAGCAACCAATATATACATTTATTATTACAAAAGTTGAAAATGGATTAAGTGGTATTAATTTTCAGTATTATCATTAGCACAAATACTTTGCTCCTGTAATGTTAACGAGAAAAGTTGTTAGGTAAAGAAGATAGTTCACTAATAGTGCATTATGTGTCAACACTCCTCTTTGTCCAGGCATAATGATAGTTACTTAAGCCAAATGCTGGACAGTAAATGCGCAGTCATAAACAACCTTGTGAACAATGCCGTTGGTTCATTTGTTTACAGAAGCCATCTGTTGGATGAGGCTGGAAAATGGCTGGATATCGCCACTTTAGAGATAAAGACGCGTATACAGGTATCCCTTGGGACAATTCTAACTCAATCTCTGTCCATTAGAGACCCCCTGACCACAATCTCGACCATTACCCCAGGCTTCCCTAGCAGCGCATTAGATATGCAAATCTAGAGGCACAAAGACTAGCCTGGGCAGTCTAATGGCTCCACATTAGATGGGGACACTTTCATTAATTAAATCCTTTATTTTCCCTTTCTCTTCCTGTAATTGAACCGGAAGGATACGAATTCCGAGCTTTATTACCCTGCACATTTCTCACTTTATAAATGTTTACGTAGTTTATATGAAGGGTTAGTACAGCCATTTTGTTCGCTAGAACATCACATAGACCATAGCAGAGGAACAATAAAATGCGTTTTCTGTTAAAATAATTTTTATAGGTAGCACCTGTTTCCAAACGCATCAGCAGGATTAGCTTTGTTATGAAAATTGAATAGCTCAATGAAATCGCGATAATATTCCCTAGTTTGTGGGTAAACAAAAATTAGATCACAGAAAAAAAACTAAGGGTTGTATGCGAAAGTTTACTGTTAGCTAATTGTAGATCTATCTTCTGAAATAATAAATAAGATTATTCCTCATCGTAATCTTGTTATAACTTCTTTGGTATGACATCCTTGATAACTTTCTCGTACTACATCTCGTCATCACTGAAGAGTTGTTAAGGTTAAAATTAATATTCCTATAAATATTAATTTTTCGTTAAATTCATAAGAAAATTTAATAAATCCTAATATTACTACTATAATTCTGAAAGCTGCTACAATAGGTCATGGTCTGTAAGTTACCAAATGATAGGGATGATTTGCATGTATTGACATTATTAGTTAACTTCTCTAGAATAAAGAGTTCTTAGAACTGCGAAAACAAAAGACTGAATAATAGCAACTACAGATGCTCACTCAAAAAGCATCAAACTAAAAAACTGTTAACCTCAGGCACTTTGTTTCATTGAATGTGCTGGAATATTACCCCTTTCAAACGCAATGTTTTCACAACCAATAAAATAGTACATATTAATTATATCTCAGCAACCTCTTTGTTTTTCGTGGTGAGGCGGTCAGCACCCAACTCATAACCTACGTCAATATTGGAACAGCCATTATCTTTCCTTATAAGATAATTATTTATCCAACACCATTCAGATAGTTATTGACGCTTTAAACTGATGCGCCATGTGCAAGTAATTATGCTTTCTTAGAAGGTGTATACATATAGAGTCAAACGAAAAATTATGCTACTATTTTATCTGTTAATAAGGCTTATTTCAGCAGGAATAATAATTTGGGCAATTTTTTGTGGCATAATATTACACAGAGCAAGTCTTGAAGAGTGCGCCATAGAACAATTGTAAATCTACATTTTCTTGTTATTCATCAGTTTTTCTCTTAAGCGCCTCGTGTTGCATAATGTATTGCTTTTGTTTTGTACAATCGTAATTTTTGTTAAAGTTACGACGTCACAACAGCTGCCTGAATATCGATCAGTGATCACGGGCACACCTGAGACCTCGAGTGGTATTCTCATATGATTGTTATCAGGTGTTCATATGTTTGTCATAAAAACCGTGGTTAGCACCATACGTGACTTTTATTTATTACTAATGTTTAAATAATAATAGTACACAGCTTTATTCTTAATATCACTGAGTAAATATTTACATAAAAGCAAACAGGTACCTTGTATTGCATTTTCTTAAATCGTTAAATAAAAATACGCCTTTTCTTTTAGATGTCTTCTGAGTGCTTCGATAGCAAAGTGAGCAGTTTTTCTATATTGCATAGTATATGAGGTGTGGTAATAAACATCTGTGTTACACTCAAATAACTTTCTTTTTCTACCCATCCTTCAGCAAACTACTCTTATAAAAGCTTATTCTTCTATCTACTTCAAGCTAATCGAGATGAATAATTAATTAATAATTTAATTATTCCTTTGTAAGCAGAATCGGAACAGGGGAATACTGTAGACTTAAACATTATTTAAGTTTTAAGGCACAGTATTTACCACAACGTTTTGTATAATTTTTAGATATATAACAAGAATTTATTTCATAAAGTCATGAAGGCGGCACCGTGGCCGAGTAGTTAGACCGTTCGACTATCACCAAGGTGGCCCAGGTTCGATACCAGGGACCCGAATGTGATATTGGTGGTGGACGAAGAGGTATCTGGGTGGATTTTCTCTGGGTCCTCCGGTTTCTCCCGCCACTCATTCAACCAAATGTTCCACCATCACCTTTGTACTTTCGCCCGCATTTCATATCATCCTCTTCCTCACTCTCATATCTGGTGCTTGGCTGACCACTCGCTTCCAGGTCTTCACTCTGTCGATCTATACGTTCCTGTGCTCCCCGACAGGCGTCTGACCATAGGCACCGGCTTGTAAGTCCTCCATACGGGGACGGTAAACAGGTAAAGAAGAAAAATGAAATAAAATCATGCAAATATATAAACATATATTTTAAATGCTTCTTTCTTACATTACATTATACATATTTATGCTCTTATTACTGAAATATAAAACATTCAACTTTACCAGGAATCTGTGTAAACCTATTAGTGTTTTCGGGAATCACGATAGAAGTTAAAGAACGTTTTTTATGCAAACTTTCATCCCCTGCAGCTCTCAGTCATCGAAGTCATAAGTTTTGCCTCGAGCAGTGGCAGATTTGAATGTTCTTAGAAACATATCGAGATTCTGGTAGACAGCATAATCTCGCCAAGTGTTTACCAAGTTGAATGTCTATCTATCATCTTGAAGCATTGCAGTTAGTAATTGAGTCGACAGAACTGCTTCGCGTTTTCTTCTTTTATTTTCCCTTGTCACCCGCTCGCTCATCTCCAGAGAAACAGTGGAACATGTGTATCTTGTACTCACTACACAGTCAATCTTCAGTGTCGTGTTGAACATTAGCAATAATAACAGCTATCTGTGCAATAAGAGAGCATTTTAAAGAGGATAGAATTTTAAAATAGCGGAAAACTGCGTGGTGAAGGTGTGCCTAGGATTCACATTTCCACGAGCAAATATATTCCATTCATTCCTATACCGAATAAAATATTATTTTGTATTAATACTGGCCAATCTATATTATTTCATAATTTCATTTTTATTGACAGTACTTTGATGTGTTAGTTAAGATTTAATTTTACTTTTAATTCTAAATATCACCAGAAAATAGGCTATTAATTCCTTGCTGGTTATTAAGAACCATTATTCTTTATGGGCAAGGGTAAAATAATTCCCTTATATGAGTGATGAGCTATGAAAAACGTAAAACAGTAGACAAAAAAGATTATACTATCTTACCTTTCAATAAAGGTATAATTATTCTGTAACTCGATACTTTTAAAGGCAAAATGTGTAAATGAAAAGGGAAATTAGATGGAGATTAGATAAGATTCAAGTTGTATTACAGCACTGACATATGCTTCAAAAGTGAAAGTGTGTTTTTTAACATACACAATTAGTTGCAATCTAAAGAAAGGCAAAATATCCCTTTCTTTCTTCTTTACCTGATTAGCCATAGCTGAAAGACTATTATACAAAAAGGCACATTTCTTTCTTTCTTTTTTCTTTTTTTCCTTCTCTTTTTCCTTTACCTGATTAGCCTCCCCTTATGTGGGACTTACAAGCCTGTGCCTATGGCCAGACGCCTGACGGGCAGCACAGGAACCTATGGACCGGACATAGTGAAGACCTGGAAGCGGGTGGTCAGCCAAGCACCAGATATGAGAGTGAGGAAGAGAATGATATGAAATGTAGGTGAAATGAATGAGTGGAAAGGTGATGATGGAGCAATTGGTTGAATGAGTGACGGGGGCAATCGGAGAACCCGGAGAAAACCCAACCAGACGCCGCTTCGTCTACCACGAATACCACATGTGGGTTCCTGGGATCGAACCCGGGCCGCCTAGGTGGTAGGCGTGCGGTCTAACCGCTCGATCACGGCACCGCCAAAGCAAAATATACATAGATTAATTTAATCCATAATCTGCATTCTATGTATAAAGAAGTATAATAGGAATGTTTGTTCAAAGACAAACACATTCGTATTGCATTTATTTGAGTACAATGCAGGATATAGCTTTGTAAAAATATCTTATGATTTAAATGAATAATTAAACATAAAGATAAAAATTTGTGGGAGCCCGTTTATGATTCTGATTACTTAGATATATTTCATAGCCCCTTGATCTTCGCTAATGATTTAGATCAGCTATTCTGACGTTAAGAAAAGCTAATAAACGAGATCAATATATAGAAACTTTTCTTCTTTATTTTTTCCCGGAATAACTTTCTCTATATATAGTAACTACAACCTTACTTTTAAGAATAAATTAAAATATGTGTTAAATGCATGGAATCCTGCCGATATGATGTGCAGTGCTTTATGTTGGTAAGGAAATACTAAACCACCTGTGTCACGCCCAGTCCCCATCCTTTACCTAGTACTAGCACTCCACTTAATGTTTTCTTACTTTCCCCCTTTTCCTTCGCTCCTGTGTTCATTGGTTAATGTTTGAGTGCCAGACTTGACGTCAAAGCAGTATGAGACAGATTCATTCAAAGGTTAGTGTGGACCGTCATTGCGAAGCATGTCTTCCACCCACCCAGGTGAAATATTTCCGTGTTCCACCCCTTTCGCCACTCACCTAGGCATATATTGTGCATAGCCTAATGTGTGTGCGTCGGACTTGTATTCAGATCAGTAAGAGATTGGCTTACCCCGGTCTGGTGTAGAACACATGGTAAGGTAATAAAGGAAACAACTAGGTATAGAAATGTCCTCGGTGGTCTAGGGGTAACATGCTAGACTCTGGTTCTCGAGGTCGCGGGTTTAAACCCAGCGGAAGGCGATGGATCTTTTTGGGCGTAAAAATCCTTAACATGGCCGCCTTCGCAAGGGAAATAAAGCCAATGGTTCCGTGTGGTAGATTTCTGGCATGTAAGAGAACCGCAACCCTGAAAAATAGGCCTCTGAGAAAAATTAAGCGGTCTTACACGCCCCAAAATGGAATGGGGCGCTGAGAACCATAATCGATAAAGGGCGTCCATAAATAAAGACTAATTTTTTACTTCCTCTACTGGTATAGTAAGTAGCGGAAGTATTGTATTCTACCCAAAACTTTAATGTCGAAATTTCACTGGAAGTATATACTTTGAGCCCCAATGAATCCAAAAAAAAAAAAAAAAAAAAGCATTTTTAGAAAAAGGTCCGTGTGTGAGTGTGTGTGTCTGTCAGCCTGTGGACAGCATAACTCGAAAACAAAAAGTCGATTAAAAACCAAAGTTGGTATTTCAGTTTAATATCTTTCACGAAGATTTTGAGGAAAATTCATCCACCCTAAAGTATCCTTTACATGGAAAATGTTTCGAAAATTCTGATATTCTCGAAAATGGCTCTACGATTTTGATTAAAATGTAACATGTTTAAGATCATTTTCTGACAAATGGAATGCATGCTTTATTTTTTCTGACTATAGTCCATGTAGTTCTGTTTTATCTTGATGACTTTTGCGTAACTACTAAAGCGTAAGAGATAGGCCAAATCTTAGTGTACAAAAAATGTAGGTCTTGCTGAAACACACAATTTATGTCCAAATACATCTTTTTGTAGAGTGAACCATTTCGGAGATATTGCTTATTATTTGTGTGACTTGTGGATTACTTAAATTTTCGTCAAATGAAAGATCGTTATTCATTTGTTTATTTGCTAGCCGTGCAAAGAGAACAGAATACGAAGGTTTTAAAAGGTTTGACTACCGCTCAAAGCGTACTGTATTCTAATATTCTCCTTGCACCCACAAGGAGATAAGAAATAAAACAATTTCTAAAAATGTTTATCTCAACTAAACGAAGCAGATACAGGAATAAGAGTTTGTAAGAATGTTTAGTACAAGAGTAGTGAGTGTAACACATCACATATTTTTAGCATAGGGAACAAAAAAATCGGCAGAGTTCCATGGACTTGACAACTATGTGCACACTGATTCTGAGTCCAAAGTACGCTGGTCTGCGCTGATCCTAGTAGCAAGGGTCGCTGGAGTGTGTCTTTGGCGCTCCACCACGCAGAGTTTGGCGGGCATGGGTCTTTGTGTGTACTGGGTATATGAGAAAAGGTGAATAACATGAAAAACAGGAAAACTCAGACAAATAAAGTTGTTGTAGTGTTTAACGCCCGCTTTTACTACTACGGCACCGCAGGCGGTGACACTGATGATACATGGAATGAAGATGGAGCACCGGTAGAATGAGATGGCGGGGGAAACCGGAGCACCCGGAAAAACCTGCCCTGACGCCGCTTCGTCCACCACGAATACCACATGCGGGTCCCTGGGATCGAACCCGGGCCGCCTAGGTGGTAGCTGAGCGCGCTAACCGCTCGGCCACGCCGCCGCCACAGACAAACAAAGCGGAAAAAGTAGGGAAAAATTTAAAAAAAGCAGGCACTTGCAAAAAAGAAATAAATGGAAAGAAAACAAGAAAGAAAGAAACACAGGTATTACAACATAGAACTAAAACAGGTTTGTAGCGTTATCAAAAAACTTGGGTAACTCAGGTTTTGGTGATCTAACGCAGTACAAATTCAAATTGGGTGAAAATCTAGGGAAATAATATCAACATTAATCTTTGTTTTCTACTGCCTATTAGATACTTTCTCATTTGGCACCTTTGATTTACTAATATAGGCAATATTTATCCCTCTGTGTGGCCCTCGAAGCACTCTTGAACACAATACTGTAATTTTGTGTACAAGTGAAATAATAAGCATTATTACGATGATAATTATAATAATTATAATAATTCTTCTTCTTGTTCTTCGTGTTCTTGTTATTATTATTATTATTATTATTATTATTATTATTATTATTATTATTATTATTATTATTATTATTATTATTACTATTATTATTATTATTATTATTATTAAACCCCATATTTTAAATTTACATAACAGGTATCCTCAACAAACTTCGAAAAATGTAAGCTGAAAATACATAAGGAATTGAACAAAATCTTCATCAAGAAAATAACTTTAAAGTGGCAAATATGCAAGAATACAAAGAAATAAAAGATTTAAATGTTCACGCTGTTTGCACACACGTACAAATGAACTTTGGATTTGGACATTTAAATGCCCAGAAAGGCAGAGCCGCAATAAATTCTGATTCTACACATTTTGAGAATTTTTTCCTAGAAATTTAATTTTTAAATCTTTTTTTCTAAATGTCGAAAAATGTAGTATATCACCAAACACCTTAATTCTTATGAAATTCTGCTAAATTAGATTAATATATGTATTGATAACCCTTATAATTACAAACAATTTTATTTTTCTACCAGAAAAGTTTTCGCATTTCACCCACAAATTCGTATCAGTATTTAACCGAAAATACACCTTTTGGGGAAATTTTAGAAAACTGTGTATGTGTCTGTCTGTGACCAGCCTAACCCAAAAATGGCATTTCGGATAAATACCAAACGTGTTATTTAGTCTTAGTATTTACCAAAGATGCAACGTGAGCATTTTCAACAAAAACCGGTTTCTCTACATGAAGGATTTTCCAAGTACTTCGTTTCAAAAATAGCTCTAACGATTTAGACTGAAACGCCGTATGTTCAAGTCAATAACACGATAGATAAAATACTACTGTGAAGTACTCTTAATTCCAAATAATTTTGTTTTATAAATAATAAAAGAAAATAAGCTACTACAATAACATGTAGATCTCTTTAACACATCAATTTATTTAAAATAGCTTTCTATGTCATTAGTTGCTTCCAAGATATCCTTGTTTATTAATTTTAATGCTTTAATATTTCATTCTTAAAATGCTGTCGGTATTGTCTAATTTTTCTCATGATATCTGAGAAAAAGTGTGGAATTTACCAAGTAAGCGTTTGATTTATCAGTTCGGTTTTATCTATCCACCTTACATCTACAATAAAACGGATAATGAAACCATTTTATACGAAGATTTCTCGCAACTATTTCATAAATAGAGGCGTTAAATTGTCATATACGGATTACCATCTGCTCATTCTTTTGTTTCTACATATTACCTTACGGTCACTGTTTTGCTTAGTCAGTTTCGCCAACTGTATTCCATAAGTCGCTGGAAAAAAATTTGTCACACATTATAATCGATTAAAAATCAAAACAGCACTCCATTTAAATTTGACAACTGTGTTTTTAACACTTCTTTTGATAATTATTGTATTTCTCCAGAAGAAAATTTATTTGTTAACGTTAAAAATTAGTGAGATTTACTTTAGATCATAAAGTAGTTTTTTTATAACAAAAGAAGATCAAAATACACGTAATTTTTGGGTTTAGGTCTCTTTAGTTGGCACTACTGAGTAAATCGAACTACACTAATTGAATCGGTGATTTGAAAAGAGAAACAAGTCCTACAACCAAGAACCACTTAATAACATCCAAAGTTGGCATCTTGGAAATTTATGTCCCATAGATAACTTGCAGGCCTATACATTATTTATCGTTTGGGCCATTCAGTGGCCTCAATTTTAAATCTAATTGACTTACAGGAGACTTTTTATATTCAGGACTTGTTTCCTTTATAAAATAGACAATGTTATGTAAACAGTAAGAATGTTTTGGACTTTGTTTATGTAGTTGAAGGCTTGTGAAACAAAATATTCTGGTAATAATCTTTCATGAGGTTAATTAACATACATTGACATTACAGAATACGTTTAGCAATAGTTTCATAAAGTTCAGCATCAGTTTTTGGCCATATCATAATTTTCTGATCGAAGTGCAGATGTACATCTGGAATGTATTGTAATATTTTTCAAACATGTGCTATTTTCTTATTGTTGATTGGAATAACAACTGCCCCATATACTTTCCGGGATGGCAAATCTGAACAACTGTTTCCTTTTGCCAGTTTGAAAGAGTGCTGGGTAATGCCATCAATATATTCATGTAGCTAGAGGTAATCAAAGTGTTTTATATCGTAGGTTAGATGAATGATCATACTTTGAAAGAGTGAGCCCAGGTTCACAATGAGAACTATCAGGATGAGCAATAGCTTTGGTTGTCTTCTTGAAATACTTCTGCCACCAGGTTTTGAAGTCCATGATAGCATCGGTGTCTATTACTGTTGCCATCCTGATTATATTAAAAACATGTATTGAAATGAAGTATACACTCTATCATGACGACGAAGGAAAAGTTACTGAATCCAGTAACCTCTTTGCAATTAACCAGCCCTCTCTGAGTGTAAAAGAGAAATTAGTCCTGGAGTTATTTATCTTTTAAAATTAGTGGAATCCTTAATCGGCTGTAGGGGTCATGCTTTATGCAGGACAAGTTTATGTATTACACTAATTGATAGCTTGAGGAGTGAGAAACAAAATGTATACTTCAATTTATTTTTGCAAAAAATTTCACTTGTTCCTCTTTTCAAATCAATTCAGTTGAACTGAACATATTTCAGGTTATTTTTAATAGAATTTAGCATTTTCTGGTTAAACCTTTGTCATATATAATTTAATATTTTATTTATCAAATAGCCCAGGTACATATCATTCAAAAGTCTGACTTTCCCCTTGTAGCCCCAGAATTTGTCAGTTACATCAGATGTCTTGTGATATTACTTGTGATAAACATGCAGTAGATGGAAAGAAAAGCTCTCGCAGGAAAAGTTTGCTAAAGCTACATAAAAATAAAAGATAGTAGGGAGAGAAAGGCAGCTGAACGTAAGAAATAAGCTTCGCTTTTTATCTTCAACGTTAGAACTAAATAATGAGTTATTTCTCGTACATAGCACACTCGGAAGCACGACTGAAGTTTCCGTAATGACAGAAGACTTGCGTCGCTCTCGCAGGAAGAGATACAGATCAGCTGATGAACACGGGGAGTTAGTTGTCTGGTCCGTTGTGATTAATCTGCAGCAACACAAAAGCTTTATGATACCAGAGCGGCATTAATCAAAACGTCACGGTGACTTCGCTCTTTATTTCTCTTGTCAAGTATCAATTTAGTGGCCTGGCCTGTGTAAATCCACCTTCACTTCCGATTCTACTCTTTCTGTACCCTTAATGATTTTACCTATATCGTTTCTTTAACATGAAAAGAGTTCATGAAGTCATTGTTCGTTTCTAACACAACACAGCAGAGCACTAAGAAAAGTAAATTAAAATGTCGGTATTTAAAAAAAAAAATACAAGTGTAATGGAGTTTGTTTGTAAATAAATTTGTTTTATAGTTTACAACTACTTACATAATATTTACGAGTAATAAGCTTGTGAGTTTCGTTAGGCTGACAGCGCATCCAGGGTTTCCTATTTTCATGATGCTGACGCAGTGTACAGTCGGCTGTCAATGTTTTCCGATGGACGAGAGGGCTTAAGGGAAAGAGACGAAACATTTTCTTATGGATTACTTGTGTCTGGTCCGTCCGGCTCAGCGATGGCCTCACCAGAGGTATGTGTTCCTCTGATCTGTGGTTAGTGGGAAGCAAACAAGGTGCTACATAATAAATTCTATTCTATCCAAATAGATAAAAATCAGCATACTCTTTTCTGCACGTATTTAAACAAGTAACATTGCTTTCTTGTGGTAGCATTGACGGCATTTAAGAAGAATGTTTAAACAATTCCTTAAATAAAGATAATACATATTATGTATACCTCGTTAATAATAATTAATAATAACAATAATAATAGATAAACCAGTTCAGGTTTAGAGGGTGATAGGCAAGAAAGCTGAAGGGGAGAAGCTACATTATAACCTATAGAGGTTGATATTTCATAGTTTTTTGAAACATGCTCTTTTGATATTTGCCTTAGTTATATTACTTATGTTACGCTAAACTTTCATTTTCATTTGAAGTTGTGTTTTCTTATTATTTCTTTATTTTATTTGTTTTATTCTTCTTTAAGCGTCTTAAATTTAATTTCATTATAGAATGATATAATGCGTCTAATGCTCAATATTCAGTTTCCATCTTCGCTGTGAGTTGGTTCTAGATTTATAACGTTAATGTTGTTTTCTTTACATTTCGATTACTTTCTTACGAGCAAGTGTAAGAGAAATGTTGGAATGATATTCTCTTTGGACTTACAAACACATTACACCCCTTCCCCTTGTAGACAGGTATGAGCTGGCATGTCATCCTTACAGGCCACGTGGTACAACTATTAGATAAGTCTTCCTGGGTCCCCTCCCCCCTCCCCGCGGCTAGGAGCACGTGAGTCGGAAAACATTTGACGCCGACCCTGTACACTCACATCCATTTATGCCGTCCCCACAGTTTTGGGAGGCATTTTCCTGGCCTTCAAAGGTAGCATATGTGTATCAAGGAGAACGTGTGTATATCTGTTTACTTTTTCGCTCATGCCACATATGCTATATAACCGCAAGCAGTCTCTTCAAATGACAAATTGCCTTTCCACTCCACCTCCGAAATACATATTTGTTATAAGTCGCGTCTGCAGTTAAGGGACACTGGGACTGAATTTTATAACATTTTCAATTTTACATCAGTTTACTTAAAAATTGACACACTTAATGTGAATAAACAAAGAAATGACTGCAAAAGTTCAATGTTCTAGCTCAAATAATTTCTCAGGCAATAGAATTAAATGCTTTTAATTAGCGAAACAAATACATTTTTTTAAACACTACCTTCACATTTTTTAGGTAAGTATACTACTGACATTTTTCTGATACTTAAGCAAACTGAAAATGAAAATATTTGATTGCATTTGGTGTTATTACTTGTTGTTTTTATGAAGAAGTCTCAAAATTCCTTTTCTTCAGCATAACTTATTTTTGTGAGCCAATGAATAAAGCCATCATCAAATGTATATTTGAATCCTTAGATACGATACGTTTGAGATTGTGTCTACATTTACATAACAATCAGACCAAAACTAAAATGTTAGTGTGAATGAGTGACTAGGGTTTAAGGGACCGTCAATAGCGGGCCTAAAATGTAAGAAATAAATTTCATAAAAAATGCAAAACATAAAAAAGGCACCCGTGTGGTTAAAATGAAGTAAACGAGTGACATGTCGCTTCTTGACATGGTGGGTCGGGAAAAATGTTTGGCCAAAATGAATCACGTTGTCTATAGAATAGTTATATGATATTTAAAAAGCGTATGCCATTTTCACCTACACATTAAGGTCGAAGGGTTCCTAACACACAATACTGCTTGGTCGAAGAACAAAGACAGAATGCTACACACACACACACACACACACACACACACACACACACACACACACACACACACACACACACACACACACACACACACACACACACACACACACACACACACACACACACCTCCCTGCTATACACGCGGGCTGAGAAGGTTAAATGCCCCGTGAAGCAGTAGGGGCGGCATATATAGAACCCCGGGTAGCATCATTTAACGCGCGTTATAAGTAAAATGGTTGTCCTCTGGGATACTTGTGTCCCGGATTTCGCAATCATTTCAATTGACCACTCCAGGGACCTCACGAGGCTAAATGCCCCCGGACAGTTCTCCAAGCGGCAGAATATCCCTATGCCGCTACTTTGAATCGAACCCGGACGTCCCGCTTGATACGCAGTTGTGCTACACCAGTGTATTAAGGAGACGAGCTATATATCGCATTTTATCGGCCTCTCCAAATTCTTTAGCAATCAATAATCCATTACATTTTACAATCTTTTTCGCTAACCCATGAGCAACAAAGGCAAGATGCATTTATTTTGCATGCTAACAGACAAAAGCAAACATGCTCATAGACGAAAGTACAACATAATGTATTGCTCCGCCGAAGACGTCTCCCTCCCTCACATCCCACCCGCCCTTCTTTCCCTCTGTCCTTCCCTTCTTTGTTTCATCTCGCAACATTATTTGTAGATACGCGACCCGACGACAATGGAGTGGTCCGAACAAAGAAGACTATGAGCGCGGCAGAACATTTTCTGTTCTAGAAACTTTCGACTATCGGCTTATTTACGAGAAATTCGAGAAAAGGTGTATTTTCCAGTGAATTCGCCGATAATTCACTGGCCTATAGAAGCGAATGAGCGAGCCAGTATAAAGGCACTTTTTCAGAGTTGACTGCTGTGTTAAGTTTTAACAGTTAATTTTAAGTATGTGTTGTGCAGAGTCAATGTTGAGAGGCATCGTCAGAGACAGTTTTAGACATTTAATGGTCGCATCAGAGTTGTTTATTGTGTGAAGCAGTTTTTAGTGTTTGTAACGTTGAAGCCAGCTCTTTGTTAGATAGGCTATGCCTGAAATACAGTGAGCTATGTGTCAAGTTGGACTCTGAATACAAAAAAATTATTGCAAAATATTACTATGAAAAATCAAAAAATAAAAGATGGGAACTAACAAACATTCAAACAGTAATTCCTGAGTACCCTCGAAAAACGGCAGTTGCAACCTTCAGGTTGATTACAGAACATGATTGTCTGGCAAAACATTTAAACAGAATTGGGATATATTCTTCTCCACTCTGTCCTCTATGTGATCTGCAAGAGGAAATGGACCGAGACCACCTTCAAATATGCCCGGCCACTTCTAGCACCCCATCCATCGGTGAAAAATATTAGAGAGCAAGAGGATTAATGACTTCATTGTCAGAAATCCAGCATTAGCTAACAACAACAATGTGTCAAGTTAGTGATCGTACAAATTGCGTTAATGTTAAACAGAGGATGATTCAATTTTAAGGGAAATAATGTGACAGAAAAAGTAACTAGACTTGTTATTGTCACTTTGGTGTCAGAAGTGGGATTTGTAAAATTGTCATTGTCATAATATCAATGCAGTCTACTGGTTAAAACCTTTTTTACTTTCTCTTCTTTCCATCGGACGATGAAATCAGTGAACTAATGCTCAAATGAGTCCGAAGTACATAGAGCTTGAAGTTACCCCACATTCGTCTTCTCAGAATAAGGGAAAACCTTGGAAAAACTTCATCCGAATAACTCAACCTAACCGAGGTTCGAACGCGTAACCACCTGAATGTGAGCAGACACGCTACCACCACACCACTGAGGTGGGCTGGGTTAAAACTTGGATCACTAGAGCACTAGGAAAAGGTATTTATGCTTTAGATTCTCGTAACTGGTACAGCATCACTTTTCATTTGTATATGAAACCGAAAGCATGTTTGTTTCCCCTATTTTTCTGAAGTCTAAGCAATTTATTTAAAACATTTTACAATGAAAGTCAACAAATGTGATACAAATGTTTTGTGTTAGTTTTGAAGGACACAGAGGAATCCCAGGTTAAACGAACAGTTAAAGAAATGTGTAATAGAATACGTACCTAGACACATTCCAAGGGAAGAGTTCACGCGCCATTCTTGAACCCTGTGGACATGTCTAGATCTAATCTATATGAAAGGAGAAGGGCTTGGCTATAATCTTGTACAAAGGTTCCAATAAGGGTGCCTCGACCTCTGCCATGTCATGTGATGGTGACCTGCAACTGGCGTCATTGTGACAGCTTTGTTCCGCAGAGGCCCTCAAGAGGAACCTGATTAACAGTGAACTGCTTTCCCCCCATCCCACCTCCCGCAGTTGTCACACGGATACTTCCCTCCCCCAATTTCATTTATCTCCTCTTCTTTGTGTCTTCTTCTTCCTCCAGCACACACATACACACACACAAACCAATCGGCTCACGTAATTAGTTCTGTTCCTTAAGGAAGTCTTCTTCTGCTCATCACAGAAATCCAAGGATCTCGTACTGACTTAGAGTAACACGACCAAAACTCTACCACGAAATATGAAAGGCTCATCCTATTATTGAATCAAAATAATGTACACATCCTATAAGAATATCCTTAGATGAAATTTCTAAGTAATGCAGATTTTATTTATTTAATGTATTTTCCTCATTTGAGGGTTGCCAAAGAGACAAAATATAAACTACAATGAACACATTTTTAAGTTTATAATTATATAAAACTAGTTATAATACATTAAATTAATAATGATGAACTTCAAGGAACTGTAAATAATACTGTGACGCCGGGTGTGGCGCACAACAAAGGACGGTCGGGGTTAAGCTACTTCACACCACATACCAGGCCGGTGAGCAACAAAGACGCAAGCTCAAGCTTCTCCACACCACTCACGTGAACAAACACCTGACTAACAACCTTTAAGCGGGATTTTCCAGAGCATTCGAGAACTTTTCGACAGCCGGCGTGTTTGTAGAAGTTATAGAAATGACTGTGTGGCTTCACCCTGCTGTATAAGGAGGCAAGGAACCAGCAGAGTAGAGAGTTACAGATATGAATCGGTCAGAGTGTCAGTGACTGCAAGACAGCTGTGTGTGGACGGGGGGGTGGGGTTACTGTCATGAAAGATAACTCGCGTCAAAGTAAAGAAGATTTAGGAGTGATTGTGCCGTCAGAGTTAGTGTATGAGAGAGAGAGAGAGAGAGAGAGAGAGAGAGAGAGAGAGAGAGAGAGAGAGAGAAAGCGGAGAAAGAGATTGAAAGGATTGAGTCAAACCTACGAGAGAAAAACAGTTGGGAGTTGTAATGTCACGAAAGACTATAGACTGTGCTACGTCAGTAGAAGGAAACTGTGGTTTTGTGCAGAAGTTGAGAAGAAAAATAAAGTGATAAAAAAGTAACTGGACTGGATTTGTCGTTTTGTCACACTGGTGTCAGGAGTGGGATTCGTCGAATTGTTGTTTTGTTATAATACGTGTGTTGCTTTTTTAAATGCTTTTCTCAAATGGGAAGTCGTTAATCGTGTTTTGTTTGTTTTGGTTATGCAAAGAGACTTTCAAAGCCATCACACAACCATGCTCTCTTAAAAGATTCGACCATTGGTTAAGCCTACCATTTTCCCCATTGTATCTACAGGGACATGTGTAATAAAACCATTATCTTGATTAACGTGAAGTAGACAGATGAATATGGGTTTGTAAAAGTACGTAGTTAGTTGAAAATGGCTAAGAAGCTACTGTAAATGTAACGCATAGAGTTTTCAAGTATCTATTCGTTGAATTTATGCTGAAAATTTGAACAAAATTGGTTCCAAACTACATTTCTAATGTGTAAAATTGTAACAAAAATTAGTCAGTAAAAGGCGTTGAAATAAGGACATGCGATTAGGCCATGCGTCCTTAGGCATCTAAACGGCCACATATTTAACCTTTAAAGGAATATGTAATTTATTCTAAAGGTTCAAATTATTTTTTGTATGTAAAACTAAGTTTTGAAGTGTTAAAAAATTTTGGCCAAATTTCAGCTATGGGTATTGCTAAAAATTACAATTAATTATATTGTTTCACACTATTATGAATGATAAAATAGTATAAAGTGAAGATTAACATTTGGAACTTCAAATCAACATACACAATTGATTTCTTTGCAGACATGGTACTGAAAGAAACAAAATTTTGGCAACTCGTATATAAAAAGTTTTTTGTTAGTTACAGTGTGCTTAATTCTGGGCGTATAGGCAAAGATTTGGTTTCAATACGTAATTTCTTCTTGTAACAATATTCGTAGATGGTGTGAACAGGTCCAAACGATGGGATGCCTCTATATGTAAAGGAAAAGCACCGTGTGGCCGTGTGTATTAAAGAAGATTGTGGAATTACTGCACAGAGCGCAGCAGAGAAAAAATAAATTTTAAAAAATCGGTACGGGAGTAGAGTCGAGAACTGGCAATTACAACAATTTGATTGTGGAAGGTGTTAAGTAAACGTGCCACCACTACCTGCAGCGCTACCGGAGTTGAGACGGAGGGATGTTGCACTAGGCGTGTGAACAGAATGGACTACCGGCTGGTTGTAGTGTTACAAATGGATCCCATACTGCACACTGACAATTTATTACAACAATTAATAGCAAAGCTAGACATGTAGGTTTTAAAGTTAATGAAGAAAACATTAAAATAATGATACAAATAGAGAAAACAAGAGAAATAACGAAGCATGCAAAATAGGAAGCGATAAGTTGGAAATAGTAGATAGATAATTATCTATTACTACTTTGTATATTAATCATAATTAATATCTGGGTACAACGATGAATCAAAATAATAACGAAAACAAAGAAATTAAATCTAAAATATAGGCTGCAAAGAAGACGTATTATTCGCTTCAAAATGTGTTTAAAACAAACAAGGAGAGCGAAGATTAAAGTATACAAAGCACTAATTAAGCCTGTATGGATATATGGATGTATGTCAATGTTGGACACCATCCTCTAACTCTAGAAGTATGCTAGCTACAACTGCAAGGAAAATATTGAGTAAGACTTATGGATCAATATAAGATAATGGAGGTGGCGAATTGAATGGAATATGTACTCTATAAATAGTTGGATATTAGGAAAGATATAAGGCTAGGCAGATACAGTAGAAGATGCTGTAGGAAAGACGAGTATCTTGCTGGGCGGTAGAGTATGGAGAAGAAGGACTATGGATAAGAAAGACTATGGATAAGGACAAAACAAAGCAAAGACTAACTACGGCTGAAGGCCACATTGGACTGCAATGCCTAGAAGAAAAACAAGAAAATCCTCAGGTTTTCTTCGGTTTAAGTAATGGTTCAAAATTATACTGTATAGCATAGAAGAAAAAATATGTAAGTTTAAAAGCCCTAAAGTCGTTTCTCTACACCATGTAGAAATATCTGGTATTTGGGTACTAAATTCCAAGGGTATGTGCGAGGGACGAATTGGAAAAAGAAATTGCTATCTGAATTTTACACCCCCGCTCGGTGAACTGGTTGAAGATCTATTGGTAGTCCAATGGGTAATTTTTTAACACCGACAGTGTGCCGGAATTTCGTCCCACAAATGCTACTTTACACGCCACTAAATGCACTGATATGAGGCTATCACTTTTAAGTACGCTTAAAAACCATTGGTCCAAGTCAGATTCGAACCCGCGATCTTGGGATTAATAGGCCAACGCCTAACCAACTGAGCCACCCATACCTACTCTACTGGGTAGGGAAGGACAGAAAATAACCTAACGTTTACATTGTAACGGCTATCTTATGTACTAATTACAGAAGTAGTGGATACAGAGTGACTAATTACCCAGTAATGGTCCCAAAAGTAACGGATACAAAGTAACTGGTTACCTAGTAACGCTCACCAATAACGAAGACAGTAGATAACTACTAGTTATCTGGTTAAGGGTTTTAAACTATAATTTGGCCTGTTAATAAGTCTGAGTGATATCATTCACTGCATGTGCATTGGTATCGTTTAGCAGGAACTAATCACTTCACCTCGTTACGCAGTATCAAACTCTTCCGCAAGAGATCGTGGTATTATCTATCGGACAGGGTTCCTGTTTGATAACCGATCAGTTGCCGTCCCGCACAGCGTACTAAGCGTTGTCGGTGATTTTTTGGGGCACCCCTAATTATGAGAGAGCAAACTTTCATACAGAGAACCAAAGGTTGTGAGGTATGGACTATAGAAAGCGGGTGGGGTCAGTCTGTCACAGAGGAGGTAAGATACAGTCGGCGCAACGAACGTTGTAAATAACGTTGCTGCATAAGTTATATTCAATGCTGTAAAATATTCTCTCCCAAATTCTTATACAAGTTCAGCAATATGTGAATATTTCGATTTTCGTGCTGTGTGTGGAACTAGTGACCATATGCGATAGACAGTGAGCCCAATTGTTTCGTGCTGTCACTGTACTCGGGCAATACGTCACGCTCTGCTCATGTAACAGGTAACTTGCGATCGTCTCATTTTGCGATAGCTGTATAAAGCTTCAAACCCGTTAATTATGAACCTTGATACACTTGAAACCAACTGGGATTATCTGCATCTCTTGTGAGGCTAGACAAAAATGTATCTTTCATCGTTAATGTTACGGATGTGCTATGAGAACAATAGTGATGTAATTTGCTTTGCTACGACTGTTTCAATTGAATTTATATTTAAGATCCCTGTGCAGGGATGCAAAAACAAATGCGAATGAATTTTGTGATACTAGACCACCGTAGTAATCAAAGTGTTGACACAGTTAGAGAAACTTCCTTTGAGATTGTGTCAAATAACCAAGTCTGTATCAACTTCGTTCATATTTAAACGAAGTCACAGCTAATAGTTAATGATATTCATTAATGTAATGTAACTGCGGACGTGATAAGCATGAAAGGAAATAACTTAATCATTAGTAACCATTACATGTAACCGCCGGCACACTGTAAGTGCAACAGTTATAACTGTTACCCGAAAATAACTGTTTGCCGCATCCTAATACTAGGAACAAAGAGCCCAGATTCATCTTTATCCAGTTCTCCAGGGTTTGGGTAAACGTCAGATAGTAGTCTGACAACTGCATTGGTGTTAAATTCTCCAGAAAGTCAAAAAGAAGTCTGTGGAGTAGCTGATTTACAAATTATTGTAGCAATCGTTTTACAGATGATTTCCAAAATAAGTTACATTGTAAAGTTTTTCTTATTTGCACATTCAGAGTAGCAAGGTATCATTAAATCTTCGATGTGAATACTTACCTAACTTTCTCTAACCATGAAAAATTCAAACTTTTTCATATATCTATAAAAGTGGTGCTATTATTCACGTTATATATATATATATATATATATATATATATATATATATATATATATATATATATTTGCCTTAGAATCATCTTAAGTTAAGCACAAAACCCTTAGGTTACGTGAAGAGAAGATATTTCAGTGTTTAGCCGTGGAATAGCAAAATAAAAGATTAAAAGAAGAAGAAATGCAAATCTCTAAGTGTGTCCGTAAGAATACATATTTATGAACGTGTAAATATGCAGACTGGGAGTTTGAAAACAGTTCAAAACGGCACAAAATAATGTATTCTATACAAAGTATTATTTTTATGAACAGTTAGGTTTTACGAGTGTATTTTATATTAATTCCTTTTTATGTTAACTTATATTATTTTTCCTAGTATGAAAGACTGTTCACAGAAAATACAGTATTATAAAACCAAGGAAGAACTGGTGCCACACGGGTTATGTAACTTGGAGACAGAGCAAAGTCGTGGGTTCTGGTGACAATAACTCCCTATAAAGTTATTGTTCGTGCTCTGAGCCCTTTATTCTATTCTAAAGGCATATGACCCAGATGTAAGTACCTCAGTTTATTACATATTTGGCTGACGGTGAAATGCTACATATTCACAAGCTACAAAAATACCCATTGTGACCACGACCGGCGTGGAGACGTCCTGTAGTGGGTGGCGTGATGGTCTCTCCTGGTGACCTTAATTCGGATAGCTTAAAGTTCTATTTTATGAGACGCCAGCGTTCTGGTACATTCAACAAGTTTCCCAATTTCAACACTTCCCGAGTGATACCCGGAATTTGTTCCGAGCCCTAGCACGCTGCAAGGTGTACCAGCCAAGCACTGGTGTTTTAAACAACTTGGTTAACAGTTGTTTTGAGGAAATAAACATAAACAAAACACTCCCATTTAAAGAAGTGATTGAAGTAGGGATACTTCCTTGAAAATCTTCATAAGTAAATGTTTTATTTGTTAACGACATTGTAAATTACCAGCATTATATCGGCACCACCAGTGTGAATGGGATTTCGACCCACAGTTCTTACAAACCAGTAAATCTACTGACATAAGGCTATCGCTTTCATGCACACTTAAAAACTGTTGGTCTGGGTAGATTTTGAATTCGCGACCTTGGAATCAATAGGGCAATGCCTAAGCAACTGAGCCACTTAGACCAACTGAAAAGCTTCGTGTCGCATCTCTGGAATACGAACATCAAGTTTGGTATTTATATGGACTTTCGTTTCTGAATTAAGCTGTACACATAGATGGGGTGCACGGACATTTTTTAAAATATTACTTTTTTTTGTACGTTTCGGGGAACTTAAGGCATTAATTTTCGTTGAAATATCGACATATAATTTTTGGACCTAATTTTACTTCCTATACGTATCCAGTAGAAGAAACAAGTCTTACTTTGCAATTTCAGATCTGAATGTTTATCAGCGAGCCCTTAGTTTTTAACTGTTCATATATTTGTTTCTGTGTGGCTTCTTATTCGTCCTGGATTGGGTTTTCACACTTGCTGCCCCTGTTTTGACTATTTACAACATTTAGCCTTAGATTGCATTTGCCCAATAGCCTTGCGTTTCTTTGGAGGCATTCACACGATGTTACACCATAAATATAGAGTTAATAAAAATTGTTAGGGCAGTTTAAAGACAGTATATAGATATACGTATATAATACCACAGTTAGTAATAATTATTAATTCCCGTTAATGCAGTCGAGTGACTCCCACTTGTAGCATCCGGACTATGTTTCGTTAATTATGGAGAAAATCTCATTGGGAAGAAATAATGTTATTTAAGTAACTTCAATATAACTTTGTTTATTGTCAGTAACCAACGTATACAATACTAATAAGAAAACACAAGAAATTCAAAACAAATAAAAGGCCAAATTTAAGTTTATTATTACTCCTTGATGACATCAGAGAGAAGTTCAACATATATAATATGAGCTCGCTGTCCCTTTGTTAATTTGTGAGACCGTGAAGACGTATTATTCTTAAGTTGCCAATACAGTACAATTCCGATAACTCGACAACCTTTTTCTTTTAATTTATTTGAATTTTTTATCGTTAAACTTGACTGCAATAATTGTTATTATCTACTTCACGGTATGAATAGTATAGATAAATTTTAATTAGTATACGTGTACAACCTATCCCAATCTCCCTCACAGTGGCAAAAGGGCTGACCGCGTATTGACCTTCGTTATCTAGTCAGAACATAAGCAGCTGGCAGAACCAATGTCACGAAACTTAAAGTTTACCGCTAAAATATGGACACATAGCACAAACACTTGTTTGGAAGGTTTGAATGTTTGTTGCTTTACCCAGTACAAAGACGCTTTTAGACGTAACAATTTCGCAGTGGTTTATGGTCGAGTTCATTTTTGTATTTATAAGGCCATAGGGGTGCCGGGTTATGTTTCCGATTTCCGGGGACCGTGCGTGTCTAAGTACAGTACCCGCTCGCATTATCAGCAGTATTTGTTTATTTCAAGGAGATAAACAGAGATACTATCCACATCATCAGTTTGCATGACGTCACTCATGCAGATCCTAGCATGGTAATTCACCACGTGTAAAAGATACCTGTGTGCATGGTAAGCAAAATTTGAGTTAATTACTCGTGGTTACAGTGCAACTTCCAAGATTTCAGGATTAGGTATGCTTACTGTTGCGTTTCTGCCAGTGAAAACATCGAACGAGAGGAAACGGCAAGTTAACATGACAATGAAAATTAAATTAATTGGATATATTAAAGGGATCGAACAAAGGGAAATATATTAAATTGTAATTAATTTTAAAATATGTTATGCTTTTCTGCTTTCTGTGCTGTGCATTTATGTAATTTGCAGTATTATGTTATGAGCTGTAAATAACACACCCTTATTCGATAAAACTCGACATTTCGGTAACTCGACAGCCTCTCAGTCCATATTAGGTCGAGTTATCGGGATTCCACTGTATTCGAGTAACTATGATTATTATTGTTTATAAATATATAAATGGTCTTGCCAGCGTTTGTAGGCATTACATAAAAGTACATAATTAACTATGTGAAATGGAGTACAATTACGAATTCTAAGTTAGATAGTAATTTTCGCCTTGTGTCAAAGGTTAGCTGTGCCTAGTTTGGTCGAATTCGGTGCAACTGTATAAGCCTTTAAGGAACACACACACACACAGACACACAGGCACACACACACACACACACACACACACACACACACACACACACACACACACACACACTTGTATTAAGATTACAAAACATTACATTTCGCTGTATGAGCCACAGCTCTGACACACAAATAGTTACGTTACATTACGCTGAGGAGCGGTGTGTGCCGGAGCAGGAAACCTTGCACATACCTGGAGCAGAAGAATCTGGAGGATTACAGAGCGTGTAATTAGGTGGGCGAGGGTGCTTGCTCATGATTGGGCTTTTCACAAAGAGACAACTGGATTTTGGTTTTAGCAAAGGTTAAATTAGATCTTCCTTCAAGCTATGCTAATCTCTTGCTCTTCTTGGGGACAACTTTTGAAATCTTCTTCCCAGACAAAGATATCCTTAAAAAGGAGCAGAAAAATTGGTTTCTTTTAAATCTACCCTTATAATGGGATAAGCTAATGCTAATTATTCCAAGTATGAAGCCATTTATCATACACTCACAGTTCTTAATTTCCTGAACTCAAGCTTTCCTTAAACCACACAACTATGCCTAAGTAGATTGGCTATTAAATGTAAATAATCCTATTATTTTTTAACATTCCATGTATTTATCACCTTTACCAACAAAGGTAATATCGCCAGTTTTTAACCTTTGGGACAAAGGCTCTTTTTTTTTTCTTTTCTTTTTGTTAACGTCCTCCAACGTAATGTCATATCGGGTGGTACAAAGGCTCAAAGACAATGATGTTCACTCATTTACATTGGTGTTAATGTTTGAGTTTGTATTGCATTAAATTTTCGCACACACATACACATACACACACGCACGCACACACACACACACACATTTTCACTCTCACTTATACTTCCAGGTTCTAGGGAGGATGGGGAATAATCCTGGCTAAAGGAAAATTCCTATCTTCCACCCGGGAATTGAACCCGGACCACTGGATTTGAACGTTGGCGTGCTAATCACCAGACCACAGAGGTACTCAAGCTGTCATTGCAATTGTGCATTGCTTTGATGTCATATTTGTGTATTTAATGGTGTACACTTTATTGAAATAAATCAACAACTTGCCAAATTTGACAAAGCTAAGAAACACATAAATAACAATATTAATAGCCATTAGTCAAAAGTTTGGGTTTTGGTTTAACCATTTGCAGGCGTATGTGACAGTATTTATAATATTATGATTTCATGCAATTCAAACTTTTAAATACAGATTATATAGCAAAACTATCTTATTTGTGGTTTTAAAGTCCAAATAAGTAGGACATAAGAATGTTTATAAAGCCCGGTACTGTAGCATTAACAATTTTCCTTATGTTGGTAGTTGGAAGTTCAAATTCGTTCCAAACGTTTACAAAAAGAGCTGGAATTGTTCCTCAGGCACCTACCATGTGACCAATATTTTTGATGTCATCCAGCTGGTATTTATTTTTACAAAAGGGTATGGCAGTTGTGTAGATTCATTTTCGAGATGCACTTCCACAGGTTGTTCAAGACGGTACACAAAGCTTATGGTTAGATCGATAAAAAAAATAATTTTTAGACAGCTGATAGTATTTACTATTAGTAAAAGTTGACCTTTTAGCAGTTCACAACAGTGTTAAAAGTATAATATTCCACCACTCAGTGATCAAAAGCTTTTAACACTGCGATAATGCCAACTTTGGTTTCTTACGAAATGTGACCATGGTCTCATTCAAGCAGGCCATGAATTTCAGTTGTACAATGTTTATATAAAATGGCGAGTTTTTTTTTTTTTTTTTTTTTTTTTGATTAACGTCCTCCAACATTGTGTCATATCGGACGAATGAATGAAATGGGTGAAATGATGCTCAAATGAGCCCGAGGTCCATGGAGCTTTAAGTTACCTGACATTCGTCTTCTCAGGGTAGGGAAAACCTCGGAAAAAAACGTTACCCAGATAACTTACCCTAAGCGAGATTCGAACTCGCGACCTCTTGAACGTGAGGCAGACACGCTAACCACCAGGCTACCGAGGCGGGCCACCAAAAAAAAAAAAAGAAGGTGCTGAACCTATTGAAGTTTTACAAGCAGCGGAGAGACTGAAATTAAAATTTCTTTCCAAAAAAATCAGTACAACATTGCATACAACAGATTCTGCATTGGTGCAAGGTAAAACATATTCTTTCCACTGCCTTCTTTGTGTAGAATGTTGTGGTTTTGTAAAAGTCATCGTGTTGTTAACACTGATGCTAAGAAAAGCAACAACTGAACATCGCAGCTCGATGACTATCATGACCATGAAAAAGTAAAACAATAATGTATATTTACATATAATATATCATATACCTATAACTATTCAGCCCTGTATAAAAAATAGTGTATGATGCACGGGCTAAAAGGATTTTATTTTGTTCGCAGGTTTCCTCAACTCGGCTTGCGGCCTCGTTTCGGAATCACATCTACTCACAAAATAAAATGCCCCTTTAACCCTTGTATCATAAATAATCTTGATATGCTATATCAGTCCCAGTGTGCTGCCTGTTGTGGATAAATCGTGAACGTCTTCGTAACTATACATTAAAGTTCTTTATCGTAGTTCTTCGGCGATGGGTGACCTAATCTGATGGTGACGTGAATTCCTGAGCACCTCAACGTGAGGATAGCAGCCCAGGTCGTTAATTTGTTTGGGTCACAGAGGAGTGTTTTGCGAGCACATTGATTTAGGAAACTTATGATGTTTGAATACATTATTGTTTGCAACAGACAATAACTGGCCAGTACGCTACCGATAAAACTTCCATCAGTTTCTCCTACTTGTAGGTAATCGTTGGTAATCAAAAACGAAAACAATGCTTTTTAGAAACGGAGGAAGAACCCCCGCAACAGTGGATATAACACATAAGGGAAAGGAATCTAAAAATAGTATCTGAACTCAAATATCTAGGCCTCGCGCTGCAAACGAGCGCCAAATGTTTCACGAAATACATCACGGAAAAGGCTACGCAAGCTATAATTGGAATCCATGAAATAAAAAGCACTAGATCCCTCAGCATTTAAAGTAAAAATCCTACCAATACTAACTTATGGTATAGAAATTATATGGTCTCTTTACTATGAAAAATCAATCCATCCTGGAAAGAGTAAAAGCGAAATGCATAAAGAAACACCTAGGAGTGTCAAAAACAAAGTCGTATACCTGCTGGCGAGCGAAACATTCCTTATAGAGGGACTCAAGACAAGCATGCTCCTACAAAGCACCAACGCTTCACAGAATCTTCTAGCAACACTGAAGAGGAAAAGAGAAGACATACAACCAGAATTCTACTGCACAGGAGCGATGATGGACCGCGCATGGGCGAAGGAAAATATCGAAATGAGGCCCGTTATCAACAGGTTGACAGCCTACAGATTCCACCACATAATAAGCAAGAACAAGAACTACCACGAACCAAATGTGGACTATGAATGTAGGTTATGTGAAAAGGCATGCGAACTCTATCACATCGAACTATGCACAAGAAAGACAAAGTCAATAGGGGAAAAGGCAAACATGTAGCTTCACTTGGCTATTTAGCAGCAATTAATTTTTATAATCCCTCCATACATTCCTTTTGAAGGAAATGCGAGAAATTAAAATTGGTTTCACGCCAAACGTCTGTGATTCAAATGTTCACACTGACGAGTGCGCGATTTACTATAGCTGTTGTTTATCTCTGTAATACGCATGTTTGTTCATGTAATCGTAAAGGTATCAGTGGTGGACTGTCCCTTGCTGATGGAGCATTTTCCATAAATGGCAACGCTCATAATTTTGAAAATACTATAATGGCAGCTATCTTCGTGATTTTGGAGTGAAAACCAGTACCACATTCGTATTAAGTTTTTACGTGTTTCAAATGTGAAATCATTACCTAAGTTTGAAGCTTATTGTGACAACCATGCATGTCCTATAGCTAGCCGTTCTTACATCATTACTCTGTAACTGCTGAAAATTTGTCGGTTGCGTTCTGTAATGACTTATTATAACCAGATATAAAAGAGGTTCTTTCTTATCGAGTGGGTGAAGTTAGATCACGACTGGTGGGGGTAATCTAAGACTTGTGAGATATATTTGAAAGATAAACTTAAATACCAAGTTTGGCATTCATCTGGCATTTCGTTTTTGAGTTATGGCGTTCACAGATATAGACATGCGCGCACCCACACATACACTATCACTTTAATGTTTCTTTTGTTTTTAATTCAGCGAATCTTAAACCATGTATTTTCAATGAAATCTTGATATAAAATCTTTAGGAGTATATTATAATACCCATCTACGTAGGTATTCGTCCATTTTAAAAATATTTCTAGTGGCTGCAGTTCCACTCGCACACTAGCTATGTCCCTGAATACTTGTGCATTGCACAGAAATAAATTAAAAATAAAAGCACATTACAGATGTCCCCATTATGTCAAAAGAAGTGAAATATACCCGTAATATTTGTTGCATTGTCTTCAATATGCTTTGTATTTTCGGGCGAATTATTACAGCTGCTCTCTCAACATAAAAATACCAGAAAAAATACACGAATTTGTGAATTCTCTTTGAGGGTTTGTGGCATTATATGCTCATTTATAATGCTTTTCACCATCAACAAAGGTTGTTCATTTTTTCATTGCAAAAAGCGAATAGCCAGCGACCTCTTTTTAGAAAATATAAAAAGCGTATAAGGTAATAATAGCTCTTTTGTTTCAGTAAGCGTATCGCTGATTTAATGAGCTATATAGCCAGTAAACAGATGCACCACAAGGAACAATAGCTTTTGATGGGCTTTTTAGACGGCTACACCACTCACATACGTATGATAATACATATACAGGGAATTTCTGAAAGTGCCTACCGTATTGTCCACTTTCTATAGTTTATGGAAAATTAATAATGGAAGTAACCAAAATGTCTTCTGCACACCAAGATGGTAGGTATTGTTTATCCACTGAAATTTAAGGGGGCCTAAGGGAGGGAGTTAATGGGGCAACTACACTAAATATCACTGTAGAGGCAAAGAAAGGCAACTCAAAGAAACAACACCAGACTTGCTACTCTTTCCATTGCTCTGCCCTCCAAATGCTTCCGTCTACACGAAACTGCTATCAAGACACTGGAAAGGCGTAAGTGTCGTGAGTTTAACCAAAACTGGTTTTATAAGTAGGATAGAATTCGCGAATACTGTCCTATTCTGTTTTTAAACAGATACTAATGCCATTGCACCAGGAAACAGTTTAAAACTTATTTTCTGTTGACTTCGATTAAGGCTTATTTTTATCAAAACAGACGTCTTGATTTTGAACTGCAGTCAGTTTTTTTTCTATCACGTCATTTTTTTATCCACCGTTTATCTCGTTGCGTTGGTTAGTTTGAAATGGTGTTTGCTTTTTTCTATCATATCAGAGCTTTCTTTTCCTGTTACACCTCCAAACGTCGTTAGATTTTACTTAACACGTATTTATTTCCTTCTTTATGACTCTGTGTTGCCATAACATATAAGATTTAATGGAAGAATTGGGATTTGCATTGCACAGTGCAAATGAATGGCCACTGTTCATTAACAGCTCAAAGCGTAGCTTAAAAGTTATCTTCCTTCATAATGGACATATATTTAAGTCAATCCCTATTGGCCATTCAGTTTTTCTTTGTGAAGAATATGGAGATATAAAGAGAACCATTGAGTTACTAAAACACCACACACGCACACACACACACACACACACACACACACACACACACACACACACACACACACACACAATTGGCTCACAAATGTAAGGCTCAAAGTAAATGTTGGAACGCACGCCCATTGCGATTAACACAAAGAGTACATCGACGTACCCTATTCTGCCGTACTCTCGCAAAGACACCAGCCATTTCTCTGGTTTAAAAGTTTGTCCGTCTAATTTGGAATAGTAAAGCTGAGATTTTTGTGTTTTGCTTATGTGTTCTGTGTTTGTTTCTTTGATTAAGATTGTGTGTCTTACTAAGATAAATGCAATACTAATTTGCATTGCTGATTTTGCCCTAAATACTTAAACTGGGTAGGAGGAAGTAATCTATGACATTAACTCGTCTAACGCTTAAACGAAGCACCCCAGCAAAAAACTTTCCTTAATAAAAAGTGTTTAAAATAATATTAAATATCAACTCCCAAAGTTTGTCGGTCTAATTTTGGGACATCCTGTACATAGATGTAATATATCCTTTGGGCGAACAAAATTGCCGGGTACAAGATAAATTTTGGTACATTCAGGTAACTTTATTTCTTTACTTTCCATTCTATCTATAAGAATTGAGTGATTTTGGAGGGTAGATGGCCGTAAAAAACCTTACATGAGAGAGAGAGAGAGAGAGAGAGAGAGAGAGAGAGAAAAAACACTGAGGTGATACTTAGATTTACAATCCAAACATTAGTAAAGAATAAGTTTCAGATCTAAGCCAGCAAAAACTTGTTCTCCTGTATTATTCAATTCAAACCTGATAAACTGCCAAACTGATGCATATTTTTTGAGATAATCAGCCGGCAGTAACTAGTCGTGAGATACCATCAGGACGGTCTTATTGCCTAAATGTACTCACAAACTGACAGAATAGACTAAAATTCAGCTGATCTGGCTCTCACGTCAAATTGGCGTTGAAGAAAATTAAAAGTGTCATGAACCAGAACGGCGAGAGACAGCTTCCCAGATTATTGGACCGGAATTTTCTGAGAACACTTCGGTATTTGATAACAGAGGCTGTTAACAGGTGCTGAGAAGTAAACCATTACGAAATCTGGCTTAAAACAACAAGAAATAAGCGTGATAAGCTGTTTATTACGAAAACATGCAGAACAATAACTGAAAATTTGATCGGATGCAACAGATTTCAGCTAAGGAGTAATAAAATGTGTTTTTCTTCACAGGACCTGCTTCCGCGAAAAAGAATTTTAACATAATGAGACTGATTTAGAGTAATTTGGATTGTAAATTATGTTAGTTAAGAACTGAAACACCAGACCAAAATTCCGCTATAATTCACAAATATGTTAAATTTACTTTCATATGTGGACACTACTTTGTGTTCTTACTTATATGCCTCGGGGAAATTCTAGTCTGAATTTCTTGTTCTTCGTGCTGAGTATTATTGTCTTCTAGGTACCCTAGCTCCATAACCTGTGCCGCTTAGAATATAGCGAACAGCCGTTAGTGTCGTTTCCTTCCTAAACTGATCATTAACATATGTACACAGACAATACAGAAACTGCTAACTTAGCATCCTTTTATGTCATCCTTATTGAGATTTCTTTTTACCTTCTCTACTGGTAAGTAGCGATGTCGAGATTTCACCGGAAATATCTGTTTTGAGGCCCCCTGAATAATAAAAAAAAACATTTTTAGAAAAAGGTCTCTGTGTGTGTGACTGAGAAAGAGAGAGAGAGAAAGAGAGTGTGTGTGTGTGTGTGTGTGTGTGTGTGTGTGTGTGTGTGTGTGCGTGTGTGTGTGTGTGTCTGTCAGCCTGCGGACATCATAACTAAAAAACGAAAAGTCGCTTAAAAACCAAAGTTGGTACTTAAGTTTAATGTCTTTCAAAGATGCGACATGAAGATTTTGAAGAAAGTTGCTCCAGCTTAAAGTACCCTTTACAAGGAACATTTTTCGAAATTTTTTTTCTTGAAAATCGCTCTAACGACTTCAATTAAAATGACATATGTTTGAAATATTTTTATGACAAATGAAATGTATACCTATATCTTGAATTTTCTCTATAGCCCATGTAGTCCTGTTTACTCTGGATGACTTTTGAATAACTTGTAAACCGTAAGAGATAGACAAAATCTTACTATACAACAAATGTATATCTCGCTAAAACACACAATTTATATCTGAATGATTTTGTTATAGAGTGAACCATTTCAGAGATATTCCTTGTTATTTGTGTCAGTTTCGGAAAACAAAAGTTTCGTAAAATGGAACATCGTTGTTAATTTTTTTATATGTTAAGCGTGCAAAGAGAACGGAGCCTCAAAGCTATCGCTCAGAACCTACTGTATTCTAATATTGCTCTTGCACCTACAAGGAAATAAACAATAAGATAATTTGAACAAATGTTTATCTTGACTAACACGAAGAAAATATACCTAGGAATAAGAATTTGTAAGAATGGTTAGTACAAGAGTGGAGAAAGTCATGTGAGTGCAAACATCAGACTTTCTAAATTTAATATGGGAATATCGGTAATAAATTTAAATTGTGGTACTGTATGGATATTATTTTCATATCTGTGTGAAGTAGAGGTGACATATGATGTATTTTTCTCATATCTCAGAAAATAATCAGAGCATGAAGTGATCAAAACGTTTATGTGTGCATACATATGTACATCTGCCGAAATCGAAACCAGAAACTTTTCTTAAGGAACAACAGACTTCCTCCTGAGCAGCAAAGGGTTGAATCTAATGGGATATGGTGAAAAGCTCCCGCTTGGCAGGGTAAAGGCAACCTCAGCAAATAAGAAGCAAAGGATGCAGATAAGTATCGCCGTAATCTGATATGCACTCTTATGGTTTCAGACATTCGAGAAGCCATGGGTAAAAACTTGTATTACTGATGTTTGGAAGGCTTTGTGACCTGAAACTACCCCATTGTGTTATGAAGTGGTGCCAGCTCCGCCCCGCAGGTCTATGAGTCACCACCAACTGTGGGAATGCACGTGTTGGTGACTCAAGCCTTTGCACTCCACGGCAACTGTTGCTATTTGTGTACAACTCGCATCGTGGCCAAAATCCGTCTAAACTTTCATAACAGGGATTCACGGGGTGCTTGGACAACATACTCAGAAAAACCTGATATGCTGCGTTCACACGGCCCTCTCTATTCACGCTCCTGCAAACTATTCTTAACCAAACCTATTTTCTGTTTGTTCCTTTTAATTCAGATACGATTATAAAACACATTTACCCATTTCGTTATAGGTACAGAAAACGAATTTAGTAAAATGCAAAGGTGTCATGATTATTTACCGAGGCCTTCGTAGTTTCCCCTTCAACCCTCTCCAATGACAGTAGTATTAATGCTACTGGCTGGACCTGGTTATAACCAAAGTCATGAAAGGGAAGTATTGATTATTTCTCACGAATCAAATCGTTACTCAACTGTTGTTTGATTCACACCATGTCGTACACATCAGAAGCTACACATGGCAAGCTGGTAACACAGTTTGACAAATTTCGGAAACTGCAAATTCACGTAAATGCAATTAAATATTAATGCCACACAAGAAAGGGGGTTTATTGTATATGTATATACAATATACAATATATTGTATAAGAAAACCTTTGATTCAAAAGCAGAAAGTGCATTCTGACATAATGTAACAGACAAACATGTTTAAAATTATTTCGATACGAATTCCAGTATAGATATAAGAAGAATTTGTGGAGGCATTAAACGTTTTATATTTTTCAGTATAATATTGCATTACGCTTAGTGTAAACCTTTACACGTTGACCTTAGAATCACATAACGTGTATCGTCTTGCGGTGTCTAGCAAGGGATGAGGCATAACTAGTGACCAATAGCAGTTGCAATACGGGGCAAGAGGCGTAGCACTGTAATGAGGAGAAAGAAAGGTGGTTAGTGAGGAGTGGGGGGGTGAATGGTAATATACACCTGGCCTCGCAAGAAACCCTCGTTTTAATTTTCTTTGGATTTATCTCCAAATTTTAATCCGTATTATGGAAAAGGTTGCAAGTAATGCAACAATACGTAACCAGAATCGTTTAACCCAATAAATAATTTCAATAAATACTTGCAACCTTTTCCATAATACGGATTAAAATTTGGAGATAAATCCAAAGAAAATTAAAACGAGGGTTTCTTGCGAGGCCAGGTGTATATTACCATTCACCCCCCACTCCTCACTAACCACCTTTCTTTGTCCTCATTACAGTGCTACGCCTCTTGCCCCGTATTGCAACTGTTATTGGTCACTAGTTATGCCTCATCCCTTGCTAGACACCGCAAGACGATAACAACTGAGAGATGATCCCAAACAGTGCACACTACTAAATTCGTTTTGTGTACAAGAAGGTTACAGTATACTAAAATGATATTCAAATTGTTAAAAGGTGCGTCGATGTATGATGGCTTTAAAACTACATGGCTACGAGAAAACAACAATATCAATTTGCCACTTCGAAATAATTATTGCGTGCACATTCACATTGGCCTCGGCCTACTATTGTTTATTTCAGGGCTGGGCAACTAGTGCTCAATGAACGTAGTCTGCTGAGGGCTTTGCACTGATAACTGTATGCTTAGTAGGCTAAAAAAATTAAGTTTCTCAAAGTATTCTGCGAATTGCCCAGACCTGCTTTGTTTTTATATAGCTGCACAATCTATTTTTACGTAAGCTTATAGTTTATTGCATGTTAATCGAGATAGAGCTTTGTAGAAATAGATTCATTACACATTTATATACATTATACATTTCGCTATAGGTTCAAGGGGTACAAGCGTGCAAGGAATACCCGCCCCCGCCCCCCCCCCGCTCCTTAATAAGTTGAGTGTTTTGACGAGAGCTATATTTTTATTTTTTACGACCTCAGTTATGCAAAAGTCATTCGAAATGAAGCGGACTTTTGAAGGCATTCCCAGAAAATTCAAGTTATTGCGAGTAATTTCCTAATTTAATTGATTAATTAATAATGACCGCCTCCATACAGCAGTTGGTAGCGCGCTTCGATCCCCGGTACCAGCACACAGCCTCATTAGGTTCCGGGGGGGGGGGGGGGCAATTGATGAGCTTGAATAAAGAAGTAGCTACCCCAGGTCGCGAAGGCCGCATAACTGGCCGGAAGGGACCGGGGCGCTGACCACGTCTCACCCTCCGGTACTACACCCCACTCATGACGCCTGAAGCAGGCAGAGGTGGGGGATGCAGCGGCCGGGCTTACCGCCTTGGCTTGCGAAGGGCGGTCGCGATAGGGGTTATATCTTAAACATGTGATATTTTATCAAAATCGTTCGAACCATTTTAGTTGTCAATATTTTCTAGAAGGGCAGTTTTTAGGGTAAGAAAATCTTCGTGCCGCATCTTTGGAAGACGGTTAACTTAAATACCAAGTTTGGTATTTAACCGACTTTCTGTTTTAGAGTTACGCTGTTCACTGTCTGACACACTGACACGGACATTTTTGTAATTTTTTTTCACTCCAGGGGTTCCAAAATAAGCATTTCTGGTAAAATCTTGATAGAGAATTTTTGGGTGGAACGCAACACTTCTAGATAAGAAAAGTAAAAATATGATTGCCCACAAATATTGTATCGTATCTACCAGGTTAAATCCAGGGAGCAGAAAAATCACCTTATCTTGTTTTCCTGTGTACAGAGGAGCTAGGTTGGAATACAGTTGAGATCTTGAAGCTATGTACACAGTAGATTATGCAGGAGCACGCCGCATTCTCCAGGAGGAGTAAGCTTGAGTTTCCCAAGGGTGGTTCACAGTTCAAATCCCTTGCGATCCCTTGCTTGACAGGAAGGACAAAGCGGCTGGAACATCATCAATCTTCGTTAGAGACCCAGACCCCTTGCCTTTCATCATCACGGTGCTGGAGAACCACGATCAATCCCCGACAGGGGAGCCAATAACTTTGGTCTTAGATGCTGTTTATCATTACGTCATCATCATCATTACTCGCGTTCCTCCTGTCCAGAGCAACCTGATAAGATAAAGCGTCGCTGCTATATCACACACACAGAGATACTCTGCCTTCAGGCTGTAGCTATCTACCTGATAAATTATGACAAACAGCTACTGTCCAAATTATCCACTAGGCAGTCACTGCTGCAATGATTAATTTTTAAGGATTAAACAGACGTCTCTGTTAAGAAAGATAAAGGAAGCTGGCCCCGTAGCTCAGTCGGTACTGTATAAGGGATCCCAGGATCGATTCTACGCTAGGGGAGTGGGAGTTTTTCTCTAGCCAATATTATTCTCAATCTTCCCCAGAGTCTGGACGTATGAATAAGAGTGTGAATATGTTTGTAAGTTTGAGGTATAAGATCCCTAAAGACTGAAAACCTACCGTTAAACGAGGAACGCCGTTGTCGTTAGGCAATATGTTTCACAAGGGGAAACCCCGATATGGCCATCGGGATTAAAGGGGGTATATAAATGGAACAAAAAAATCTGATGTGTTGCACTCACATGACTTTCTCTACTCTTGTACTAAACATTCTTACAAACTCTTATTCCTATATCTTCTTCGTATTATTTGAGATAAACATTTGCAGAAATTATCTTATTGCTCAATTTCTTCCACGTGCAACGGGAATATGGAAATATTTGAGCGAGAGTCAAATCTTTTAAAGCTTGCACGGTTAACTTATAGAAAATGAATAGCGATGTTCCATTTAACGTAAGTATAAGATCTCAAAGACTTACAAATTTAATGAGAAATATCTCCGAAATGCTTCACTATACAAAAAATTCAGACATAAATTGTGTGTTTTAGCAAGATCTACATTTTTTGTAGAGTAAGATTTGGTCTATCTCTTATGGTTTATCAGTTATGCAAAAGTTATCCAGAGTAAATAGGACTTCATAGGCTATAGTCAGAAAATTCAAGATATAAATTTCATTTGTCATAAAAATACCTCAAACATATGGTATTTTAATCAAAATCGTTGGAGCTATTTTCAAGAAAATCAAAATTTTGGAAATTTTTCCCAAAGGGTAGATTAGGGTGGGGCTATTCTCTTCAAAATCTTCGTGTCGCATCCTTGAAAGACATTAAACTTAAATACCAACTTTGGTTGGTATTTAAACGACTTTTCGTTTTTGAGTTGCGCTGTCCAGACACACAGACCTTTTCCTAAAAATGTTATTTTTTTTTAATTTATTCATGTGGTCTCAAAACATATATTTCCGGTGAAATCTCGACATCGAATTTTTGGTGGGATGCAATACTTTCTCTACTATATGTAATAGACAAAGTAGTAAAAGCTTAAACGTTTTCCCAGTTAAACGAGAGTTTTCAAATAGTTTTGGTAATTTAATATTCCTAAGCGTTTATTTAACATTTATATCTTGATGAAAACTCCATAGTGCGAAACACTTCGAATGACAAAAAGTGCTGAGAGAAAACTACCGCAAAAAAAGCGATGAGAAGAATTTTTTCACCTCTTTGCTTATCATATATAACTATTAAGGTCCATCGCACAAAAAATAAAGATTGATTTTGAAATTATTGAAATTATAAGCTCTGACAATCTTTTAATCATACAATCCAAATAAAAATCTGTGAAAGTCAGCGAAACAGGGTATTTAGGTTTAGGTATAATTTTTAAGCAGCATTTTTCGTTCAACCTTTGCACTATTGCATTTTGAAAATTTCAAGTTTAGTTCACAGGAATTTCTATCAATGGCCCATCCACATCATCTACCTGCTATATATAATAGTATTATGGCACACACAAAATTTAAAGGCGGCTGATAGCTGACGACTTCATGATCAGGTTTTTCTCTTCTCTGTTGGGTAAATACATTTTGTGAGAGCTATGCAACTATACAACACAGCCTCTGATTGGATGTTGTGTTGGCCAGCTCTTCCGACCATCCGCCATTAAATTTTGTGTCTGTCTTAGTATAATAATTGATTTTTCTATGGACATTGTAGGTCAGTGAGAAGTTGATTAGAAAGATCTTTTCGAAACTCAAGTTTGAAACTTGAAAAATACATCGGGGAAAAAATATAAGTTCACAATGGACATGAAAATTTGCGAGGCTGTTATAGGGTATATCACAAATATGTGGTACAAATAGGTATAATATGTTGTAGTCACATGCTTTTCTCTACCCACTCTTGTAGAATTGTTCTTACAGGTACTTATTCTTCAGTCTAGTTCATGTTAATCGAGATAGTAGAAATTGTAGAAACTGTTTTATTGCATATTTCTTGTAGATACTCGTACAATGGGAATAAGGCAGTGCAGTGGTAATACTTTAAAATGAAAATCAATAACAAGGGATATCTTAGAAGTAATTAGCTCCACAACAAAATACTCGACATTAAAATATCTTAAGCAAATAATAAGTTAATCAAAATTGTTAGAGCCATTTTTTGAGAAAATGAATGTGTAAATACATTTAAAGTTTAGTTTGGGTGGGGACTTTTTTTAATATTCGTGTCACATCCTTAGAAGATGCTGAATTTAAATACGAAGTTTGGTATTTAATTGACTATTCATTTTTGAGTTATGCTGTTCAGGATAGATGTGCGCGCAAGCACACACACACGCACGCGCGTACACTTAGACCCTTTTATAAAAACTGTTTTTTCATTAAGAGAGTCTAAAACGTGCCCTTCGGGTTAAATATCGGTGTTGAATTTTTGGGTAGAATGTAATACTTTCTCTAGTTAGTATACTAGTGGAGAAAATAAAGCGTAGAAGCGAATTGTTAAAAAAAAGAAATAATAAAAAAGATAGGAACTTCCAAATGTACTTCCTTAAACTCCATTTTTTGGTTTAAGAAACGTATTTTCGTTGAAACCTGTAAATCAAAATATAAGGTGAAGCAATGCTTCCTCTAGCATAGGGAAAGTAAAACAGTCCGTAAAGCTACAAGCTATAGCTACATGGCTATAATAAAATGTTGGACAATGTTTAAAAAGAATAGTGGTCGTAACAATTCATCACGAAATTGCACTTGTGGGAAATGCACATTGTATCCCAAAGATCACCTCGTTTAAGGGCTCCTGCTGCCTGTAACGTACAATAACACAAAACCGATGTTCGATTTAATTACTCTTAAAATTGCTTTCGCTTCAACCCCAACAGCAGCGTTCATGGCTGGCTTTAAAATCTTTAATCATTACTAATAAATACCAGAATACGAGCGTCATTAACTTAAACGATCTCCATTATATGCAAATGCGGGAGATACTCCACCATGTCAAATATTAACTGCTACTGTGGACGGCTATTACCTGTGGAGGGGTATATTTCACACGAAACCCTTGCTACAGCCGTGAGTGATGGGTCAAGCTTCATTAGGGGTAGTTCCTGGTTTTATTGGTCAACCCCCTGGAATGCAACGACTATTAACAATGCAATTAGTGCAAACGATAGCTGTCTCCCTTGTAAAGGTGTCGATCACCAAACTACCGGTGCTTCCATCTAGCGGCGGAGCTTCTTGCTTATTGCCGCGTTCCCTATCGTCGTTGTTGGCGACCCTGCGGTACTTTATGAGAGCCATCTACCGGAAAAGCAATCAAGCTATGTGACAAGGGAGAAGCAGAGACAAAAAGAGAGGAAAGAAGTAGCGAACGGATAAAATATAGTATTACGATATCGCTGTCGGTTTATATAGGTTTTCAGCGAGGAGGCATGCTTGGAATGGTTTTTAGGAGTAATAAAAAGAGAACATAGTAAAGCAATATCATTGACGAGTGAGATGCTTTTGTCTTTCCACACACCTCATTCGTAGGGCTCCATTAACACGAGCAATAAACCACGGTTTCAAGCGTTTGTTTCAGATCATCGTTAAGTCGAGGTTAATGGAAGGTGTTGGGGTACATCCGAACAGCATTGCCAACTCAACGCTAATTAAACTCCCGCCTTGATTATGGCTGATGAAGATGATAACCATGCATGTTCCCAGTGCCATTTTCGAGGTTTACGACCAAGAACTGTGCGAAGATGGTGACTTATCGGTTTCACCAGCAAATGCAGAACAATTAATTAAATTTCATATGAGGGAAATAAAATCTACTCTATATGTAGTGGCGGAAATGTTTATGAACCATTTAATGTGAAGAATGGAGGAAAGCATTCTCTCGACGATGATTTTTCGATATTTCTGTTGTTTATGGGGCTTCAAATGACAGACTATAACCGATATAAGCACTTCATGTAGGCAAATCTCTTCCACCCTATAACCTTATCTTTTGGACCAGATGCCAACATTAAGAATAAAATAACTGCCGCAGGAAGTAAACCTTGAGCAGCAGTATTAAAGGTTATGTGTCACCATTGTTTCATATTTTACAATCGGCCTTTGGTTTTCCCTTGGTCATCATCTAAGTTTTGTAGTTTACCACTTTTCCTTTACGAGTTGACAGTTAAAGTATATTGCATCATTTCGTAAACTAAGGATACCCGGCAGGGTTTAAGTTACACTAGCTTTTGTCCCTTTTTGCTACTCCAGATCGAAGAATGCGACGAAGCTTAAATATTTTGTTGTTTAAGGACGCTGTCAATTGCTAGGATCACATCAGCATCGCCGGTGTGCCGGAATTTCGTCCCGTATGAGTTCTTATACATGCCAGTAAATCTATTGACATGGGGCTGTCGTTTTTAAGCACACTTAAAAACCATCGGTCTGGGCCGGATTTTAACCCCCGACCTCGGGATTAGTAGGCCCGCATCTAACCAACTGAGCCACCCATACTTTCACACCTAACATATAAAAAATAAACAACGATGTTCCATTTCACGAAAGTTTTAAGTTTTCCGAAACTCTCACACATAACAAGGAATATCTCCGAAATGGTTCACCCTACAAGAAAATTTATTCGGACATAAATTGTGTATTTTAGCAAGATCTACATTTTTTTGTATAGTATGATTTGGTCTATCTCTAACGGTTTACCAGTTATGCAAAAGTCGTCCAGAGTAAATACTACAGGGCCTATAGCCAAAAAATTCAAGATATGCATTTCATTTTCCGTAAAAATATCTCAAAATATGACATTTTAATCAAAATCGTTAGAGCCATTTTCAAGAAAATAAAAATTTTCCATGTAAAGGGTAGTTTAGGGTGAGGCTATTTTCTTCAAAAGCTTCGTGTCGCATCCTTGAAAGACATTGAACTTAAATACCAACTTTGGTTTTTAACATACTTTTCGTTTTTTGAGTTATGCTGTCTACAGACTGACAGACACACATACACGGAGCTTTTTCTAAAAATGCTTTTTTTTTTTTTTTTTTTTTTTTTTTTTTTTTTTTTTTTTTTTTATTCAGGGGGTTTCAAAACAAATATTTCCTATGAAATATAGGCATCGAATTTTTGGGTGGAATACAATACTTCCCCTACTTACCAGTAGAGAAAGTAAAAATGACCAAGATATTGAAAAATTCAAGCTAATAAAAACCAAATTTTCAGAAATGCTTGTATTGCAAAGGAAGTTATTTTAAATAAAATGTATATCTTTAAAGATATCTATATTTTTTATCTAGTAAGCTTTTGTCCCTCTCTGATAGTTCACCAAATGTACAAAATTATACAAAATTAACTCAGATTAAATAGGACCTCACAAACCCTACCTAGAAAATTCAAAATATGCGTTTTGACCATGTAAATAACATGGGATAGAACTTCGCGGAGGGGATTCGGCAGATCTTTTGTATCTATGCTTCTCGCGGGGCATCTCTGGGAGGAAGGATGAGGCGAGAGGAGGCAGAGGGCGGCCGACCTAAGGAGTCACGAAAGAGCAGATGGCAAGGTTCCTACCATTTACAGGCGCTGTCTAGCAGAACCGGCCTCCCGACATCCCCCAGGTAGTTCAAAGACCAGAGACCGTCCAGCCGAAGGACGAATATTTGCAGAGAGCATACGAGTATTCCTTGCCATGCAACACGGATACCTTCGCCGATACTTACTATACACTAAAAGAGGCCAGCCAGATGAACGGTGAAAGGAAAGGAAAAGTGAGGAGAAATTGTGGGACAGAACATTTAGTTGGTTGGTTGGTTTGGTTTAAGGACGCTCAACTTCGAGGGCATCAGCGCCCTTAAAAGGTTCATGGCAATAGTAAGATATAAATTTCACTCAAAAATAAAATACTAGTAACAAGAAAAATATACACAAAAAGTAAGAAAGTAAAAAAGTTAAAAAAAAAAAAAAAAAAAAAAAAAAAAACAGTGACAGCCAGATATGAAACAAGGTGATAAATATATCAAAAGCATAAACAAATAACTAAAATTTTAAATCCTCAATTTGATATTGCACTCCGCTACACAGAACATTTAGGGGGTGTAATGAACCTAACCTTCATTCGCCTGGCGATCCAGGGAAATCCTCTACAAAACCCATGCGTCAGCTGCGCCAATCACTGGGATCGAAACCACGACCTCTCGAATGCAGGCAACAGACGAAATCACTAATGAGCCATCACGCTCGTTACAATGTAAATAATTGGAACACAGTATTTTATTAAACAACTCAGTAGTTTGAGAAAATAAATATAACAGTTTTCTTTTTCTTTTTTTTTTTTTAATCTGAAGGACACTTTTTCGTGGTGGATTTTTTTGAAAGTCTTTTAAGATACTGAACGTTTGTGTGACATTCTGTTCGCGCGCGCCACACACACACACACACACACGCACGCACGCACGCACACACACATTTTATTAAAGTTTTATTGGGTATTTCAACACATGTATTTTCGGTGAAATCGCCTAATCAAGTTTTTGAGTGAAGTTCTTTGTTTCCTCTGCCTACCATAAGTAGGCAATAGGTAGGGAAAGTAAAATGTCGTGGATAGCAAGAGTATCTTTCGTTACTTAGCCGGCACATGATTGGTTAAAGAGAGAGAAAGAGAGAGTAAGCACAACTGAGGCATCTCGAAGACTGATGGAGAACGGTGGTGGAGGTCCAAAACGAACTGCCGACCTCCTCGGTGGAATTCGAAGTTTCCAAAAAGCTAGTACCTGTTTTAAAATCTGATGTCTTACTTTCACATGATGGTCTATACCTGGGGAGGAGAGATAGCGCTAGTGTGACGTCAGCTCACACCACTGAACATGCTCACATGGAAGACCAGTTCAGCGAGTGACGTCACCACGCTCTGTACAGCTGCCGCAAGAGAAGAGAAAAAAGTTTGACACATGCGGAATGCAGCAATGTAGTAAAGACAGGAAACAGTGATGATAACATAACTAACGTCTTGGATGTAATATTAATGCTGTTTTAATTTCACAATTGGTCACAGACTATAAACAACTACACTTCGGCTCCATGCTATGAGGAAACATAACAATTCTAGTTATGTGAAGGACAGTCATGTTATAAAGTAAATACAACAAAATATAACATCATTTGCTCATGGAAATTACAAGAGAACAAAATTAGGGAGGCATTTTTCGACACTTTCTGTTTCGTTCTACTTTAACTAGTTTATCAATGTTAGGACGTGATGTGTGGGAAATTTGTAATCGAACGTTAAGTTGTGATCCGACAAGGTACTTGGGGATTTGCACTTAGCTATTATCATAACAGAAACACTGACTGCCCCGTTTTACTTGTACTGGCCATGTTGTTGTCATCTAGAGTAGTACATCTGACTGAAGCCTCCAGTTCCGTACTCACCGCGCCGTTTATCTAGGCAACATGGTATTACAGGACTCTTGCCTGAGGAACTGATATGTTTTCTCCGTTCCAATACGTCACAGCCCCTGAAGCTGTCTTTCTCTGGTCTATACTCACAATCTGTTCTTACAAAACCTTATTGTTCGGTATACTTCTTTAAAAGAGACAAAGTTTCACTGCACATTTACATATTTAGTTATAGGTAGATGAAAGAATAAGCTAAACCGATCTCAATTTTTTTCCAAGTCGGTCGTAATGTCACGACTTTGCAATTCTATTTTATTTGCATAAACACGAAAAAGAAAGAAAGAAAAAGACCACCTCTGTGGTGTGGGAATAGCGTCACATCCAGTAGGTCCCGAATTTGAAGCTCGGTTAGGGTGAGTTTTCTGGATAAGGGTTTTCCTATACACTTCTTTAGTGAACAATTGGAAGAGAGAAAAGAAGTTCTGAGTTCGACACTCCAGTTAGGGACTAAAGCTAGAGAAGGGGTTGATGCATTTGACAATTATTGACTATTTGTTCACACCACGTCGCCTTTGGGTTTTTAATGGCTGAAACGCAAAATCACAATTTCATCACGATTCCACAATCTTTAACGACATTTTTCCCAGAAAAAAATTTAAAATTCCATTAGGCTTAAAAGCGAGCTAAAGGAACCGTTTGTGTATGCTTCATAATTGGTGGTTCGTAGTTGGTAGTGATTTATCACGGGGCCAGTGCGTACCCAGTTAATTATGGCACTTAATGTGAATATTTACAGTTAATTACAAATCACACAGTGAACGTCTATTACACCCTTATAGTAAATAGAGGAAGTATTGTAATCCAGCCAAAAATTCTATACTGAAATGCCATTGGTAGAGCTGAAATATCTATGCAATTATATTTTTCTCCTTGCTATTTAGATGCTGGGAAAAGTTATAGTTACCATCTGAAGGTTGCTTACTATTGTAAGTCGCCGTTGGGTATACATCTCATATGTGAGATTCCCTTGTGGTCTACCGGGAAAGTACGAATCGGTTGGGGAATTTAATGTTATACTAGCAAGTTGGTCATGTTAGCTTAGTGGTTAGAGCAGCCGCTCTATAAGCGTAAGATCCGTGGTTCAAATCTCGGTTATGGCATTGAATTTTTCAGCCCTGATTCCACCTCTTAAAATTACATATTTTAGCATTCTCCTATTTTCATATACGCCAACAGCACCTCGAAACCATGTTTGTTCTACTCTAAAGAGGTGAAATTTACAAATCATTCAACTATTGCGAGTTTTGTGAATGTTGGATTAAAAGTTCTGTGGACAACTGGTGTGCAAGACAAGAAGGTATTATGATGTATTCAGATGTTGTAGCATATCTGCTTAAAGCTGTAACTGTTCCCAATACGCTCCATTTTACCTACTTGGCTCATGGACTGCAACGTGTTACCGAAGATATTAGAGCTAAGTCGTTGCAAGTAAATAAATAAAGGGTTTTCTAAATTCTCGACGAATGCTTTCTTACAAGCAGCAATTACCAGAGATGCCACTGCCTCCGGAACCAGTATTAACAAGGTGGGGTACGTGGATAGAAGCATTTAATTTCTATAGTGAGCATCTAGATATAAATATTGTTGTAGATTGTTTTGATCCTGAAAATGCTGCATCTGTTAATGAATCCCAGGCTGCCTTTAGCAACTCCAGTTGTCTACATCAGGAGCAACTTCGGTTGGCTTCAAGCGTTTAGAAACGTCAGCACTGCCTATGCAAGATTCTGTTTGTTGTCATAAAGGATGCTATTGAAAAACTAAGTGCTGTGCATGAAGAAACTGCTGCAAGTGTATTAAGTAAATTGCATAATATGTTAAAGAGAAATCAACATTTCATAGTGCATGCCAAATTCTAAATGAAGATGATGTTGATGCATCCAAGGACATTGTCAAACGCCTTTCAATGGTCCCAGAAAACATTGTAAAATACATAATTGTTCACTGTGCTAGAAAGCAATGTATAAATATGATTTTTATGTAATATCACTTAGCAAACTATGTAGTTAAATGTAGTGAAATATGCAGCAAAATATGTAGAATGGGGAAAATACCCAATATCAAATATTTAATTCCAACTTCTCATGTTTTTCTTTTAAAAGTTGGGTTGTGTAAGAAAGTTAGCAAAACCTTGCTCTAGAAAAATATAAATATCATTAAAGTATACAACTTATGCCAAATAGACTTTTGCGGCATTAACCCTTTCCAAGATATTGCTCATTATTGGATTGAATTGTCAAGTATTTACGCTTTATTCAAGTGAAAAATCACAATTTGTTTTTCTCGTGTGCCCATACAAAGAAAAATGTCGACCCGCACTTAAAACATTTGATTATCGCTTATGCCCACTGCATTCCTCTAATTCTTTTTACCTAAAAGAAAATATGCAATATAACCAGCTCTGCAAATTTTTCGATTAACATGAAATAAACAAAAAAATAGCCTTTCGTAATAATATTTTTGAAGAATAGCTAGAGAAAGTTGTATGAGTGCAACTTTCTGTTGTGCTATAACCCACTGATAAAGACCGTCTTACGAGAGACATGTAATAGTGTGCTATTCGCCAAATCGGTATTCCAACATTCCAGCATTCGAGAACAGGTCGCACAGGTTCTCCTGTACGGTATGTTTATCTGCACAGCACCTAGCCGCTTAGTGCGACATTATCTGTGCAGTATGTAAGGTGTTCTAATTTGTTGAAGCTTCTGTGTCTATGGGCATGGTTTCTTCATGCATACCTAAGTTCGGATGCAGGAAGAGGGGCAGGAATAGGTGTTGGGGTGAGTAAGTGTTAGAAGATGGGTGAGGCATTACCGTTACCCAAGGGCGTCCTTAGTCAGGCGGTCACTTTTCCTTCTGCGGGGTGCTCTGTGGTCGTATTGACCTAGTGCCCGTACCAGTTGATTGGTGTGGGAACTCAGTTTGGTGTGCATGGTTCGGGATCGCTCCCTCACCAAGTCCATGATTTAGGGTAATCCGGGGTGGTTGTGAAGGATGTAAGACGAGAATCTACGGCCGGTATCATATATTGTTCTCAACGCCCTATTCTGCACTGTCTGTAGTTTGTGTATGGTGGAGGGTGCCGCCGATCCCCAGGCTTCGCAGCCATACAAGCCAAGTCGGTTAAAGGAGCCAGTAAACCAAACCTACATTCGTGCTATCCATTCCTGTCATGTATGAATACATTACAATATATTACCAATCAAGCAAGTCCATCATGTACAGTGCAGCAAATTTATACATTTTAAGTATTTTATTCAGAGTCACATTGGTTAATTGTTGAAAGGAACCGAGTCCAAATTTTTAAAAATTTGACTCTTTTTATCATTCCTAACGTAAAAACACAAACTACATCTATTGGTGTTGAAGCGAACTAGTCACGCACATTCCTTGTCCTTTATTTTAAAATTTAAACTAAGCTGGATTTAATTTATGGACGGCCTTTAACTATTATGGTTCTCAGCGTTTCGTTCTACATTGGCCTGAAGGACCGCCTAATTTTTCTCAGAGGTACCCTTATCAGACTTGAGGCTTTTTACATGCCGTAAACCTAGAACGTGGGACCACCGGCCTTACTTCCCTTCCGAGGGAAGACATGTTAATAATTTTTACGGCCGAAGAAATCCATAGTGCTCCGCCAGCTTTGAAACTCGACCTTGAGAACATGTGTAACATGTTACCCCTAGATCACGGAGGTATGTCATTTACTGTTGAAAATAGACATTTAGCCCTCCTCTGTAGCGTGTCTACCTCACATTCAAGAGGTCAAGTTCGAATCTCGTTTAGAGTGAGTTATCCAGATTAGGTTTCTTCCCCCGAGCTTTTCCCTTATCCTGAGAAGACAAATGTCGGGTAACTTTAAGCTCTATGAATCTGAGGCTCATTTTAGCACCATTTCACTATTTCCATTCATTCATCATCCGATATGACATTTCGTTGGGGGATGTCAATAAAAAAACAGTAATTTGCGATTACCTCAAAACTTTAAAAAGTGGAGTTAGTTCCTTTGTTTGCATTCACAATACGAAAAGGGGGGATAAATCGAAAGTTATTTAAGTTTTATGCATTTTAAGTGTCAGAATTATACGTTCGCATACTCAAAATTTGAAAATATTCAAATAAATTATATCTCTAGTATACGATTTTGGATTTAGTTTTGGTATGGCTGCCCATACGGAGTGGAAGGTACTGCTTCAACCAGAATAACCTGTCTAATAGATGCAGATTTAATAAATATAAAATACTAAGTTTCGTTATGGTAGATCTAATCCTTTTGTAATAATGTTCATTTTTTGCAAAGAAAATGGCAAAACTGAACTGATCGGTTTAGCTCTCGCATATCCCAACAACCTGTGTTGTACCTGACCAGCGTGTGCTTCCAAGGCAGTGTAAACGAAAACAGCCCCCAGTGCGTTTACCCTACCACTGAAGCTATTACTATCTCGGCAAATCGAACGAATCGAAATGTTATGCCCGAAAGTGTGAATGTAACTGAAATAGTGCATTCACTCAAGTACGAGTAATAATGAAGATTCAGTTTTCCATAGTTAAGAAAGCAGAAATATGAATCGATCAAAACCAAGTATTTTACGATTAGTACAATGCTTACATAAAGGAATACAGATTTTCCTAATGGACATCTTCTTCTTCTTCCTCTTCCTCCTCCTCTTCCTCCTCCTCTTGTTCTTGTTCTTCTTGTTCTTCTTCTTCTTCTTCTTCTTCTTCTTCTTATTATTATTATTATTATTATTATTATTATTATTACTACTAATATTATTATTATTGTTATCCGTTAGAGCTAAAACAATAGTAATATAATACATAATATAATACACGAATAAATAAGTCTTCCTCTTCATTTTCTTTTGTATATTACCGGATTGAAACAAAACTAATTTTCTTGTTATAAATGACAGCTAAAGCTGCCAGTCCCCTCCCTACCTCTTCTTACACCTGACCTGTGAATTTTTCGCCCGTCCTGCCCTTCCTCCTCACTTTCAGTAACGCCAGGCGATGCCTCCCCTAACCTCCCCTCCATCGGAACGTGCGACGCGGCGTTGTCACATTTCTCTTATAAATTAAACTTCCCATGAGATTTTAAAATTAAATTGTCCTAAATTCATTCGAAATAAGATAAATACATTACAACATTGTTCACACAACATTTGATCGGCTCCTATTGCAATAATAAACCATTTATACCCATTCGCCAAGGAGCTAGAATGTCTGACAGAAATTATTTTTTTTTTTGTTCGGCGAAACGGTTCTTTATTGATAATAATTGTATTGGATATATTTGTTACACTCATCATGTGGAAGCCAAAGTTTATAAACACTCTAAATTGCGGCGAAGGTGTTTCAGGATACATTTGACACCAAAGAAGTGAATTTGTGAAAAATTTACTTATCTTGCCTCCTATGCACAGAAAATGTAATTTATCCTTTAATTTTAATCTCATATATATAGTTTATTGTTCGTATAATAAAACTATTGGTCATTTTGAGAAACTAAAAATAACTGAGTATTGTTGTAACTGAATATTTGCTTCTTTTTGTATTACGGTGGATATTAAAACATGCGTTTCTGGTAATGGTATTCAAATTTTTGTTTGGACTACCACACTCGTTGTGGAAAATGTAATAAAAACGTTGGTTAGGTTCATATTCAAGTTAGTTTCGTTTTGTTTGAGACATGGCGCAAGATATAACAATCGAAGGCAGAGATTTGATCCCATTGCGGGTTGAAGATGTACAACGTCAATAATTGGACACAGATTGGTTCCTTCAGCCTGAGTGAACACCACGATAGCCAGTAATCCTGCACAAGCACTCTTCACGTCATGCCGATGTAATTGTGTTCTCAAGCTTTGTGGTAACCCCAAGTTGAGCCGGCTTATTTGCACAATACTATCTGACGCTTGTGGTATTAAGTTGAGCGGAAGTGTCACAAGAAAGTGTACTGCATGGAAGAAATGTAGACGGCACCCTTTAAAACAGTTCCAGGCCTCTATGAGTGCATCGAGTGCATGATGTATGTTTTTTATTGTGCCTTATTGATGATTATCATCTATATTTTGTCATTACTGTTATTACAATAATTTTTATCATTATAAATATTTTAGGTGGCACCGTGGCTTAAAGGTTAAACCTCTAAAGGCTGCCCGGTTTCGATCCCAGTGGGCATAATCGGATTTGTTGTAAACAAGTGGCGTCTGGGCGGGTTTTCTCCAGGTTCTCCGGTTTCCTCCGTCATTCATTCTACCAACTACTCCATAATTACCTTTCCTTTCATCCATTTCGTGTTTTGATATCATCTCAATTCTCACCCTCATACCAGACATCGAGCTGACAACAATTCGGAATATTCTGTTTTTGATCTGGAGTCCTACTCCACTTCGATAGGTATTTGACCTCAGGCGTTAACTTTTAAGTACTCCATACGAGGAGCTTAATCAGAATAAGAACTATAAATACCTTAAAATATAGTATTTCAATAAATATCTTTAATGCCATTTTTAAAAAAATAAAAAATAGGCAAACGTTTCCATGTAAAGGTTAAGTTGAAATAGGGAGATTTTCTTGAAAATCTTCTGCGTCACATCCTTAGAAGGTTGAACATAAATAAAAAGTTTGACATCACCCGAAAGTTCGTTTTAGACTTACGCTGTTTACACTCACTCACTCACACACACACACACACACACACACACCAACACACACACACACACACACACACACTCACACACACACAGACACACACACACAGTCACTCGCTTTTTGGATTCAGGGAACTCAAAACATGTGTTTTTGGAGAGACACTTATACCTAGTTATAGGTGCCAGAAAAAGTAAAACACAGCGTAAGAACGAAATAAGGCAGTGCTGTCCAACTTTCTTATGTGCTCGGGCACATTTAACTCATATCTAAGGAGGCGCGGGTGCCATCACAGCCAGCGTTAGGGCAGATACCCTTCTTTTCAGAGGAAAAAGGGAAAGCACTGGTTAGGGAAGTAATGAATACAGTTTTAGGTGCACAAAAACATACTTTATGGGTGTGTACCGGGAAGATATTTGGAAGGAGATAAGTTTGTCTTGAAATTTGAATTTGAATTCGTCGGAGTAAAAATTTGCTTGAGAAGGGTGCCAGAAAAATACATCACGAGCTCAAATAAGGAATTCACTCCTTTATAATTTGTAATCCCCCCCCTCCGCACATAGATTAGATAGCCCTATATGATTTCCTATAAATACAGTTTCTTAGGATAAGCCAATAGTTTTTACTGTATTATAATAGAGAACAGGGCCACAACAAGACAAAAACCTAATCGCCAGTTGATGGGGGTTGAACACGTATTTGTGCAAGCAACATTTCTCATCATAGAATGGTACAGGGGTTTCGGCAATACGTGCTATTTAGGTTTAAATGTATGGATGCTCAAAATATTTGGGCTGATAGTGAGTGAGTGAGTTTTGTTTAAGGGCCCGTCGACAGCTAGGTCATTAGGGCCCTTTTGGCTGAGATAAATAGAGGTATTAACTTTACTAAAATAATTGAAACAAAACCAAAGAAAGAAAAATATTTCGATGTATGGAATAAAAAGGAGTGGAGTGGAGTGGAGTGTGGAGTTTAAGGGCCCGTCGACAGCTGGGTCATTTGGGCCCCGGAATAAAAAGGAGAGAAGGTCGAAACTAAGGGGGCAAAGGGGAAAGGTATGTGGCCAATCTGTGGGGATAATGAAGACGCAGTGCATATTTTTATGGGGTGTGGCGGAACCAATGACTGAAGCGAAAAAAAAAAAAAAAAAAAAAAATAAATAAATAAACGAAAAAACTAATCAAGAAGAAACAACTTAGTTCATTAGAGTAGTAGTGATTAAGAAAATGTTCGCTAATCAGTCTCAGTTAAGGCAATTAGGGAAATGTCTTTGGAATGCCACAGTAAATTGGAAATGATCTGTCAACAAATGCTAATATGTCTGATCATATTATAGCTGTAAGTAGGACGTTGTTGAAAATAACAAATGGAGAAGAGATAATTGTAAAAATAAATTCTAATTATGCATGTCTATGGGAAGAGTGTCTGGGGCCAGCTCCTGTAGGTTCCTTATGTAAGGAATTCAGCACTAAATAAACACAATTTATCATCTATGATCTACTCCTCCGGATTAAACATTTATGCTTGAAATTTACAGCTGTTATTGAGTCGTGTTGCCTTGAGTAAGCAAAGATGTTAGGCAAGGTTTTATATTATTTTAATATTTTTGTTATTTCATTATGTAGTACAATTATTTGCAGGTATTTTGTGTAGTAATGATATTAATTTATTCTTATACTTAGTCCTTTTTTAATTAAAAAGTAAAATCATTCAACTGCAATCGACTAATCCTGTCATAATTCACATGTGCCAATACTCCAATTATTTTATAAGAGCGCTCCCTATCCCGTGCACAGATATATATGATTGACTGCAGTTATTGGGATTTGTACTTGTGATGTTTGGTTTTCACCAGATGACGAGTCCATTCCATCTCGCCTTAATTATGATGCCCCTTTAAATCACTTCTATTTAATTACATTATTTTATGCTTGACTATGCCATAATGTAGCGCTTATACGCTTCTAAAGTGGACCTCATTATATCCACCTGTTAATAGTGACATTGCTATCTACCAGTCAAAGATGTAGTAGTTTATAATGACACTGCTGATGCACCAATCAAAGGTGTACCAGTTCATCACGACACTGCTAGCTGTCAGTCAAAAGATCCACATGTAAAAATCAATACTTCGGCGTCTGCGCACATTTCCACTCGGCTAAAAGCTAATATGGAATAAAGCTACTCTGTTTATTTGATAATTCATGGTAATATTGTAATAAATTCAATTTGTCTTTCGTTTTTGAAAGTCTACTCTTTTAAAGCTTATAGCATGTATACTCTCTGTGTTATTGTGTCAAGACCAACATAGCAATAAAAGTTGAAGATGCAATTATCGATTCTCGTATGTAAAATCGAATAACAAATAGTTAAATGTCGAACACCAGTGACATACAGCTTGACTCATGATCGAGCATAAATAGTAGTGTGTAACTGGGGTAAAATGGCAACAATTAAGGTGCTCGTATGAATATTAAGAAACTCACTGCCGCTCGTTTGATAAAATATACTTGCACCTTAATTGTTGCCATTATGTTCTTGTGTAATATACTGTTAGGAATTAGTGGAAGAATGTCTATGTAGCAAAGTAATGGGCTAATCCCATGAACTATGTATGTAGAATTATTTTGCAACTTACTTTAAAAACTTAGAGCTTTAGATCAATAAAATGTAGATATAAAGCTTCTCTTGATATGGTTTAAAAGCTTATATTCGCAACATATAGCTGCTGAATCCAGTTGCTTTTGCTAGTACGTGCTCGCTCGCATCAGTCATAACAAAAGCATAGGTAATATTGGAGGTCGAGGTGGTAGAAACGGTCACGACCAGTTGGTATGGTTATTGTGCCCATGTCCGGCCGGCCTGCAAGACAATGGGCAATGTCCAGTCCGAGACTGCCTGCCACTGCTGCAGCAGGTTAATGCTTATGACGTACATTCCCTACCGGGTGATCGGCGTCAGTTCTGGCGCGGTGGTGTGGAAGTGATAGGCCGTCACGGCTAATCCAGACCCTGCACACAATATTGCCGCCCCCGGGGACAGTGGAAAACGGGGGTTAAGACTCTGCACGCTACCTTGAGTAATCCTGCTAAATCAGCTCATTCATTTGGGGATAAAGCAGCATTTCAGTAAGAAAATACACACACAATATCTTATTGTTTAATATTATTAAATGAGGAGTACTGTTTTTACTTTCTCTACTACGTATAGTAATTAAGAGAAAAAAATATTATATTCGACCCAAAAATTCGGAGTCGAGATTTCACTAGAAATATATGTTTTGAAGCCCCTGAATCCAAACAAACCATTTTTAGAATAAGGTCCAAGTGTGTGTGTGTGTGTATGTGTGTGTATGTGTGTGTGTGTGTGGTGTGCTCGCGCGCACGCCTGTGAACAGCATAACTCAAAAACGAAAAGTGGGTACTTGGTACTTAAGCTGAATATTTTTCAAGGATGCGACACGAACATTTTGAAGAAAATTCCTCTACCCTAAACTATCCTTTACATGGAAAACTTTCCGGAAATTTTGATTTTCTCAAAAATAGCAAACGAGACGTATATTTCGAATTTTGCGGCTATAACCCTGTTTACTTTTGATGATTTTTGCATAACTGGTGAACCGTAAAACATGGATGAAATTTTCAACTCTTTTCCGTGTAAATAGAACGAAATTTCAAAACCTTCATTTAGTAACCAGACTTGACTATCGCTCAAAGCATGTACACCTTGCACCTGCAAGAAAATTACGAATAAGATAATTTTACACAAGTTTATTTCGACTAACATTAGGAAGATAGAGGAATAAAAGTTTGTAACAATAGCTAGTACAAGAGCAGAGAAAGTCATGAAATTTTTCTTTGAGGGAAGTCGAAATGGTGCAGTTTGTGATCTTTGTTCCAATTCAGGTTTCACTTACATGTGAATATTTCCGATTTGCCACTCATTCTAGTGTAACTTTCATAGAGGTACCATAATAGTAAATACATTAAAATTATTATTGAAAATAAATCTATATACCTACATCTTTTAGGTATTCTCATCAAGTGCAATTTCTGAAGAACTAATAATTTTCTACACACATGACCCATTATCTGTGAAAGTTATTGGTATAATGAGGTGAATGTGCAACTAAATAAGCTTTATTTTAGTGTCAAGGGTTTTATGAATCAAACATACTACTCAGTTTTTTTTTATTTTTTATTTTTTTATTTTAAACTCCTTAAATTTCAGTAAACTCTAGGTATTATATTAAAATAATAACCTTGCTTCTTATGAAGAAAATGTGTTTTTGTTTCAGCAGTCAACTGTAAAAATACCACTAAACGTATCTTTAAAATTTAACTAATTATCTTAAATAGTATTCTAGATAATGGATCATCTATTAACATTGGAGAGATAGAGTATTTCGACTCTCCTTCACTATTAAAGCGTTTTTGCATTTGTGTTCTAATATTCAATTATTATTATCTCCGGGGCTGCTTTAGAGATGATCAATGTTCAATAATTCGAGTTTTATTTTCAAATTTCTGGCTGTTTCTGTTAATAACATAAAACTTCGTGGAGAATAATAAAAATAAAATATGTTTGTTTTATAAAATCCCCGAATTTGACATCCATTTGGATTAAAAAGTTAGCTTTTACCTTCGAGTTGTCAGCGTTATGGTTTCTGAACTCAAGAGATCCCGGGTTCGATTCCCCGCTGGAGGTTTTACTCTCTCTATCCTGTATAGTAGGTAGAAGTATTGTATTTCATCCAACGAGTCAATGTCAAGATGTCACCGGAAGTATGTGTTTTGTGGCCTCTAAATAAAAATAAAATTTTTACAAAATGTCCGCGCGCGCGTGTGTGTCTGTGTGTGTGTGTGTGTGTGTGTGTGTGTGTGTGTGTGTGTGTGTGTGTGTGTGTGTGTGTGTGTGTGTGTGTGCACGAAAAGCATAATTCAGAAAGAAAGGGTCGGTTAAATATCAAACCAAATCATTCGGCATATTGCAAAGATGTGACATAAAAATTTTCAAGAAAATCCCTCACCCTAAACTGCGCTTTTTATGAAAATATTTTCAAAACTTTCGAACTTCTCAAAAATGGCTGTACGGATTTGGATTAAAACACCTCACGTTTAAGATATTTTCATGACAAAATGAAATTATCTCGATTTTTGGTGGCACAGCCTCTGAGCTCCTTCATTCTGAATGACTTTTGCGTAACTGATACTGTAAGATTACAAAATCTTACTGCACAGAAATTGTAGGTCACGTTAAAGCATACAGTCTATATCAAACACAGATTTTTTCTAGTCTTTTTTTTTTTTTTTTTTTTTTTTTTCCGTTCCTTCGTCTCGTCTCCCGCTCTTGGTCATGCATAGATAAATGAATTTCAAACTGCCTCTATGATGAGGTGATTAGCACGTTATATTTCTAATACAGAGGTCCCGGGTTTGATTTCCGGCTGCAAAAGGGACATTTACTCTAATGAAGATTATTCCCCATTATTTTTTGAGTCCGGGAGCATAAGTGGAGGAGTAAATGTGCCTGTCTTTGTGAATTTACTAGAAATTAGGTAGAAGAATAAGCGTTTGTTGGAATATGTTGCACAAGAGTGACAGAACACACATAAGTGCAACGTGAGTCATATGAGTCGGATATTTAAACCTATTTTACCCCTTTGAAGAAGTTTCTTCTTGCGTTTTTCTTGTGGCCTTTTTTTCACTTGAAGATATCTTTTGATTTATCAATTTTTGCTTTTGCAGTTTACAGATTTGATTAGCTTGTTTAATCTGTAATGTGTTTTACTTTGTTTCATTTTTCTCCTGTATTGGTCTCAACCAACCCTTGTTATGGGGTTGATTTTTCTGCCTTTGTATGATGGTGTTTGCGGCTTCTTTTATTACATTCCATTTCATGTTTGTATTACATTCCATTCCTCATATACGTCGTCCTTTTCATCTAGATTTATTAGATTCTCAAACAGTACAGTAAGGTAGCGTCTTTGGCTAAGATTCAGTAGGTTGGCGCCGGGGAGTGTGAGTGAGAGAGAGAGAGTGAGTGAAAGAGTGAGTGAACGAGTGAGTGAGTGGAATTTTGCGGCCCGTTGACAACTAGGTCATGTAGGCCCGACGCAGGGAATTAACAAGGTAAACAGAGATAAGTAGCACTCTCGTCCAGGCTAAACACTATCCTCAGTTCACCAGAATTTTCTGGAAGTTCCCCTTCTAGAACGTTCTTGAAATCTAATCAGCGGATATATATCCGGGCGTCCTTGGGAGTAAATCAGTAAGTAAATGAATGCGTTTCTCGTTAGATAAAAAGTGCTGTTCTCTGAGTGAGTTTGTGACGGTTGCTATAACGTCTTCAGTATTTTGTTAAGTCGCTACGTAAAAATAATGAAAAGTGACTATGAAAATAGACAAAATCATAATATTTAATGACGCTCTTTTAATTGATTTGTGTCGTGCAGGTTTGTTTTATTCCGTTACTTTTTACATTTCCTTTTTATAGACAGCCGGTAGGGTTTGTAGATAAAAACTCTCGTAGATAAGTGACATGACGATTTACACACAGATTCGCTGATGTTCGTGTGCCTCCAAGGGAAACTCATTGTAATCTTGTCAACAGATTTACAAAAACGGGACATACTCTTGCAAATGGCCGTATTCTTACTGAGGAACACTTCGATGGCATCAGACATAAGCTAGAAAGAAGCCTAAAGGAATCTCTAAGAAACCTTGCACAAGAGTCTGGAATTTCGCAGGTCTCGAATAGGAATGCCACTAAATTTTTAAACTTAAAACACTAAATTTAACTGTTCTTCAGGAATTGCGACTACACTATAATATGAGTTAAGCCAATTCCCGCTGTTTTGGTGTTAGATAATACTAATGTTCACTCTATTGACCCACGTTTAATTCTTTTATGGACGAAACTCGATTTAATTTACATATTCATGATGAACTACTAAGCATTAAGGCAACTGTTCTTAATATGTTTTTACTGGTTACCAGTAAATATTTACATACGTACAGTAGATACATAATATTAATAAATAAAAAATACAAAAATTAAATAAGTGGAATATAATGTAGTTTTAAATTAAATTTATAGTACACAAATGTAAATGTAATATAATAAATAATAAATTGTGTTAATAAAACGTTAAACTATAAATTAGAAGATTTAGATAAGAAATAATAAAAATTAAAAGAATAAGTTACTAGAAATATATTTTAAATATTACAATAAATTAAATATAATATATAATAAAATTAACGTCTTACATTAAATATGTAAGTTTTGGATATATTTAAAAGCATGAAAAGCACCTGAAGTGAATTTTGTGAAATAATTTACTGTATTCTACTTTTAAATTGTATTTTTTTCTAGAATACTTTTCTAAGTTACTGTAAATTCACATTTTGGTAATAAATAATATGAACTGGGATATTTATGATACATTAGGTGCCAGGTTGTAATATGCAGATTTGATTTGGTTTTCTTCTTAAGGCGTGAGAGATATGTGATGACAAAGGGATATAGTTTCCACTATCTTCTATGGTGAAGGTATGTAGTTATTGTGTTTATAATCTGAATGACCAATCTACTTATTTGAATTTAAAGGGTTATAAATACCGACTCTACCGGCAAATACAGCCTTCCCGGTGCCAAAAAATTCCCGTTATGTCGGCCAGGCGCCTGAATGTGATCATGTGTGGTACATTTATGAATAAAGTGTCTCAAATTAGGATATTACTAGAGCCCAGAAGTTCATGCATTTGTATATTTTTTCCTCTATTATAATTACAATTCTGATAAGCTATATACACGAATCGTCAGTTTATAAGCTTATTAAACCCAATTTGATGTTACATATAAATGTGTATTTTAGGTCGTTATAAATCCATTTTCAGCAATAACAGGTGTTATTTCAAGTTTGAAAACGCTTGTCACGTGGCCGTTGTGAACTACAATTCTTGTTTCTGTTGGACGGTGTATCAGAAGTTTCTACCTCTCAACAATAAGTTTAAATATAATTTTATTTCCCTTTGTTTATAGTAAAGAATATTACGTATAAATTATATTTTATTGGAATAATTTTAAGTTTTTAATCCATATTTGCACGCATATTTCGTAGCCTTGTAGGGCACGAACTTCCGGGCCCTAGATCCGGAGGCCGGAGGACCAGACAGTGTGAAAGCAAGTATGACCCATTAAATTGCTGATGGGAGATTAGAAGACGAGAAGAGGTGTAAGCAGTCCGGGACTTATTCTTATCTCCTGGTGATACTGTGACGTGCACATAGCCCCTTGTTGTCCAGTTTCTGGGGACGGGGTTACCTCGCAGTGTCCAGATCGCCTCCACCGCAGTACAGTATATGCAAATTACCGAGCTAGCCCGCACCATGTCGCGCTATTATCCACAGAGCCACCGTAATGAACGTCATTATTTTAAATGCCGCCGCCGGGCGCGCGCCAGTGATGAGCGGGTATTGTCACCCATCACTCACACTGGACTGCACGGGGGATGGCTGCCTGCCTCCTCGCAATTTACATATAACTACTGTTCCCTTCTCCGCGTCTCAATCAACTCTAGTGGTGCAACAACTAGAATAGATACCGGCACTTTGCAAAACAAAAACAACAAGTATTACTGCACCACCTCGCATTGTTTCAGGGGAGGAAGAAAAATGACCAGGGTAATTCGAGCTCTGGCTGTGGCGGATTCCAACAGAGCAGCGGCTCCACTTGATTGTGTGCACCCTCAGATATCCATATGGCGATACTATTTGAGGTTATGTTGTACAAGAACCTTCATCTGCTTCACTAGTAATAGCAAAATAAGCACGCTCTAGATGCCATAACTAATATTAGAGAGAGTATAAAATGTATTTCTCTAAACCAAGGCAGCTAGTTCTATGGAAACAAAGATTTTTATATGCTCAATAAAATTTGCCTGTTACAAATGTTTTGTCAAAAATTTCGTTATTTCCGTATAATTTAGTGATGTATAAAAATGATGTTTGGGAACGTAAGGTTGTGAAGAAACCGTCCCAGGCTATTATGAGGAGTAAGAAAGACCTTAATAAATTAAAAAAAGAACCTTCAGTCAGGGAAGCATTTCAACTGCAGACTTCGTTCATGAGTTTTAGCCTTAACGAACTTGGCTAGTCGTGTTGATCCCGTTAGCAGTAAATTAAGTTTCCAGCTCTTTACTTATCTTTCCATTAAAACTGCATGCAGCAGTTCAGTATGCTTAAGGTAAAAATTGGGAGAAATTCCTGGGGCATTGGAAATTCGAATCAAGAGCACAGAAGAATAGGCTGCTGTTTGTGGTGCTACACTTTTGTGATTCTCCTGCCAACTCTTATTTCTTCGAATGGTTATTTCTTTCTCTTTTACCTTCTCTAATAGTTGCTTATAGTGGCAGGAGTAGGACTAGAATAGACGCGGAGGGGGACTTCGGCACCCCCGGGAGGGAGGGGTGAGGCGCGAGAAGACAGAGGGCGGCCAGATTGTACAAGAGGGGTCCCTACATTTTCTCAGTAGTAAACTCCCCGACACAAGCAAGCACACCGGTCCCCCGCCAGTTCGCGGAGAGCAATATGTTCCAGCCGAGCTGCTAGCCAGTGAGCAGTGACGTCATCGCCGCCTTGCATGAATAAGCCTGCAACATGCAGCACAGTTCAGCTCTGCTCTGGAGTAAGCTGTCGTCACAGCGCGGTGTTTACTGGCGGAGACCAACGAGGAATGAATGAGGTTGCTAGGATCTTCACCCAGTGATGCACTGGCTATCATCCTCCGCCGCCACTCTCTTTACAACCGTGCTCCGCGCAACGCTGCTGCGCACTCGCGTGTACTCATACAAAAACTCGTGGATTTGGAACAGCCTAGCGTTGAGCGCCGCCTGCAGGGGCCCCACCTCGTCTCAAGGACCTCAGTGGGGACACGACTTGGAGATCGGCTTTCGTGACAGGGAACGAAGTTACTCACAGCATTTCGTCCCCACCAAACTCCCCCTGACACTTTCCACGCTGAAATAGACCAAAATGGGTGAAAGTACGAATGAAATTACTAAGTGAAATAGAGCAAGAGGAAATTCGGAGGATGAAAAAAGTAACCGACCCAGCATTCGCCTGGTGTCCCGGGAAACTCCCGGAGAAAACACATAGGTTAAGTGGATTGGCCGCGAAGTTTGAAACCTCGCACGTTCGGTTGCTTAGAGTAACTATTGCATTCCACCCGAAAATTCGACACGCAGAGTTTCGCAAATACGTGTTTTGAGATTCCCGAATCCAAAGCAGCGTTTAGAAAGGGGGGGGGGGGGGGGGGGAAGATCCATGTGTGCTGAGAACAGCATAACTCAAATTCAAACGAAAAGCCTTGGCATTTAGTTTCAGCAAATTTCCAAAGATATGACACGAAAATCTGCAAGAAAATTCATCCGCACCAAACTATTGTTTAGATATACTCATATTTTCAGTATTTATTATTTTGTTAAAAGCGGCCTTAATGCTTTTGATTAAAAGCATTAAAAAGATTAGTTAAACTATTTGCATATCGAATAAATAAAGTGTACGTATATCTTCAATTTTCAGAGAGTAGCTTCCGAAGCCCTTAATTTTTAATGGCCTTAAGTAAGTTATAAGAAAACGTTACTGCAAAAACCATGTAGTTCTCTATTACAAAATAATTTATTTGAAATAAATAATTTGCGGTATCAGTAACTTATTCGTATTCGTTGTTATTGGTGTGAATTATTCGTTACTTTGTGATTTTCTGAAGCGTTATAAGTAATATCTTGCGATGTAATGGAAAAAGTATGAAATTCAAGACAGCATATAGCGACCAGGTTCTTAAAAATCTATCACCTCAATGTCCTGCATTCCTCTTCTACCTACAAAAAATGTTTAGCAGAATGCCCCTGAGGTATGTACATTTTTCTTCAGATAGGATTATTCCCCAACGTACCTAGCGTCTGAAAGTATGAATAAGAGTGTCAATGTGTGTGTGTGTGTGTGTGTGTGTGTGTGTGTGTGTGTGTGTGTGTGTGTGTGTGTGTGTGTGTGTGTGTGTGTGTGTGTGTGTGTGTAAACTTTATGTACTAACTACAGGACAGAGGATTGTGCGAAAAGCCACAACTTTAGTACACATGGGTTCTGATGTTGCTACTCTCGCATGTACAGAGCTGCAGGTGTCTGCTGATGCGCGTGTATATATGACTACTGCGCGGTACCGGTTACGTCATTCATATCTGTATTGCACGTAGTTCCACGCTGTAGTTATAACCCAAAATAATTCTGACCCAAAGGTTAAATACCAGTGTAAGCGAGTGAAATCACTGCAACTGTTCCAAAGGTTAAAGGCCGCTGATATGACCTTAGATGTTAAAGAAGACATATAAATGGAATAATAAAAATAATATAGAAGAGCAAAAGTTTACCTCAATTAATATTGAGATAGAAAAATAAACTTTTGCATCAAAGAAAGCCATACCAATGTGAAACATCAAATATTAAATAATCTTATATGGTGCACCACAATGTAATTAAACATCCATCTTTCATAATTTTTTATAGTATTAAAGCTGTTAAAAAATTGTGCTTCTAAAATAATATTGTGTAACTTTCTCTAAAACTCACAAAAGTAGGAACATTGCCTTTTCTAAGTAGTGCTCCAGTAAGAAAAACTAAACCCCCAGCGCAACAGCACAACTTCCGCCTATTACAGGCGTCATGAGTGAGGTACAGTACTGGAGAGTGGGACGTGGTCAGCGACCCGAGTCCCCCCTGCCAGTTATGCGGCCTTCACGACCTGGAGTCGCTACTTCTCCATCAAGTAGCTCCTCTGTTGGCCCCTCCGGACCTAACGAGGCTGAGTGCACCCCGTGCCAGACCTCCCAGCGGGGAAAAGTCTCCATGCCGGTATAGAGGATCGAACCCGAGGCCACCACATCAAAGGCAGGCACGCTACCACTGCGCCACGGAAGCGATCAGTGCCCCAGTAGTTAGGAAAAAGTAATTAAAACGCCAAATAGCATATTCTCTGAGAGGGACAAATTGTATATACCAAGCTTCATAGCAGTTATTAGCGCTGAAGCAGCTAATTTCGAATGAAAATGTGAAACACACTCATAAAGATATACAAGTAGTTTTAACATGCAGTAATTTTTGTGCCAGTCGCTTATTGAAACAGGCAATGATCACAAAATATTTTGTTAGTTTCAATATTATAATAATGAATTTTCTAGTAACTGAATGGATCGATTTCAGTAAATTAAACTTTGAAATTGGATCCGCCACTGCAGTCGCGTTGCTCTTAATGTATCGGCCAGCATTAGAGAACAGAGGAGTGAGTCATGGAGTGTGGTTATGGTGATAACGATTGTGATGAAGAGTGGAGAACCATGAAGGCGAATATGGCAATTTTTTATTCATCAATAAATGATGTACAAACCAACCCTCACACCGCATTCTCTGCACATAAGTGCATGCTCGCTCTGTTTCTGGTTTGTGCTGCAGATACTGCACTGGAGAACATATCGTATATGTCATGAGTGTCTGCGTTATCTGAAAATATATAGCTTTTTATTAAATAATTGTGGATCAAAGGGAAGGCGGACATGTTTAAAGTTTCATCTACTGTGATTGCCTAATAGATTTCTCCACCGCCTATGGAACACACTGTGCAGCATTTTCAGAACTTGGAAGACTGTCGGGGACAGTATAACAACGTGAGACATTTCGACGATGTTACACATTCTTTTGTGTGAATATTAGAGGGATTGTGATGCGTTATTAGGAGTAGACGCAGCAGCAGGGGGATAAAGGTGTGGATTTACCATAAAATATTCTAGCTCATTGTGCAACAATATCATACAGAATGAGGGTAGGGAAATAATTAATTTGTCATTCAAGTTTAAAAAGCTACCCGTGCAAGCCAAACAAGCTAATAATAAATATTGTGATGTAGATGCTATGGCGGAAGATTACCACGCAAAGGAGATAAGCAGCGCGCCAGCGTAAACACGATAAGCGCTATTCCTAGATAACCAAACATTTCTGGGAGTTTCTTTATCTCGAAAGTTCTGAAACTGTGTGAACATTACCGGTGGTTCTCACAAAGCAAGTAGTATGGCGGAGTTAGCGAGTGACCCAGTCAGCGAGTGAGTTAGTGACTGATTTCTGGTGCGATGAAAAGCGCTTTCTCCGAGCGAGTTTGTGACGACTTTGTGACGTGTAGTAAGTTCTGTTACTGCAAGAGATTAGAGACGTCTTGCGTTCGACTCCCCATACAGAGAACCGTCCGGAAGAAGAGGCTACGTCGGACATACTTCGTTGCGGAAAAAACTGAAGTGTGAAAACAAAAGTGCAGTGAGAGTGCAAGCTCAGCGAAGTTTCAGTGGAAACTCAACTAATTAAGTGACTTGAAAACTGGGTGAAAAGAAAGCTTAAAAACTGACAGTCACAATAATGCATGTGCTCACAGAACTCAATATTATAAAGGCTAAACTTTGAACAGAAAGCTGGTTAACAGAGCAAGTTAATTAGCGCCCGAGTCACACAGAGTAGCTGGGAAAAACCGATCACTTGGGATTAGGCTAAGTAAGTAACCACAAACAAGTTTAGAAGTTCTAAAAAGCAAACAAAATAAATTTTTACCAAAAGGTCAACATGTATGTGGATGAGAGAGCGTGCGTCTGCGCACAATGCAAAAGCGGATTAGGTGCCAAATTTAATATTTAATGCTATAAATATTCTTCTGGTGAAATTCCTTTCAACTTAAACAGTCCATCATATAGACAAAATAAACATCTCCTATTTTCTAACACATAACTACCATACTTAAAATGAAGAAGGTTTGAAGAATTAAATTATATCTTAATTTTTTTAAGACAACCATATTAACAACAGTTAATTCTCGTTAAATGTTTTATAACTGGGTATCATAAGGTTTATTAGGAAAACACACAAATGTTGTTAAATACAGAGTTTATAGCTATAAATAGCCGTTTTAACATTAATATTTCCAAAACATTTGCTTCTGTTCATTCTATTTGCATAAATTTTAAGAACACACTTTAAAAAGTGTGTTATTTTTTTGTTTGTGATGAGCCCATGCAACAGCACCATGTTTTGTAAGTAACTAGAAATTATTCAGAATAAGAATGAGGTTTCATTGCACAAGTTTTCGTTAGGCAATTTAAAAACTTATAGAAAGCTCACGTAGCTGTAAGATATTGTCACCGCTGAATTTAAACTTTTAGGAGGAAATGACAGGCAACATGGTAATTTCAAAACCATTAGTGTCATTCTTTACATTATAATCAATCACGAGGATTGGCCCTTCAATGCAAGTTCATTCTGTTCCTTTTTGCCTCTCATGTATACAATGTATTACATTATGAGATGATTTCCAATCACCCTTTGTGAGTTTGCATGCAGGAGGGAGCAATTAACTTATGGTCGGTTAAAATCTGAAGTTGATACTAATGTATTAAAATGCTTGCCTTGTATATATGTTCAACCTCAGTAACATACACTCAAATTATATACGTCTGATTATTAGAACAAGGGACAAAAACAAAATAAAAGCTATGTGCGAAAAAAGGTGCAACAATAAATTAGTGTATTCCATTTGGGAGGTTAGAGAAGTGTACAGGTTAGATGACCGGACGAATTTCCTGATTTCCCTCAGTCTTTAGGTAGATTGACTACGTTTCCAATCTTTGTCCTACACAGGTCTACTGTGAAAGAACAATTAATTAATTGTCATTGGTTATCTTATAGTTGGTTAAATTATTAAGCCTGGGACTTAAGTACGTAATGGTATTTTAGCTCATATGAATTTGACATCTCCTTCTGGTTTGCCGGAAAGTGCAAATCAGAGAATTTAATCTCCTGTCAGTATGTTTCCATGGTAGTTCAGTGGTTAGAGCAACCAGAAAGAGACCAGAAGATCCTAGCTATGGTATTGAATGTTTCAGTCTGACTCTACGTTTCCAATAAATGAAAGTAGTTTACATGCGTTCAGGTGCCTCTGCACAGTAACTCACCAACAGTGTCGAAACGTCAAGCGAGGCTGAGATTCACAGTGGCTGTCATGCATATTAAATTCTAAATCTTTTCACCGGATAGCCTAAACAGCAAATCAGCCATACACAGCTGTCTCGATAGTGATAGAGGAGATACAAGGAGTATAATGCCTACCCAAAATGACAAATTTGGTAGCCTCCTCCTGAGGCTCTCGTGATACCTTCTATGCATTTCAATAGCAGCCGGAGAAAATTATAGGATAGGTGGGTGTGGGGCAAGATAGTAATACAAAGCTAAATGTGGCTGATGATTTGACACACGTTCGTATTTGTTTTCGTGTCCACACAACACATGTCGTGGTCGCGTGTTGGGCTCTAAATGGACCAACCCTTTCTTGCAATGATGTGTGACGGTCAGTGGTCACTCTGGTCACGCGCCATCCTGAGAACACTCCTGTCTCTGTCATCTTAAGGGGAACGTTCAGTCGACACTGCCAACATACTGGCACTTGTATTAACACACCACTTTTTCTGCCTAATATAATTTGTTTCGAGGTGCACTACATTTATTATTCATACAAACATCTTACGTTTTTATCTATATAGCGTTCCACTCTTAGATGACAGTATGGAGTTAAATGGGACATCTCTGTCTCTATCTAGCGCATACAAGTTGCCATTAGCCGCGTCCTTTTCTACCCTAGCGCTGTTGCCAGATTACTAATAGCATGGTATAAATATTCATTTGTTATAAATTTCAGATTTGAACACATTATCCTATGCAGAACTTTTTTCTCTATCAGGTTATATCCTTTTCAGAGTCATTATACATTTCTATAGGCCCAAATTTCTTCACAAAACGTTTTTTTCAATAGAAGTCCGATATTTGCTGTTTCTATAATCACGCACTAACTAACAAACTAACTGCTAGAATGCATCTATATTTTTTTTCTTCGGTAGAGTAAACTATAGTGCTACTACCTGCCTACTTTGAATTCTCTATGTTTACCCAGTTAAGTGTTATAATTTTTTAAATTAAATGTTTTCGGAAAATTTTATATCTGTGCACTGCAAAAGTTACGCAGTGTGAAACTTTTTTGTTATTGAGTTTACATCAGGGAACCAGCGAGAACAAATGTTGAGGAAGGTTGGAGAAAGTTTTTAAAATAAACCAAAAGGCAGTAACCTCTTTCTTTTATCCAGTAAGGCAAACAAAAGGTATTCATCTATTCAGCGTCAGGCCTGACACAGAAGATAGTATAAGGAGCAGCACTAACATTAGTTCGAAAGAAGCCGTGTGTGTAACTGTGAGCTGTTATTGCGTTATTTGTTTAATATTTTTGTAAATATTTGTAGTTATGGAGGGGGAAGCTAGGAAGAGACGATATGTTGGTAAATTAAGAAGTAAGGAACGCCAAATAATTATGAATGTGTTAGATTATTTTTGAAGTAAAATGCGTGTAAGGCAGTAAAAGAAACAGCTAAGGCTATTAAATGTTCAGAAGCAGTAGTGTATAGGATTAAAAAGGAACTAATGAAAGGACCTCTAAGAACGCCATCGAAAAAGAAAGCAAAAAGGGCGGCAAGGTGGAGTGCGGTGAATTGTTCATTCTTTACTGTTTGCAAATATTCAACCCACGCTGAATATAATTTTGTCACAGTTCAACAGTGATGAGACCCTACCAAATTTCTCAAGGGCCACTCTGATTTGGGGTTCGAATATGAAAGAAGGGGTAACAAGTGCATATTAATAGAAAGAGACGATATCGATATCATCAGATGGCGACATAAATATCTAAAATACGTAAAAAGGTTTAGGGACCAGGGGAAATCAATTGTTTATACAGACGAGTCATTTGTAAATTTAGGTCATATAGTAACAAAGGCGTGGAGGGATACCAAAGTTAAAAGTGCCCATCTCGTCAAGCAGCAATTGAAAGACTAAGTACAGGACTCAGGCCACCTCGAGTCGCTCGCGGAGAAAGATTCGCAACTAGTACATGTTGCAACACTGCGCTCCATTTAACGTGTACTGTCTTTTAAGGGTGGAATGCGCTTTAGTAATATAAGTTCTGCCACAACTATAAACATGGGTATTGGCACAACATACAATGGCATTATTCAAAATATCTTCATACCATTTTTTAACTTAATATACTGAATACAAGAACAAATAGTTACTCAAAATGTCCTACTTTGAAGGCACACAAGCTTTCAAACTGTGTAGCAATAGCAGCTCGTATGACATTATGTCCAAATTCTACATTGTTCGCTTCGAACCTCGTTTTTGGGCCTCCAGATTTCTGGATCGTGTCGAGCAGACTTTACTTTCGATGATGTCTCATAGTTGGTAACCAAGTTGATTGAGATTTGGCTTTCCTGAGGGCCAATTTTGGTGTACTATAAACTCAGCAACATTGCTCTTAAACCACTGGTGCACTTGTTTAGCCTTATGATACAAGTGTTATGGAGTTATATAACACTTGCTTTTTCAACAAGCGACTGCATCATTTCATAAGACTAAACACGTGCAACAATGGCTTAAGCACAATGTTCCCGTGTTTATATCGCACCAAGTTTGGCCATGGGAAGTCCAAATCTGAGTCCGCTTGATCACCAACTATGGGAGAGCATCGAGAGTGAAGATTTCTCGACACGACCCAGAAATCTGGAGGCCCTAAAACGATACTTGAAGCGAACGGTGTTGGACATAAATGTCATACGTGCTGATATAGAGTTTGGTCACGCTGTTTGGAGGCCTCTGTGGTCTCCAAAGGAGGACATCTTCAGTAAGTATCTATTCTTTGTATTCACTATACTGTAATTAATAAATGATGTGAAAATGTTTTGGATAGTGTTGTGCTACCCACGTTTACAGTTGTGACAGAAGTATGATACGACTAGGTATATTTTCTCTATCAATCATGCTAAATATGTATCTCAGGCAGTTTCAGTACACATTTAGTTATGCTTACATTCAGGATAGAGGAGACTGAGACGGCATCCAAGTGTACCTTGATATTAGGTACTCTTAGCACAAGAACTTGAGAAATAGAAGAACAACTCATACCCTATGAAGCATTCGAAAAGGATGCTGCTTTAAATATTGTTAAATTCAGATTAAACAAAATAAAAAAGAGAGGAGAGGAACGTAATTATATTCAGCCGAACCTAACCCAAATAAAACTATAATGTTATATCAGAAAGGTCCCAAAACAGTACCATGTCAAACTTGCAATCCCACAGTGAGACACTTGATTACATCTTTAATGTTCTATCCTTTCGGTGAGAAAGGACATCATAAAATTATATCCTCTATTGTAAAAGAGTGTTTGAAGAGGTTCATAGACTCTCTCCAAGTGGCTCCTCTCGTCGGACTGACATCCTCGCCATCCCATCAGGCTTATCATTTGGATATAGAATGAAGCAGAATGAACAACAGCCAGCTGAAGTACTTGTTAAGAAGAGCTGAATGTATGTACCTTCCATCTATTGATACCTTGAGAAGTACAATTTGATATCCACTGTAGTTGGACTGATGATTGGAGCAAGAGAAACCAGACCTAGCTTTTCTGCTGATGTTTGCAAAACGTTTCATCTGAGCGCCCATTTTTTGTACAATATTGCTGTTCTTGTCCTAAAAGTTTCAATCAAGGTCTTGCAAAACTATCTATGTTCAACTTAACTGCAGTATCTTACCTATCTCTTAAAACAAGAACACGTTCTCATACTTTTCTGCTGGAGTATAAATTTCTACATTGCTCATAAACACTTTATTATAATTATTTTTTATTTTAGTGTTGAACTTATTTTTGAAACAACTGTAATTTGTTACGCTTTGTAAAGATGGCAGTCTCTGTTTGAGAAACCTGAAAGTCTTCTTTCTGAATTAAATAGAAAAGCTTATTGTTGTCATATTAATTGCGACAAAATTTCATTGCACATTATCCATTTCAATGTACATAGCTACACGAAAAATGAAGCACGCCACGACGTGTGATGGCTTTGAACTTCTATGTTCTCTGCATGTTAACGAGAGAAAACGAATTACGACTCACCATTTGAAAAAAGTGTAAATACTTGAAAATTCAGATCAATAAACACAGATTATCTCGGAAATGGTTATTAACACCACAAACATTGTTATTGATATAAATTGTATGCTTTGAAGTGGTGCTTGTTAAACAAAATTATGTCTTACGGATACTATAATACAAACATCATTCCGGATGAAGAGGCCATTTTTGAGAAAATAAGAAATAACGCAAACCATTCTACATGAACGGTAGCATTAGTCGGAAGAATTCCCTGGAAACTTTTCATGTCGCATCCCTACTAGATGTTTAACTTAAATTTAAGTTTGGTATATGATCGACTATTCGTTTTTGGGTTATGTTGTTCAGACACACACACACACACACACACACACACACACACAGAGAGAGAGAGAGAGAGAGAGAGAGAGAGAGAGAGAGAGAGAGACAGATAAACGGGCCTTTTTATCAAAATTAATTTTTGAATTCAGCAAATTTAAAAACTTGTATTTTCTGTGGAATGTGGTATTTAAATTTTGGGTTAAGTACAATATTTCCGCTACTATATTGTGACAAAATAAGTCCAGCTATTTGCTAATGTTACTTTATTTTTTCTAAAACTGAATCACAACTCAGAACTAGTGACCTTGCAACTCACAGTTGTTATGCTGAATCGTAACGTTGACACAAACACTGCTAACTTTACTGACAACTTAACTAACTTAAAATTCAAACTGACTGCTCGTTTCGGCTCATTATATAGTCGAGAATTAGGCACCGGTGATTTTTCTGAAAATATACATTTAGAAAGCTTTTTGTAACAAGCCTTGCACTCGAAGCTTCTAGAACTGTATGGAGACGGCCATTGTCCCGTGTTGCCTAGTGACGTAATGGTGTGAGGTAGCTGACTCCAATTGTTCTTTGAAGCGCACGGCTGCCGAGACAATATGTAAATAATAGAGAAAGTAAAACGTATTATTCTGCTACTGCACGTCTGTGGCGAATCTCGTTTACAAGGGTGAGCGTTCCACTTAAAGGGGAAACATTTCAAGGAACACGCGACTCTGACACTTTGTAGCAGATGAAATTGTTTCCGCTTCTGAAAGGGTATTTCTTCCCTCATCCAACTCTCCAACTGACCACGGCTATCGCTGATGACCAACAAAGGGCGAAAATTGAAAATGGGACGGACGCTGGTCAGGGGTTGTGCTGAACATCTCCTTTCGTTTTATATGGAATAAGATGAGATGAAATAACTGTATGCTTGCTATATGATCCAAAAATGAAATTTGCCACAAACTTTTTGGTTACAGTCTTACTGCATGTTTGGATTTTTCATATTGCAGTAAGAAACGCAAACAGAAGGGGCCTAACATAGACTAACAAAGTTGATATTCAAGATGGAACGGCACAGCTCAAAAAGAAACATTTTCTAATATAACGTTAATGACGCCATAACTGATGGTCAAATACAAACTGCTCAATACCAACACGTATCAGTATCATTTACTAGCTCAAAAGTAATCACATAATTGACCTAATATTATGCTTGTGGTAGTATTTGGAATTTATAAATTCACAACGTTAATGGTGCAAGAACTTTCTCGTCTATTGTCTATATTGTCAAAGCTAGACAAGTTCACAATACTCACATTACTAACAACTTAAGTAAATGTCCTAAGTGTCAACCTCCAGTTTCTAAACAAAGTCAATTGGTTAGAGTAAAATACGCCTGTTTCCATCTAGTGCAACGTCGAAATTATCTGAGTTATAAATAGTCTTTTTAATAGAGAACTCCCTTTCTTCCTTTATCTGAAAGACAGAACAGGTTTGCTGATAACAAACCGGAAGAAATCCTTTTGTTTTTGTGACAATTCTCTGAGGTGTGAGTATGTGGGCATCAGGCAGTAAGTGCTTCGTGTGGCGCCTAATCCTATAACGATATAATTTGCAATTTTACATAACATATCTAATAGAGTACCGAAGCTGCAACATAAAGATTATACATTCTTAAACCTAAAATTTCCAGAAAAATGTGGTAGAAGGGAAAGTTGGTCTCTTAAAGTTAAAGTATTTTTAAATACACTGGGGTGTGATAGATACATAATAGGTTTTTGCAGGAATGCAAGAGCCAGAATTGAAGATTTTGAGAGCCAACATTTTAAAGATGAATGGTGAAGATTAATTCAGATATATGGTTCTTTGAAGATAGAGTGAGATACAGAAGAAGATAGTAGTGATATGGAATTAGAGAGACAGAGAGAGACAAAGAGAGAGAGAGAGAGAGAGGGGGGGGACCAGAGAAGAATACGCATGTGCAAAAAGTTCAGTAATATTATGAGAGTTTAGACAGGTTAGGGCATGGAAGTGTGCCCTTTATGAGGGCAACAGAACACATTGCGTGATCGATACGGATAGCGAGGTCTTTAAGTCACAGATTAGTGACGCAGGTCCGCGGTTCAAATCCCACCAGCACCATCCTCCCTGAAGGAGGCTTTTTCCAGTTTTTCTTTCTAAACCCTCATAACTGGAACATCCCAGATAGGTACACCAAACCTTCCTTTACACGTTTCCTTTCTCAGTTGCCATTTCATTTAATAAGTAGGTGTATGTATCACCAGAATAACCGAAATATGGTAATTTCTAAGCATGGTAAATACACAATACAAAGATTCCTTGGTTGTCTGATGTCGATGCTGAGGCACCCGTGCTTCTGGTGTGTAAACAAATGAATAACAGACACATGACTGCATGGGAAATATTATTATTAGCAGGCCTTTATTTTTTAACTTATTGAAAGGCATCGTGATTGTTGTTAAAGGATATTGTGTGAAGCAGAAACAAATAAAAGTAATGAAGTGTGCAAACACAAAAACAGCTGCAATCCCACGCTCTCTGCCCACTCAGAAACCATCGATTATTCTGCGTGACTGGAGCGGTACGACAAATTAATACCTGTGTTTACACTGCATTGGGGCACATCTTTGTTCTAACACTGGGGCATGTGGCAGATGGGTGACTGGGTCAGTGAGGGAGACACGCGTGTCCCGTGATCGGAGACGTGCGGTTTTTCCATCGCATTACACGGACTGTTTGTGTGTCGCATGTCATTCTGATCTTCTATTGATGTCTGTCACTCCCTACACACGATCCAGGTTTCTGTATCTGCAACTTGGGTCTTCATCATTATCTCATATCCCAGTTTAACGTGCGATAAATCATCCACGGCTCAAAAAATTGAACAATGAAAGTATTTTCTATGATTCACACTTAGGAACATTTATTTATTTATACCGGTATCGGAATCCAATGGTTGAGACACCGAATGATGAATTTAGGATGAGTTTCTTTAAAATAACCTAAGCTTCAATAAAATTAAAATACAAACAACCATCATTCAATTTAAGTAAGAAACGTTATACTACTAGCACAATTATTTTTACTTTCTCTACTAAGTAAACTAAAGGAAGTATTGTATTCCACCCAAAAATTCGATGGCCAGATTTCACCGGAAATATACGTTTTGAGGCCCCCTGAATAAAAAAAAGGCATTTTTAGAAAAACGTCCGTGTGTGTCTCTCTGTATGTGTGTGTCTATCAGTCTGTGGGCAGCATAACCCAAAAACGAAAAGTCGGTTAAAAACCAAAGTTGAATGTCCTTCAAGGATGTGACACGAAGATTGTGAAGAAAATTCCTCCACCCTAAACTACCCTCAACATGGAAAAATTTTCGAACATTTTGATTTTCTTGAAAATGGCTCTAACGATTTTGATTAAAATGCCAAATGTTTGAGATATTTTTATGACAAATGAAATGTATATTTTGAATTTTCTGGCTATAGCCTATGTAGTTCTGTTTACCCTGGATGACGTTTGCATAACTGGTAAACCGTAAGACATAGACAAAACTTTACTAAACAAAACAGGTAGATCTTGCTAAAACACAATTTATGTCCAAATATTCTTTTTGTTTTTGTAGAGTGAACCATTTCTGAGACATCTCTTGTTATTTGTGTGAGTTTTGGAATGCTTCTACTTTCGTCAAACAGAAGATCGTTATTAATTTTTCTATATCTTAGCCGTGCAAGGAGAACAGAATCTCAAAGCTTTAAAGGATTCGACTATTGCTCGTGCGGCGCCGTGGCCGAGCGGTTAGACCGTTCACCTACCACCAAGAGACCCACATGTTGTACTCGTGGTGGACGAAGCGACGTCTGGACGGGTTTTCTCCGGATTCTCCGGTTTACCCCGCCACTCATCTCTCCAATTGCTCCAAAATCACCTTTCCATTCAGCCATCTCACCTACATTTCATATAATTCTCTTCCTCATTCTCATCCCTGGTGCTTGGCTAACTACCCGCTTCCAGGTCTTCAGTCTGTAGGGTGCATTGGTTCGTCTGCTCCCCGACAGGTGTCTGACTCTAGACACTGGCTTGTAAGTCCTACATAAGGGGAAGGTACCTAGATAAAGAAGAAGACTATCACTCAAAGCCTATTTATTGCCATATTCCCTTTGCGCCTACAACGAAATGAGCAATAAGATAATTTTTTGCAAATGTTCATCTCAACTAACAGGAAGAAAATAGAGAAGTAAGAGTTTGTAGGAATGGCTAGTACAAGAGTTGGAAAATTCGTGTGATTGCAACACATCAGATTTTTTTTATCGTAGAATATCTATTGCTTAGATACGAAATATATCAAAGAATTGGTAATATCCTACCGGGCATTTAGGAATTTGCATGGGCGTAAGGATTTATCATAACACAAAGAAAACAAAATGTTTTAATGCAATTAATTTACATAACTTTATGTCAGAGATAAAAATGACAGGGTTAAATCGGGGACACACCTAGGAGAATGGGATGAAATGTGGGAACAACAGAAGGCTATAGACCGCAAACCACTGAGATGCGCCACAGTCGTGTGAGACAGGATCGAGGTTCATCCCTTTACTGGAGCTACCTAGAGTGGGCGATGAACAATCGACCAGGCAACCCTATAGTCTCTATGGGAATTACCATTTTCTTTGAGCAAGTATCCGAGTCATTTGTCCAGCACAGCCAAGTGCCACAAACCTCGAAGCACAGGTGAAGGATGAGAAGGAAAGGGAATGAATCGCAAATGATTAAAGACAAATCGTGAGAGATGAGAAACCATCTTAACATTCACCGACTGATCAGAAAAACCACATAAATCCTGAGGTCAGAGTGAACTGTGAAATCGATTCTTGTAAAAACCCTCTAAGCATCTATGTTAAAAGGCAATATAACAGAATCAACAAGAGGTCGTGCTTCACTTGTTCCCATAGTCTCAGATCTTCATCTTCTGATTATCCTCCCCAAATGTAGGACTTAAAGCCAGTGCCTAGGGTCAGACACTGTCGGGGAGCAGAGGAACCTATGGACCAGACTGAGTTAAGACCTGGAAGCAGGTGGTCAGCCAAGCACCAGGTAGGAGGAAGAGGATGATGCAGGCGAAATGCAGGCGAAATGGATGATTGGAAAGGTAATAATGAAGCAATTGGTGGAGTGAGTGGCGGGGGAAACCGTAGAACCCTGACGCTTCTTCGTCCACGATGAATACCACATGCGGATCTCTGGGACCGAACCCGGGTCGCCTAGGTGGTAGGCAAGCGCGCTAACCGCTCGGCCATGACAGCGCTATAGTTAACAGATCAACAAGGAATATTTTTCCGAGGCGTACGTTTGGAATCTTGAATTTGTGAAGAAAGAGAACTAGATAGGGCTTTCAATAGAGTTTTATTACCCTAACCCAATATTGTTGCAGCTATTTTGCTTTGTGAAGATATAAAATAGGTATTAAAAAGAACGATATTTTATCATTTGGATTTAATTAATTGTGCAATGAAGAAATTGCTGAAAATGCATCGTTCAGCAGTAAAACCTGACATATTGTGTTGTCATTTAAGTACTCAACAATTAATTCCTCTGTATTTACATGCCTTGAGGTACACCAAATAAAATACTAAGGGCCCGAAGTAGCTAGCCGAGCGGCGAGATTTACACCGTTGCAACTGTCAGCGGGAATCGAACCCGGGACATCGGAAATGTGAGCCTCATACGTTACAGCGGAGTCTTCTCATTGGGTGAAGTATAATTTGTGGAACAGTGGGCAGATTTTTAAGGGCATAAAGCGTTTTATGCCTAAGATCCTTTGTTTTCAACTACCATGGGGAAAAGGTGTTTCAAAGCCTAATTCTCTGCTTCGAGGAGAGGAGAAGGGAGAGATGGAAGGAGAGCAGAGGGGAAGTGGGACAGAGAGAGAGCAGAATCTTCACAATCGCGCGATCAGAGCCGCGGGTTCGCGTATTGGTATTTTGTTTGCGTCCCGTGGTCTGTGTCGTCGACCGTACTTTGTTTTGGTCTAACAGGGGAGTGAGTCCTGAGAAACACTGCGGTAAAGGGTGGGTCATGGTCGTCAGTCAGCCGATGTGTATGCTCGAGCAGTTTTATTCTGACTCGCTTACCATCAAACTACAGCCTAAAGCAAGTAATCGGATAGCTGGAAAAAGAAATAACAATAATGATAATGATGCTGGTGGCTCAGACCGAGGTGCTCCGTACAAAAAAAGGGGGCAACACCAAGTCGAGCGTATTGCCTGCATCCCGTCGCACGTGCATCAGTTCCAATGCTGCCGTCCTCGCTGCGGGCAACAACGGCACAAGACACTGACAATCCACCACCTACCTACGTACGTTTGTTCAATGTCTGAGGTGACAGAAAGTTGCACTTACGTGACTCATCCTCTCACTGTTCTACGAACCATTCTTACAAAAGGGCACTCTTCCGTGTATTTCTCGTAAAACGAGATAAACTTTCATACGCATTCGGACATTTCTTTCTAGGATAAGAAGGATATAGTAGGACAATATGATAGATTTTTATTTTCTCTACCGCGGATAGTAAGTAGAAGAAATATATTGTATTCACCTAGTTATTCGATGTCAAGATTTCGCCGGAAATATATATTTAGAGTCCTCCTGAATGACAAAAGCGTTTTTAATTAATGACTTTAAAACAACGCGCGCACGCGTGCTTGCGTGCGTGTGTGTGTGTGTGTCAGTCTGTGGATAGCATGACTCAGAAACAAAAATCGGTTAAAAGCAAGGAAACAAATATTTTAACTGAATTCCCTCCACTCTAATCCACAACTTCTTTTTTCAAAAATATTACTATATACTTTAAACCTGGATGTAGTAAACAAAAGTGTTTATTCTGAGTTTCACTAAATATGTTCTGAAGGCTTTTTTGCTTGTGTGTGTGTGCGTGCGCGCGCGCGCGTGTTTGTGTGTGTGTGTGTATAGGTGTGTGTGTGTGTGTGTGTAGTGAGAGGGGGGCATGTATGCTGAAAGTCTGGTTTCACTGAGTTGAAATAACCTATGATGAATGGAGAACCTCTGGATGAAATCTTTATCGAGAAGTTACCTCAATCGAGATATGAACCCCTATCGTACAGCATATAAGGCAAACACATTATCCTCGCTCCATGGAGATAGGCAAGCTCTCTTCATTCGCAATGTACAGTATATAACTGAGAAACTATAGGGAAAAATATCCACAGAAAACACCCAGACCTCAGTTTATGCGATATAGATAATATCAAACATAAAATATATTCGCAGTTTTTCGTCTTATTTACCAATGTTTTAAACACCACAGTTCAAAATATTAAATGGTTGGTACTTTATTGTCCTAAGCTTATGCAAAGAGTGTGTTGATATGGCTGGCCAATACCGATTTGACCCCTTAGGGAAATGGGGAATGTAAAATGACAAAAATGGGCCTTTTCTATTTTTAACGGAAGAAATTCTCCGATTCTCTCTTATTCAGAATATATAATGCTTATTTGTCATTTAAAACACTTAACCCTTTAAACAATTTTAACTGACTGTGCGTCACTTTAAACCTTTGAGTGACACGCCTATTTTTCTGGAACCTTTAATATCTCGAGTATTTTTAAGATAATTATCTCTGAAAGAGCATCACAAGCTTTATGCAAGGATACTGTGTCAAAAGGCGTAGAATTACAAATCAGGAGCCATCATGGGATGTAGTTAACGATGACTGCTCTTATAGAATGCGCTAAAGTGAGTCATGCCTTTGAAGTTAATCTTCAGTTGCGTTTATCTCAAAAATACATTTTTTGAAACATATTTCCCTTTTTCTCAAAAACTATAAATGCCACACACGTTGCCCACTTCTGTGAGGTAAGCTATTAAACACACCGAACTAAGTTATTATAGTTTAAATGTAACACATTTTTAAAAATTGAGGATATTGCCTCAAAAATTTATATGTAAATTTTATTTCATCTTCTTTAAACACACAAAAAGATTTTTAAACTAGAAGTACTATTAGCAGCTAAATTTCCATAGTTCAGTGGTAAGAGGCAAGATTCTATTGGTTTCTGAGAAGATGTAATTTCCCCCCATTTATTTCCCCAGAAAAAACTAAAACATATGATCATTACACTTTAAAGTGGGATGTACACAGGTATATAGATTGATTAGTATTTTTACATGAATTTGTATATTATAATCAGAAAAAAAAAAAAACGTTTTGGGGGGTTTAGCAGCATGTCCATTTATTATTCACTCTATCCACTGCCCTAAGCAACTTAGTGCAGTTTCAATATGGTCATATATTCCTAAAACAACATGCATTCCGAAGCCATTTATATCTAACATGTATCAGGGAAAACGTAAAACGCTTTCATATCACTAATTTGTAGATTAACAATAAAGAAATGGCAATGCATAGAGAACCACTATTAGATTACGCTTCAAATATTTTTTATAAAAGCAGAAAAGATTAGTGTTCATTCTCGAATAATGAAATATGGTTCTGTAATACGTAGGAAGAGAAAAAGCTTACAGAGACAAGAATACAAGATTGAGTTAGGTCGCTACTGCATAAACCAGGTGACCCAGACTGACAACTCGTCACGTACTACAGGGCAGAGTTGTACCCTGGAGCAGTATTTTGTCTACATCTGGAAACCTACGTTTTATGCTACTGACAGTGGAATATTCTTTACTGTCACATGGATCAGCCTGACCCCTTACAAAAACCCCACTCGAAAGTAGCTTCAGGTTACCGTTCCTGACCGACTCAATCATTAGTAATAATTGCATTACAATAGTTTCTATGGCTGAGGTAAAGTTATAACTCCATCTGTTCTACTTTACGTTCTATTTCTGAGAAATGTATTACACAGTACAATGAACTACTAATACTGATAACTGTATCTTGTACGAATGTATTATGAAATAAGGAGTTGAAAATAAGAATAGGGGAGATTTTTGTGAAACTCCTGAGTATGCTCAATTTTCAATCGTTCCTACAGTTCAAGTGTTCAAATTTGCACTACTGGACCAATAAATTGATAGTTTCTACTTTAGACATGAGTAAAAATGTTAGAATATGATTGTTTCGTTATATTCGTGTTATTTTTAATTGGAGTGATGTTTTCGTATAGCGAGTGTTTTCTCCTTTGGTCTTATTTATTAAATAAGTACGATTGTTAGCAATAAATATCTGCCTATATTAATTAAAAGGATATATTCACTCATTCATTCAGTTTTATAGAGTAGGTAGTTGGACCAGGACTATAGATAAACTGAGTGAACCAAATTCATATTTATTCGGCTGGAAATTCACCCGGTATGCTGAGCTCAACTTAAATGATCTATTTGAGGATTTTCATTCCCTATTACAAGATGCGAAGATTTTTATTCTTTACTGTTGGCTTTCGTTGTTTTTTATTTTTTTTTTTTTTATTTTATTTTATTTTATTTTTTTTATTTATTTATTTATTTATTTTTTTTTCTAGTCTTTGTGAAAATGCAGTAGACGTTAAATTAACCGCTGCTGTTTATGAAGCAATAATGAAACGAATTCAATTACGGCTATTCGAAGGGCAAAGGAGGCAAAATAAATACATTGACACTGTACACAAATTAGAAACAAGTGGATCTCTTGTGAGTGAAAAAGGCTAGATTGTGCCAATTGGGCACATAGTTAGCTATTCATATTTTATCCGTAAATGGTATTGCTGCATCTTTACTGTACTGTTTTCTTTACCGTCGTGTTTTCAGGTTCTCAGCTAGGTTGGGTTCACTTCGAGACGGTAGATGGGTTTTTCTCATCCGCTGAACTGCATGGATCTAGGGGTTATGACATAATGCCGAAATTCATTTTTCTCCAAAGTCGTTCCGACTGCTACCTTTTGCTTGGGTTTGTTCGTTGCATTTTGTGATTTTTGCATATACGAGTTTTTCGAGCACTCATGGGTACCCGGCGCCACAAACAGTAAGTTTGTATTGTTATTGGAGCAGTTTTAATGTTGATATTGTGTATTAGGTGTTTCTATTTAGCCACATTCTTCAGTATTCAAGGTTTATAAAACTCTTATAATGTTCAGAGTTTATCTGATTGCTTACGAGTTGGTCAGAATTTATTTAAATTATACTATTGACATGCAAATTAGGGACAGAAAATGGAGATGGATAGGCCATACACAAAGGAACAAAACTGGAGCAATATAAAGAGAAGTACTTGACTGGAGCCCTCAAGGAGGAAAGGGAGCCCAAAGAAAACCTGCAAAAGGAGTGTAGAAGAAGAGATAGCAGCAAAGGGAAAGACAGGGAATGAACTAAAAAGGACAAGGTGTAGGAACTTCTCAGGAGCCCTGTGTTCCGTATCAACTAACTATAGAATTTATTTAAAAGTTAATATTCCGCGTTTGTTTACAATCGCAGTCCATTTAAGTGTTGTGGATATACTTTGTAAAGCGTTTATTCCGCATTCTTAATGCCGACTATGTCATGTGAGGGCTGCTGTGAGGGATGAATTACGTTAAATTCGTGTACTGCAGCATTCTCCCAGACATTTGTTTGTTTCCCTCAGTGCTTGTTACTAGGAGTTTGGTCAGTATTCAATATCCATACATTAATATATATTTTGTTTATAATTATGTAGCATTTTCAATCAGCGTTTGCTTTCGTTTGACTAAATTTATATATGTACGGAAGCCAGTGTTCAGATATTGAGATTAAAGGGCACTGTTCTTGGCTTGCGTGTTTAATTTACACAACTGAGCAGCAGCAGTGTTCTACCTTGTAGTGGATAGACCTCCAACTTAGATCTGAACGTTCCCCACGTTTAGGCTCCTCCATAGGATGAATATGACTAAAATGTTGATATACTGAACTAATAATGCTAGCTTTTTAACATGTATACCATAGATATGATTCAAACATGTTACATCCTAAATTTCATCAGTTTTGCTCTAATAGTTTAAAATTGATGATCAAATTTATTTTTAAGAATCCCTACAACGAAACATTTTAAATTTTGGTCTAATATTTTAACTTTAGCTTAAAAATACATCTACTATTTAAAAATGCCCTAAGTTTTTGGTGTCTCAGTTTAGGCTCCAAACAACTTCAAACTTACAAATATGGTTTTTTTTAAAATATTTTTGCCTCAAAAGTTGTAATGTTTGTGTTCGAAGATTAAAAGTATATGCTTAAATATATCCTATGACTATAAAACCTAGTGCAAGTTTTATTTCTTATATCTCTGTAAACACGTGTAGTAATATTAACTAGTGCAATACAAGAACTGCTCCACAAGGAACATTTTACAGGAAGAAAAGTGCTGAAAATATGAATAGCAAGAAAACAGCGACAAACAACTTGAATGTATATCTCATATTAAAATCCACGCGACATTTATACATGTAGCAAGGCATCTAAAGGTGGCATCCAGAGTCAAGTTAGATCTGAATTTTAGATTTTTGTGATATTTCAGTTCTACATATCCCTAAGGAAACGGTTGTGCAAGACTGCCCACGGCTGTTGTGTATGCTGAGCACGGTTGAGGCGGTTATCTGTGGTGACGTCTATCACAGGAGACCTGGTACAACTACTACTGTATCAGAGACTTGAGAGAAGTGCTCACATAAAGCCATACAGGGTTACAGATGTCCATCAGTGGCAGGAACCAGATGAAGTATTGTCGTTGTTTTGCAAAATCTCGGCACCTTGTCCAATACATGGTCCATAGATGAAGCACGGTTCCATTGCACAGTGGGCCAGCAGGCACTCAAAACGGGACAACGTATTTTTACGGAACGATTAATCTCAATCAGGTTGACATTAATAGATATGAAACACAAATCAATGCATAAATGTGGTATAGTTTGTTATTTAGTGGTCTTATTTCAAATACACGGATGCATCTTATTAAATATAATACTCCACATTAGTGTCCGAAAGCTGCTGTTCATTGCCCACGCTTTCTTCTTCTTCTTCTTGCTCTTCTTCTCCTTCTCCTCCCCCTGCTCCTTGCAAGTCAATTCCTTTGCTCAAATACAGGACATTTTGTGCTTCTTGGCAGAGAGGAATGTTTAGTTTTTCATACTTTCGTAAATTCAAAATTAAAAGATCCGATGACACTAGCAAATTGTTCAGTAGATCACTCATTAAATTATAGCGAGAACTTGTCCTTGTATGATGCTTCAGAATCTTTTAATATCCTTTTTATGTGTCTCTTGTGTCTTCTCAGACAGTTGACCAATGGGTATCATTGCTGAGTTTATGATCTGAGATCCATGAATAAGCACTTTGTAGACGCCAGCAGAGAGGTAAAACCAGGGATATTTCTTTACAAAAAGTCGTGCAGTTTCAAGCGCATATACTCCTACAATTTATCTCACTTCCACAAGAAATAACTAAAATACTACTCTCATGATGAATTTGATGCGGTTAGGCCTAGAATATTTTGTTTACGATGGCCGCGGGCTTTACCAGTACACGGTTTTTGTATTGTCATTTCCTTAACAAAGGAGACCAAAAAAAATTCTGCATCAGATAAGTAACCTTCATCAGTACAGTCTGCTTAAATTCTTGATGATCATCACTTCCCTATTTTTTGAATAAGTTTAGGTTACCCTATGCAAAAATATGGTTGGAATTCATTCCATAGTTTGAATAATCCGTCGAAGTGTATGGTGTAGCTATCTTTGTAAATTTATTTCAGCACTAGTTTCTGTAATATTAATATATTCTTTGTTTGGTTAACCCATGAGCTTAGCTTTTCGCACTTTATTTTATGCTGGGTACAAATCAGCATTTCTATTCTTTGCTCCGTATTTTAATACTGAATATTGGTACAAGTAGTAGCTGGACATTTATATAAGTGCCAATGCTTCATTTGGTATTGTATTTATTTATATTTTTAGAAGGATAGTTTTTAAATGAAGACAATAATTTGGCGGCTTTGGTAGGGCTGCTTAGTGCAGTTTAAAGTAGATATTTTCGCTGCTTGCTTTCCCAGACCTTTTTAGACTTAACTGAGCGGCAAAAGAAAGTTGATTCTCGGAGATTCCATGTTTTCCGTCTCCTCAATTTCATGTTACTTTCTGAAAGTATTCCAGGGGAGCTGAACGAGTAGGTTTACCTGTAGTTAAATATTGTAACATATGGATGAATACATAAGAATGTCGAAATTCTTAAACAATCACTATTTCAGTTCAAATATTCCCTTATTTCTATAAGATTTCTGCCAGCGTGAATTGAAATCGGTATAAAATGATTCCGCATTTTTTCTAATTGTGAAGACCTCTTCACTGAGACATCTGGAAGTATCAATTTTGAAATTAAAAAGTCGTAAACAGAATTGTTACTTCCGTAATTAGCCACCAATACCTTGTAGAGGTCTCGACTTGTAAAGCACTGACCACGTACAATGTGAAGTCAGAGTGCGCCACTAGACAAGATACGCTCTGCATTCGAAAGTTGCAACAAGACGCAAATGAACACTATTTTATATAAGGTATACATTATCGTTCAGTGTGTAAAACAACGTGAAGGTAGTAAAGAAAAAAAGATACATCTATTAGACCATGAAAAACTATTATGGAATGTCCAACTTTTGTGTCACATTCAAGTCGAAATATGCATTATCACACTCTATAGGTACTATAAAATGTTAAACACCTATAAATTAGTTGAAAGTCACAATCTGTAGCATTCATTCTTGCAGTTATGTTACTGTTTAAACATTGCCACACCACTTTAAACAACGAAATTACACACTGCAGCTTTGCGTACTTTTGGCTGAGACTTCTTCTAACGCCTCAGAGGTGCCAAGAGAGGGTTAAGAAACGATTTATTGCTGGTTTTCTATGCTTTGACATCTCTAATTCGAATTCCTAATTTTTAACATTTCAGTTTTGGACTTTTGTCCCATTTTGACTGACATCTAGCCCACTGTGCATTGATGTTTATGTGAACTCACAAAATATTCGCTGTTGGGCCGTCCAAAATCCACAGGTTCAGTTTAACGTCGGGGTTTGATGTAGAGAACAGTGGAATCATTTTGGCTTACCAAATACACGATTTAGGACTAGGTTATGGATTTTTTAACAAGATAGCGCTACATGTCATAGATAAATCCAATCCCTGGCACTATTGAAAGTTTCTTTGACAAACGGATAATCTATAGATTCTGTGGCCATGGAACTCTAATTTAACAACACTGATTTCTTCTCATGGAGTTGCTTAAAAGATAGTTTATGCCACATGCCAGCAGACATTGTAGGATCTGAAAATCAACATTACACAGGAAATACGAGAACGAAAGACTGATATCATAGAACAACGTAGTAAGTCATATTTATGAAGGAAAGAGGAGATGTTCAAGATTCAACAAATATATGCAAGAAGTGATACAGTGAGGCACAAACTTAATATAATTTAATATAATTCGAACTAATACTCCATTCTCCATTTATTGGTAGTATGAGTATCTATAACACGTTTCGTTAGATTCATGTATCATCAGGTTATGTCAACTGTTGAATTTTGATTTAGAGAACTCTCTGGTGACGATTAAGGCGCCTCTCTTGGTAACCTGATGAACTAAGATATTATTATGCTACTTTGATGATTAGCAAGCTGCGGATCAAACGGGATTGAGACGGTATTCAGTGTCAGGAAAACCAACATTGTCACGTTTTCTCCAAGTAAGCGTTCGCACTCCACACATGGACATTTATTTCTTAGAAGACCAACGTTACGAGGAAATTAACGAGAATACTGGAGATGTTGCAGCACTGTGTTTCCCTCCATGAGGAGTTAGTAACTTCTGTCATTTCTGATTTCTTTGATTCCATTGGCTGGAGTGATACGCTCATTGGTACAATGTGAAACATGAGCGACTTCCGAGAACAAACAACGCATGCGGCGTGTGTAACCTGAGAGACTTCTGATGATTAAAAGTATAACTCACCTTAACGATTAGAGCAGCACAATAATATAGATATATGGGGTGTGTTGCCATTCTTGCTGGAGCGAAAGAAGTAGACGCGAACTGGGTAAAAAAAGGAGAAAAAAGTAGAATTTCGAATGCATTACAACAGGAACGAACCATGACCCTCCTTCAGTATATATGAGGACGCGTAACTTGTGAGTAATATTATTTATTTATAAGTTATGTATAAAATTTTAAGTGTTGAAAAAAGACATTTATTCGTCTTTCACCCCTTCCACTGCCCGGCGCAAATTACCACCTCCTCCCCACTTAGATCAGTCACTGCATTGGAACGATGCTTAAATTTCAATATTAAAACGTAAATATAGGCCTGAAAACATAAAATAATTTGTTCTTAAACACTCACCAACGGAAGTTCATAGCAAACAGCACACCAAAGTAGGCTTATCTAGTCCTGTTTTATCCACAGAAGCAATGTTAATGTCTATGCCACATGACTTGAATATGCAAACGAATTCCTTTTTTACATTTCAATGACCACCCTTTAAACTACTGCATTATTCCCATTCGGATTTGTAAGTTTGTGAGTACTAACTCTTTTTTCTTGGTCCCTCACTCATGGTCACTAAGCACTTCACCTAAATTTACCACAACGAAAACCACTACTGTGTGCACTGTGAAACGTGAAAGACGCAACATTTATAATAAACTGAGGTGGGGTGAGAAGCTACTGAAGGGTTGAAGCTCTTAGTCAGTAGCAATAGCAACTTTTGTAAATCATAGGACTGATAAGGTGATGGGCAACCCTTTTCATTTCTTAAGGCGTAGAGGCATTACCCAGTAGTTCAATCTTATCCTGTGTTTCTCATAAGAGACTGAGGGAAAGGGACATCACCGTAATAATGAACATGATTGCACTATTTATCAATTAGGAAATTATAAACTGCCTTTAAAAAGGATAAAATTAAGTAGATTTTCCTGTATATTTAAAAGAGAAGGAGATTTTTCATTTTTGTAATTAAATGAAAGATGTGCAAAACATAAGATCTCCTTCCAAAAAAGTAGTTCTGGGAACACTGTATATGGATGACATCTGGAAAATAGTAAATGAGGAACAGGTAAATGATGCAGTAAGACTGATTAACTAATATGATCTCACTCAATAGTTTTCTATTGAAAAAGAGAAGGATAATGAAATCCCTTTTCTAGACTTGAAAATAATCAGAAAGCATAAAAAACTAGAATTTGCCATATAGGGAAGAAACACGTAGAGAGAATGGTAGAGGAAGTAATATATACTTAACTGATTGCAGAAGTAATCAAGGCACAAAAGAAGATGAGAAGTGGAAAGCTCCGTTGCCAAGATACAAGAAACAGGACTGTAGACGCGTGGTAGCAACAAGAACGCCACGAGTGGTCAACAGAAGAAAACATCACTCAAGCTTTCTGTTGCGCGTTGCAAGAAATTAATAAACCAGCTACTGGTGGCTACTGTCGGAGCCCCTGGTGCGGAAAATTGGTACAAAACAAAGCATCCTTTGAGGTTGGTTCACCTTGCCTCGCCAACATGAGATTACATTTCGGACGTGATTACTTTCTACGTGTTGCTGGAAATCTTCAGGGGTGTACAGGCTATATTTGGCACGTTCTTCTTAAAGCAACTTCTGTACACGACGGTATTCCGCCTGTGTTTGCGCATGTGCGCAATTTACTTTCGCTAGCACCTACTGATAGTGTATGAAATATTGCACAGCCCCCTAAAATTCTATATGGAGATTTTGCCGGTAATATGTCTTTTGAGGATCCCCTCCCGAATAAAGAATAAACATCATTATTAAAAGATGTGTGTTAACCCCTAAAATTCGAATACCAAAATTTGTATCTTATGGCATTTAAATGTATTCATCCAGTACCCTGTAAAATAGTTTAAGAAAATGACATAGGTGAACAAGTCCCAAAATTTAATTTCGTCGAACGTAAAATAACATACAGAGCAGAAACAGGTGCTTAAAAAATAAAATAAAGTCAGCTACATAACATATACAACAAAAATAACCTAAAAGAGTAAAGAAATGAATGATTCCACAATAAAACTATATAAAACAATAGCTGTCCTAATTTTAGCATACGACTCAGAAACATGGATAAGGATGGCACAACATAAAAGAAATGTAGGTACAAACAAAAGAAATGAAATCCCTTAGCTGAATATACAAGACTAGACAAAAAACAAAACGGTCAAATACTACAATTAAAAGTAGAAGAATTAATCAAAACAATAATACCAAACTAACACACAGCCATCTTCTCACCAAGGACCAACCTCCAAATTGTGCCAACTGTGATATTCCTCTAACCATCCACCACATCCTTATAGATTGCCCACAATACAGCAGATATAGACAGCAAGCCGGCATTTCCAGTCTTCATCATGCAGTCAATACACCGAATATGATCAGCAAGACTCTACAGTTTATGAAGAACATAAAACTTTCAAATTTACTGTAAATGTCAACATAATGTAATATGTGTATGTATAATTGTAAGTTAATATCCACAATGTATTACTATGTATGGTCGTGATAAGACCGTGCTGTCAAAACGACCTTAAATAAATATTTACAAAAAAAAAAATAGAATACAGAATCAATTAGAAACAGCAGTAAAATAGAATGGAAGACAACAGAATTCCCAAAAGAGCAAGTAACTATCAACCACAAGGATTAAGGAACATAGAACGACCGAGGAAAAGGTGGAAGGTAGAAGACTTTGGAGTGGGCCATTTTTCTCAGGGTATGGAAAACTTTATCCTGGTAATTCAGCACTAAAGCAATTCTAGCTCAGGCTAAACGGGGTATAAAGTAGAAACACTAACCCCACATCAAGGTACAAAGTGGCATTACTAAACTTCTCTGCCATGCTATTATCTGGAATCTCAAAATTATTCTGATTCCATCAAATAAATCTATTCTCAGTATTAAAAGATTAAGTAAAGTAAAAATTTAAAACATTTCTAGTTGTTTCTTGCGTTTTATCATCTATATACTTTCTATTTTCATGCTACACAATTGTTTTTTATATTTAATTCATTCTATAAATCATAGTTCAAACATCGCGTTGAACTTCAAATTTCATTTTTCTCAGTAATTCCTAATTTTTAGCACGTTTCGCTATTCAAAACACTGTGACTGTGGTTAAAATCTTATTGAGTTAAAATTTTCAGGAAACTTAATTAATGACTTAAAAGTAACTGTGAACTAATTAAAAAGATTAAATAGTTTAGTTGATATGAATTATTTTTAATAGCTCACATTGATAAACTTGAAAATGCAAATTAAATTAAGAAATGCCTGCAAAATAATTTCAGGTTTATATACTAAGCTCGAACTAAAACCTTGAGAGCAATATAATAAATCTTAGTGTCTAAGGAGTATTTCTTATAAACAAATCAAAAACAGATTAATTATTTATTGTAGATGAGTATATTGTGACAAAATATTAATCCAGTTACTTTTTCTGTTCCTTTATTTTCTATTCTAAAACTGAAGCACAAAACCAAGTTCTCTTTTATCACAATGATCCTGCAACTCGCAGCTGTTCTGTCTTATCGTAACCTTGACACACACTTCATTGCCTTTCAGTTCTACTCTCTCTGTCTCAAACTGCTGGTCCCGACGTTTGTAGTCACTAAAAATGCTTCACACAAATGCTTCACGTGACGATTAAGTGTCACAAAACTGTCTTGACGACACACTATCACATTTTTCTCAACGACGATTGTGCACACACAATCAACAGCTATCTCGTTCAACACTCACGACTCATTACAAAAACAACTCGCTATTCTCGCCACCGCACTCGCTTATATAGACAAGAATGACGTAGTACGGATTTTTCTCGAAATTCACCTTTTCTCCAAACTCTCACGAACAAGCCGGCAATAGAAAGTTCAGGAACAGTGTGGAAATGCTTTATTCTGCCACACTGATAGTAGTCTTTGTGCTGACCAATGCATTGTCGTATTTACAAGCAGTGGTGTAAGATACTGTATTTGGCTCAAGAGTTTAGCTATGACCTTATGGTTGACACAAGTGAACTTGAGATAGCGCTCTATTATTTATTTCTCTGACGTTTTACACCCTGCTTCAAAAACTAGTTATCCTTTCCCGCTACAATAAATATTACGCTAACGAGCACCACTAATACATTACCACGCAAAACAAAGCAATAATGATCATACTTTCAATAATATCACTAATGGAGACTCAAGAAACCACACGATACAATATTGTAGCAAGGTTGGCACTACTTACAGTCCAACTGTCTTGTAGACCTCATTTTGAACTGCTCGTGTTACAGCGTAAGGAAAAGTTCCCTACTCCACACCACGATTGCACGTTCAAGGACAAAGACATTCTCCAGAATAAGTGACAGTAGCTTGACACTGGGGGTCTCTTCAACGCGCGCGCTGTGGTCGTCATATCTGTTATGAACGGTTTCACTTAATATTAATATTTTGTGTACAAGATGCCCTTTATGATAAAAGTAAAGTAATCATTGGACTTTCGCAGGTACATTACGTTACGCACTAGCCAGTAGAAAACAATAATTCAGGTGTTCTTCTCATGAAAATTCCAGTAGTTTTAATAGTGGTAGCTGGACATCCCTGTGGTGTATATAATCGTTCCGGCAAAGATCGTGTGATATCGAGCCGTGAGAAGATTCTGTCTGTCACGTACATAATTTAGTCAAGTGATCCGCAGTACAAACACAGGTAGCTGCCCAGCCTCAACTCGTGACGTAGGGCGTCTCTGACGGATATCTAGATTTATTGTGCACTAATGATGCAGTAGTAGTTCCATGCCGTTGCTTTTCTGCTTGCACATTTGTAGGTACATCGTACCTGAATTAACTGGGATTCCACTGCGCTGTATTTCCACGTGGCACCAGAAATTGGCTAATCATCAGTGGAATTCACTTCTGACAATTCGCCTGCTGCTGCGGTTGCATTTCATGTTCCTGACTTCAGTAAAGTTTAATTTCAGTAGAGTCGTTTCATTGCTATTATCTTACAAAACCATTATTTGTCTCGGCGGATGTCCACACACTTCTTTAAACATCTGCCGATCAGACCTATTCAAGTTTCAGGATAGTTAAATCTTTTAAAGCTGATCGCTATGTGATTCCATTCTATTTACATATCCGGAACATAAAAAAAAAAAAGAAACGAATAAGAACTTCCCATTGGAGAAAAGCATACATATTTCAAAATTCAGACAATGTTTGGCAAAACGGTTTGCTACAAAAATATATGATTTAGATTTTTTGTGTGTTACGATTTTGAATATCTCCTACGGTTTACCATTTATGCAAAAGTCCTCTAGACTAAAGAGGGTCTTTAAGGACATACCCAGAAAATTCAAGACAAATTTATACTTCATTTGCCACGGAAATCACTTCAACGTATGATGTTTTAATCAAAATCGTTAGAGCCATTTCTGATAAAAGCAACATTTTCGCAGTGTTCCACGTAAACCACAGTCTGAAGAGGAAAGGTTTTCTTGAAAATCTTCGTGTCGTATCCTTGAAGAATAAACCATCCCAACAGCCCATGTCGGGCCAAAGCTTGGCGTCATGAGTGAGGTGCAGTACTGGAAGGTGGGAGGTGGTCAGCGCCCCAAGCTCTCCCGGCCAGTTATGCGGCCTTCACGACCTGGGGCTGCTACTCCTCCATCAAGTAACTGCTCAATTGGCCCCTCCGGGACGTAAGGAGGCTCAGTGCACCCCGTGTCAGACCTCCCAGCAGGAGAGAAATAGCCATGCCGGTACCGAGGATCGAACCTGGATCCCTGCGCCAGAACCAGGTGCACTACGGAGGTGGTCATCCTTGAAGGATGCTAAACTTAAATGCCAATGTTGGTACTTAAACCGACCTTTCGATTTTGAGTTATGCTGCTCACACACACACACACACACACACACACACACACACACACACACACACACACACACACACACACACACAGACACACACATGCTCACACATAGCGAGAGGGAGGGAGGGAAGATTTTCTAAAAACACCCTTTTTATATTTAGGGGTCTCAAACCACGTATTTCCGGTTAAATAAAAATATTGAATCTTTGGGTGGTATGAAATACTTCCCCTACGTGCTATTTAAGTTCAATTTCGTCCAAAGATACCATACGAACATTTTATCCTACTCCAAGAAACCCTTTACTACATACACAAATTTACTAAACGTTATATGTTCTCGTGACTCTAAAGACTTCGACTAAAATACCATATATTTAAGATAGTTAATGAAATTAAAATATATATATTGAATTTTCTGGGACTATCCTATGGGTAGTCCACATTCGCAAGGGATTTTCTATAAGATTGTTTAACGGCTAGCTAACAGATAAGTCGTACTGCACAGAATAGGAACACCTCTTTAAAACAAATTTTTCTTTCAAGTCACTTTTTGAACATAAGCTATTTCCGGTATATCCATTATCATTGGTTTGAAATTGTGAATACGTTTGTCCTTTTCGAAGGCCTACATAATTCGTTTCTCCCGATGTCTTGTAAAGTATGACATTTCAAAGCCAGATACAGCAAGCATTTTGTAACATCTATGGTTTTGGTTTCCTGTATTCCCCTTGTGCCTACAATGAAATGTTAATCAATCTATTTCTAAAAAAACTTCACTATGTCGGTTAACATGAAGTAAATAGAACAAGTTTAAGAAAATTATGTAGATGCTGTAAGAAATAAATTATAATGGGCATATAAAAATAAATTATAACAGGTAGAAAGAGTAATGTCTTTCGTCTGATTTCTCTAACTCCGCCCGTTTTTCTTCCCCACCCCTTTCTACACCTACCTTCTCTCACCCTCTCGCTTTCTTCTCATCTCCCCCTTAAAGAGATAAAGTCCTTTCTTTTGTTTTCATATAACCAAGGCAGGTTTCTGTCTCGCCAAGCCTTGTCCTCTAAGTAAAGAAGCAGCTGATTTTGTTGAGATTTTGTTTTTTCTGGACTAGCCAGCACAGACCTTGCAGTGCTTCCCCTAGAGAAATCATTATCCCATATCCCGCTTGCTGATATCGAGTATCGATAGCGGTTTGAAATCGACTCCGCGTCCCTTGAGGACTAAAACCATTAGTTCCGGACAGAGAGGTTGCACCTGAACAGGTAGCGGTCACATTGCGTTTTGATTGGACTCCTGTCTTCACTAACGATACTAAGGGCTCTCTTGTGTTATTGGATATCTGTCTGACATGTGGTCGCTTCTTTGCAATCTGCGCTTTTGTTATAGAAGCTACTATCGAAAAAAGACAGAAAACTGCAAAGCAACATAAGATACAAGAAATGGCTCTTATGCTTTGAAAAACAAATATATAGGTATATGCATATGATCGCCAACTGCGTAATTCATTGTTTTCCAGGAATTTAGTTGAGATTTTGCACTAAGCTTATGTTTCCCATATCGTGATTCTTCAGTCTACGGATGACTAAATCCTGCAACTTACTGTAATAGCGTTTCCTGTTTACTGTAAGCGTCTTTTCCATTATTGTCCTCTTCGAAGAAATATGGGCCATTATGAATTCTGAAACGAAGTCACACCATGCAGTGGCTTTTAAGTCATGAAAACCTTGTTGAATAAGTCTGATTGTTGTCCCACAATCATGAATTGTGATACATGTGTCACACTGATCGTGTCATAAGTAGGCACTCCCCAGCAATGTGGCCTCCGCAATCTCCAGATCTCAAACCAACCTACTTTTGTTTGTAGAGTTACCTTAAAAAACGAGTTTCCCTTACACATCCAACAACTTACCTGAAAAATGCTTTCTCGCAAAAAATTGCCAATATTCTAAGGTATTTATAGGCATAATGCTGTACATTGCGCGGACAATGCTGCTCGTTGAACAAGAGAACGGCAGACATCTTGCCAATGTTTTGCAAACTGCATTGTTTATCCAATATTGTGATTTTTTCCTACCTCGAATATTATACTATTTTTAGTGGTTTAATGCTTGAAATTACTTATGAAACACCACATATATGCATGTGTTACATTCACATGGCTTTCTCTGCCCACTATCGTTTATTTTCATACAGCTTGCATAAAATATTCTTATTTTTCCATTTGCATATTAACCCAGACAAATCTTTGCACAAATAGTTTTATTTTACACTCATTGTAGATACAATGAGTAGTACTAATCGATATTCGGATGTTCAAAAGCAAGTGGCTTTATGCTGGTCTTTAGATATTATACTCGTAAGAAACAACTGCAGATTGGTACTACATACAAAATGACAAACTTTTAAAACTTTGAAACCAATAATAATGAATATTTCGAAACTGGTGCATGTGACAGAAAAGATTCCTAGGAATGAGTAAGTTTGGATTGCCGCACTTATAGACGCTATGTGTTTTAGAATTAATTTTATGCATTTTCATTTCCTGTGTAGATAATTAACCTCCATCTTGGTCAGTTTTATTTTTTCTCTTGTCGTTTTCTCCTTTTCCTTTGATCTCTTTTTCTCCTAACTAGGGGTTTTAAATGTGGTAGTTCTTAGAAAACACATAACAGCTCAGAGCGGGTGAAACTAATTTGAGACGACTATGTGTTTTACGGTTGTCAAAATGAAACAGTTTGTGAGAAAAAGCAAAGCATAATCCTCTTCCACCTAAAATCTTTTCTACTCCATCTTCTGAAAAATCTTAAAATCTTTATTTTGAGGGATGAGAGTATGATAGCTATCGCTAAGCTTTCACATGAAAAAGCCGTTACTACATCATCAACATCCCCACCACCACCATAAGCGTTGGTCTCGGTGGTTGTTGGTTATCCGCTGGCTTACTGAGCGCGAATTCAAATCCGGCCCAGGCCGATAGTTTTAAGTATGCTTAAAAGCGACAGTCACATGTCAATATATTTACTGGCATGCAAAATAACTCCAGCGGGACAAAATTCCGACACACTGATGGCACTGATATGGTCCCGACAATTATCAGTGCCGCTAAAACGCAAAATATTTTTGTTTACTATCATAAGTAACACTTTGTCCCACGATTCCTACTTATGTATAATTTCTCCAGTAGTAAAGTTCAGTAGTAATGTTTTTAGTTTAGTTTGCTATTTAATTTTGTGTTAAATGTATAGTAAGTCTAAATGTTATATAGTAATAAGAAACGTTAATAAAATAAGATTAAAGTATGTTTATCATATAGGTCTAAAAATTGAAGCATTTAGATAAGAAATAAATAATAAGATTAACAAGTTAAAGGAAATATATAAATTATTTAACATTTTCAATAATATAATCAAATATAAAATAAATAAGAAAAACAATTGTACATATCCCAGAAGCGTTTTTGATGTGTTTAAAGTATAAAAGGTATTTGATGTGAAGTTTATGAAATAATATTTTATATTTTTGAATTATTTTTATTTAGTACTTGAAGTTTATCTGTAGAATATTTTTATGTTATTGTAAACTGATATATTAGTAATAGATAATAAGATAAGCCATGTTTCCCCTGGTATAAGAAATTAAGTACCAGGGTTTATTATACAGACTTAAGTTTCTTTTTAGTGGTAGAGGTTATTGCATAGAATAAATACAAGCTATTCATCAAAGCTTCTGTATAGTGATAGGCAGTTCTTGAACTAAGCACAAAATAAACGCCTCGTCCATATAAACTGTAAATTAGTTATTCATTTTAATGCACTTATAGTTCAAACATTCAGAGTTCGCAGTTAATATTCGTATCCCATTCGGTTCAATTGCCGTTCGCCTTCTTGCTCTCGCTTCCTCGCTTTACCGGCTTCGCCACTACACTAAAGCCAACATATGTCAACCCTCGGGGGTTACTTAATGACCACCACTGGCAATAAAATGTCTCAGAAACTTTTAAAACAAATTTATTTTAAAATTGGCTATTGTATCTAGTCACGTTCATAAAGGTAAACTTGACACTGTTAAATTATTCCTTTTTTAATTTTTTACATGAATTACATTGGATATTATACCAAATCGTATTACATAACTTATACTACCAACGGGAGGGTACTTTATGACCATCAATGGTTACAAAACGTCTAAGTAATTTTTAAATTAAAAAATTGGGTACTATATCTTGTCATATTTATAACGTTAATGTTTAATATTAAGCATTCCTTTTTTACTTTTTACACGAATTACATCATTATACCTATGGGGGGATACTTCATGACCACCTTGACATTGCATTGTTTCTCAAAAAGACCAACAATGAAAACTTGGGAACAATTACGCAATTCAGTAAGACAGTGATTGACAATAACTATTAACTAGATGGCTTTAATGAAAAACAGATTTTAAAAAATTACAGAAGGTGGGCATAAAGTACACCCTCCCCCCTGTTGATAATACTAGGGTTAAACTCTCCAAATGACTCTCATTTCTCCTGCTGAACCACAATTTACATGAAAGAGAGACAGAGAAAAAGAAATGAAAATTAAAACCAGCAAATAATAGGAGAATGCAAGCAGAGGTGTTGGTTCTAGAAATACTGTTGTTGGCTCCATTTACAAAGACAGCTTGTCACTGATACTAAATAGTGCTGCAACAGGAGTTGAACTGTTACAACCACAAACAGCCGTGTGGCAGACCGACGTCTTGGAGTGAGTGACTCAGAGGATATCCTCTCCCATATTGCACCTGTCCTTTGGTCACGCTAACTTATCTGGGAAAAGCTCCTAACTGTCATGGTCCATTACTCACATTGAACATTCAGCCGTGGCGTTGACATAAGATTTCGCGGGAACCCTAAACGTAGCTAATCACTGCTTTCATGGGAACAGACATTTCTTCAGTAACATCTAAACATACCCATTGGATCCAATTTCTCTGTAAGACTTGGGGTGTCACTTGACTTTGGCTAAATTCTTAGTTTATGGCTGTTATTGCGGTTTGGAAAAATATGCTAATTGTATATTCATAATTACAGATGAATTATCTCAGAATCAAAGCTGTTGTAAATCATTTGAATATGCATCAGAGGCAGAATAGAAAGTCCAACTATAAAATTCCAAGATCATTTATAAACTCTCAACAAGTTACCTGTAAGAAGCAGAGAAAGCATTGAAAATTCCAGTGGATATTTCACTGGCAATAAACGTTTTGAGATATTCTGAATAAAAATTTAGAAATTGGACCATGTATATGTCCCCCTGTCTGTATGTCTGCAAACAGCTTAACTCAAGAATGAAAAGTTGGTTAAATACCAAACTTGGTAAGATCAATAAAAATTAAGTGATCTTTCACACTTGCCGTACGTAAGCTAAAGTAGGAAATATAGAATCATAGTGAAAAATTGCTTGACGTAATAGCGGCCTATTCTGAAGCTGGGACTTGTAGCTTTCGAAATTGGTATTTTATCTCAACATCAATCTGAGAACGTCTTGTGGTCTCTGCAAGTTCAAGACTGTGGTTCAAATCCCTGATGTGGTATTGCATTTTCAGTGTCACTCCACCTTTCCAAGCATAGCCTACATGTGACTCATGAGAAATAACAATGAATTATATTTTATTACATAAAATTTTTTAAAAGGTTATTTTGTTATTTAACGACATTGTCAATTTCCCGGATCACATCAGCGTCGCCGGTGTGCCGGAATTTTGTCCCGCAGGAGTTCTTTTACATGCCAGTAAATCTACTGACATGAAGCTGCCGTTTTTAAGCACAGTTAAAAGCCATCGGTCTGGGCCGGATTTGAACCCACGATCTTGGGATCAGTAGGCCAGCGTCTAACCAACTGAGCCATCCTAATACTTCAATTAAATGAATTTTACGATTTTGATATATTTTATGAAAGCAGTTTCATATTTAAATATTATGGGGTTCTACTTATAAAGAGCACTTCGGTTATACGCAAACTTTTGACTTCCTCATCAGTAGGTTATAAGAAATCTAATACTTTAGTGCACAGAAATAGTTTTGTTATGATTTGTATAAAGGCGAAACGCAGACTCTAAGAAACGAAATCTTTCATAGCGTGAAAATAGTTTTGTTATGATTTGTATAAATGTGAAATGTAGGCTGTAAGAAACGAAATCATTCGAAGCTCAGAAATGTTTTTGGTGTGATTCAACACAAGCTGCAGCGCTGTGTTTCTTATCGCCGTTGCATGTAGCTAGGTAGGTAGGCATCCTTTGAGGAAGCATTTTCCGCTATACCTACACTTCACGCAATAAAACCCACATCAAAGGCAGATGCTAACCCATTCTCGCACCCTAACCATTATTACATGTTGGAGATAGATAGCATCTCCCTTTCTACAGTACAGGTGTCCCGTTCACAGGTCCACAAGTAGCGCGCGGTCCTGCGGGTTGGCTTGATTAATCATCATGCAACACCGTAACCCCAACAACTACCTTTCATTTGTTTTCTAACCGTTCTATATTACTTTTTCATAAGGACAAATCAGGAATTCTCAAAGGAAGAATGTCCTTAGGGCTTTTCGATATCTGGAAATGACGACTCAAAGCTACTCAAAGTATAGTACCCTTTTATTTGGGAGTTGCTAATGAATCCAGTTCTCAAACAAGACTTACATTTTATTTTTTATGCTAATATTTTAAAGCGATAGTGTATTAAGGTACACTGGGAGTAAGTTTTAGGTGGAATATTTTCGATTCTTAAATTACACCTATGAGACCGTGAATTATTTTTCTCACACACTTTTAGAAGTCTAGCGAAATCTTCAAATCACTCACGTCTATCATTTTCACTTCCCTGGACTATTTTTGTGTAGTTTGTTTTCTCAATTTTACATTTTTGCGCATGAAATATATACCTTATATTTCAGTTTTGCTATAAATATTCTAAAATGTGCTATGTAAATACTCAAACATGCATTCAGTGATTACTTTGTACATTGACCCACAAAAAATATATTATTGAGAACCAAAAATAAAGGTTTAACAGCTAAACTAAATCAAGAAACATCAATTTCTGTTAAATACTTATACATATTTTCACCCCACTAAAGTATTAGAAAATGTTACTTTCATACTTCTCTGAGAAACGCAGTTTTCAATTTTTTATTTATTTATTTATTTTTTTTTTTTTTTGATTTTTTGGCCAGTTATAAATGTTTAATTGTATTATCTGCGAAAGTGTTTAAGCCAGAGCATTGAGATCTCACACACTTATTTATACATCTACTCATTTACTTTAGAATTGAAAAAGTTATACAATTTAGAGCCAATGTTGCTTAATCAAAATCGTTTAAGCAATTTTGGAGAAAATCGAAAATAAAGAAAATATAACCGTACAAAGGTTAGTTTTGACAATCTTCATGTCGCATCTTTGGAATATATGGCACTTAAATACCAAGGTATTTTTCGGATTCTTCGTTTCTGAGGGTATGTTATTCGTACACACACACACACACACACACACACACACACGCACACACACACACACACACGCACACACACACCCACACACAACACATTTACTCAACTAAACCAAACAATTCTTCAGTGAACAATTTGCAATTTAAATCAGGGGGAAATATGCAATCCATTCAGATTCCAACCATGCTGTATTATCACTTCAAAATCACTCATCAAATAATCTATTAACTAAAGAAATACAAGATATATACAATAAAATTATTCTTGAAGACAACCGGTAAGTTTAATGTGTATGCCTTCTCGTCGAGGAAGAGAGAGAGTAATGAAGAAACAGATGAAGCAGCAACGGAAGCAACAAGACAAGCACCAATCTACCCTCCTAGTCCTAACCTACATGAACATACTACACTGTATACTAAGAAAAAGCTGGTTCAACGATGCATATACAACTGATCTGGAAATAAAACATTAAATTGTATGAAGTAAAATCTCATGTATCATTTCCAAGTATCTATGAAGTTCTCTCTACAGGTGTTACTAGATTAAGAGCTAGTTACACTAAATTAACTCATGACTATTTAACAGGCAGGATCCTCCTTTCTGTGAATATTGCGACATTGTACTGGCAATTAAACGTATTATACTCGAATACACAGGTTTAATAACTAAAGTCCTACAGGCAGCATTAGTCTGGCTATCCATAAGAAACTGTCCTCATTGCCATCCATAGCATTAGAAATCACACACTTTTTAAAGAATTTGATCAGAAAATCACAAAACACATCGTGACACAGCCCACATAACCCTACTTTTTGTTTACGATCCTTCGCCACTCACCATCCAGTTATTCCATTGTTCACGCATGTGATCTTTGAATGGTTTATATCATTATTTAAATTATTAAAATGTTGCAAATTAGGTTATTGTAAACATGTGTACAAGTTATCAGTATTTTAATTACTGTGTATCTGAAATTCTGCAACAATATGGGTACAAACTGTCGACAAGATCTATGTTTTCAGAACTCAATTGGGCGAATGTTCATAATTTGGCACATTTCACTCCACATCCGTAAGTTTATAAACCAGCTTATTTTTATATAGACTCTTTCAAAATATTTGGTATTATCTCATAAACTAGCTCATTATGGCAACCGTTCGCACAAATAATAGTCGAACATCTCGACACCAATATTGACTTTGAACTTTTCACAACCCTTGATACTTCCAAAATCATTAAATTTCGTTGAGTAATAAATAAACAGTTGAAACTTGGGCTGAAATGCTTCAATCCACTTAAATCTTCAGTTGTGCCTACACCTTATACAATACAATTTCTATTAGGCCCAGAGAATAACACATCCAATGAATTAGATTGCTTAAAACCGATTCCTTCAAGGGGCATAATTTATTAAAAATCTTATCCTCACTTCACGTGAACTTCTCTATCCATTCTTCAACAAACTATTCTTACAATGGTTTATTCTTCCATATATTTTATATTACTACATACAATTTGTACAAATGGTTTTATTACATATTTTCATGAATATAGAGAAATACAGGAGGCTTAACAATACTCTATGAATTTAAAAGTTGGTCATTATGTGATGGCTTTCAAATTCTGTTTCCTTTGCATGACCAGGGAAAAGAAAGAAAAAATAATAACTACTTCCAATTTGAGAAGAGGAAAAGATTTGAAAATGCAAACTTGGAAATGGTAAACTACCAAACAAAAAGTATTACAAAGGCGGCTGGGGTATAAATGATGATATTTAAATAAGAGGTGCCTTAATATGTATCCACTTCGGTGTGTTAGTTGTTTGCTCTCTTCATCTAACAGTTTTCCCAAAAACCAAACACAATGTTCACTACTCGGTATTTTGCACGGTAATAACTGCGGTGCAAAATTACAACGACGTCGTATAGACTTTAGTTTTGCTTCACAGCTCAATACGTGACATACTGGCCTAGATATCATGTCACTGGCTTTACGGAAATCATTGGAACTTGGTTCCTGTACACCATTCCTTATTACGAGACCGTCATGCCTTTTATGCCACGCCTACTTAGAGGTCGATACTAAACAACCTGAAAATTACTACTCATAATAAGTAAAATTACAAGTTCACAAATGAAGCAAATATAGGCGTGATATTGTTCATTGTACTGTCCTCAATTAACAATCAAAATATCTGCACCTATACCCTTACATCCTGTACATAAATTTTGTGTTTTAACGAGATCTCTAACTTCTGATTTTATCTATCTCTTACGGTTTACTAGTCCTCCAGGATGAAGAACACTTCTGAGGACAGTCTCAAAGAATTCAACATATAAAATGAATTTGTTATGAAAACACCTTAAATATAGGGTATTTTAACAAAAAATTCTTGGAGCCATGTTTGATAAAATGAAAAGTTTCAAAACGTTTTTCATGTGACGGGTAGTTCAAAGTGAAGTATTTTCTACAAAATCTTCTTATCCTATTCTTGGAAGATGCTGAACTCAAATACCCAGCTTGGCTTTGAACCGACTTTTCTTGTTTGTTATGCAGACATGCAAACAGAAGGCAGATGGAGACATTTGTCTGAAGGTGCCTCAATTTTTTTTATTTCTTAATTTTATTTATTTACTTATCTATTTATTTTTTAATTTTATTCAAGGAGTCCGCAGTGAAATGTCATTATCGAATTTTTGGGTGGAATATACATGTTTTACTTATTGTAGTCAAGAAAGTAAAAATCCGCTCCCATGATAATATCAATTTTGGTTTACATATGAAATTAAGTAACTTGATAATAGAATACTGAAAGAATTATTATTAACTTTAATAACATAAATACCCAAGCGTTTATCATTTCTTCTAGTGGCTTATTAAGTGAGATCTGATTGACAGAGGATACATTCCTAATCGGCACTGTTTATCAAAACATCGTGACGAAATAAAGCAGTTGCTTGATTTAAGCCACTTTTGCTTGAAGGGGTGTTCGTTTCCTCGCCCAGTTATAGCCATTGTTTTCCGTGACCCTCGCCGTAAATTACAAATTGGCGGCCGACACGCCTCTAACCCCATCTAGTGTGTCGCACAAAAAACTCCGAGATACGCAAGATTGATTATCAGTTGCGATAATTATTTATTGCCTGCAAGAAGTAAAGAACGGAACGAAATTTGGAGGGCAGTAAATTTGGTGGCACCCGATCAGATATCAATTAGTACACTTAATAACTAGTTGTAGCAGTATTACATGTCAGCCAGTTGATGTATTAGATAGTGACGTATGAGTTTATTATTGGCATAACTTGTCTACGCCATTGCACGTTTAAATACAGCTTCTGTACCACGTGGCCCACTCGTTCAGAATGTGGATTGTATACCAGCTTGTTGCTGTAATCTGCTACACAGCCCTGAAGCCTTATATCTAACAAGACGTAAACATAATTTAAAATTTTAGTAGCATAGTTAAAATGTTAATTGACTAATAAACTAATAACTGGTAAGTAGAGGAAGTATTGTATTCCACCAAAAAAAAAAAATTGATGTCCAGATTTCACCGAAAATACATGCTTTGAGACCCCTTGAATCCAAAAAACAGTATTTTTAGAAAAAGGTCATTGTATGTGTCAGTTTGTGTGTCTGTATATCTATTAGTCCGTGGACAGCATAACTCAAAAACGAAAAGTCGGTTAAAAACCAAAGTTGGTATTTAAGTTTAATGTCTTTCAAGAATGCGACACGAAGATTTTCAAGAAAATTTCTCCACCCTAAACTACCTTTTACATGGAAAATGTTTCGATAGTTTTGTTTTTCTTGAAAATGGCTCTAACGATTTTGATTAAAATGCAATATGTTTGAGATATTTTTATGACAAATGTAACGTATATTTTGAATTTTCTGACTATAGTCCATGCAATCCTATTTACTCTGCATGACTTGCGTAACTGCTAAACCGTAAGAGATAGACAAAGTCTCACTATACAAAAATGTATATCTTTCTAAAACATACAATTTATGTATCAATATTTTTTTGTTTTTTTGTTTTTGTTTTTGTGGAGTGAAGCATTTCGGAGATATTCCTTGTTATGTGTGTGAGTTTCGGAACACCTAAAACTTTCGTGAAATGGAACATCGTTGTTCATTTTTTACATGTTAAATGTGCAAAGAGAACGGAATCTCAAAGATCTAAAAAATTTGACTATGGCACAAAGCCTATTGTATTTTAGTATTCCCCTTGCACCTACAAGGAAATAAGCAATAAGATAATTTGTACAAATGATTATCTTAACTAACACGAAGAAGATATAGGAATAAGAGTTTGTAAGAATGGTTAGTACAAGAGTAGAGAAAGTCATGTGAGTGCAACACATCAGATTTTTTTATATTTTAACCGTGCAAAGAGAACGGGATCGCAGAGCTTTAAAATATTTGACTATCGCTCAAAGTCTACTGCATTCTAATATTCTCCTTGCACCTACAAGGGGATAAGCAATTAGGTAATCTGTGCAAATATTTATCTCAACTAACACAAAGATAGAGGAATACGAGTTTGTATGAATGCGTAGTACAAGAGCAGAGAAAGTCATGTGAATGCAACATATCAGATTTTCATTTTTCTTATGTTCGTTAACATTATGACGGGATATGCAGAACATAATATTGTGTTAATATAACTTAATAGAACATAAATATAACTTTGAAGTTATGGGCTTATTTATGCATACAAAAAATAATTATTCTCGTAATATTCATTTAAAACAAAAACACAAAAAATAAACATATCAGGTATGTGAACCCTCAGCACATATAACTGCCTTCAACCTTCGGAGCATAGACAAAATTAAATGCCTGTAGTAATTTGGACGAGAAGCTACAATGCCCCAGGCTTCTTGAATTTGTGCCCAGAAATCATATGCTGTCCTTCGCCAAGCTACAGAGAAACTGAAGACAACTAGCTTTTCACCTCAGCCCACATTCTCAACAGAATTCAAATCCGCTGAATACGGAGGCCAGTCCTCTGACATACTGCGTCTCTGAGAACTAATTTGAAACCTTCCGATATGTGTGGACAGGATTATTATCCTGTACGAATGCAAAAGTTGCATCCTCACAGAGGGAACCAAAATATTCTCAAGTATTACTGCGCACCGTTCAGCGTATTTCAAGCTGACACACCACACTTACACTTTCCCTTGATATCGACCCCCAACATGATACAGATACGCGACTGTGATGAAATTATGAAGCCACGTATCGTATTGGAACCCCTTTGGACGATAGACAATCGCCTTTGTTTTACGTGTGGAAGAAAATGTCACCTAGTCTGAGAATATTACGTTATTCCAGTTGCGGTTGGCATTTTCCTCTGCAGCCGCAAAGTGAAACAATCTGTGATCGTCTGTCAGATGTTTTTAGCTGCCGTACGCACAAGAAGTCCTGCGTCATTCACACGTCTCAGAGCTGTTCGAGCTGATCCAGGAAAATCGGAACTTGCGTTCATATTAGAAGCAGTTTGGAAAGGGATCCTCTCTGCTTCTACAATTAAAGCTGCATCCGTTTCTGCAGTTGACAAGCATCTTCTTCCTGAACCAGGACGACGGTGTTCAACCCGTCCCCTGGATAATCTCACCCACTTCTGCGCTGTAGATCCAGAACTCCAATACGAGCAGAAAAACTTCCTAGTTCCTACTGTAAGGAGTGACTCCCTTGTGTCTAGTCTGTGTGTGCACGTTCTGCCATTGTCAAGCGTGTCAATTCGTTGAGAGAGAACTGTGCCTGCCTGATGTGTTTGCGCACCATTCTGCGCACCAAGTGCTTTTGTTTGCACCATATTGCTGTTCGGTGGACTAAACCGTTAAAGAAGCATTATAATAGCTGTCATATTAACTTCACTGAATGAAATAAGTATATTTAAAATAACTAGCCGCTAGCCTTAAGAGAAGGAAAAACATCTCAAATAAAATCCAAATCAGACACTATAACACAGTAATCAAACCAAAATGTCTATATGCTACATAGTGTATGTTTTCCTTTATAACAAGAGAAATAGAAGCATTAGAAAAGAAGGAAAGAAAACTTTTGGGGAAAATCTTGGGTCCAATTCAGACCGAGAAAGGAGAGTTTAGGCTCATGAAAAATGAAAAGCTATAGAAAAGTAATGAATGTGAAAAGATTTCAGATATAACCAGGAAAAGAAGAACAATATGCTTTGGTCATTTAATGAGGATGGATAATAATAGTCTTAGAAAACACGTGTTCAAACACATATACGAAAGGTAACCAATGGATGTAAGGGATTAGGAAATATTTAAATTAACAGAAGAAATGAAACTGGATAGAGCAAAGTTAAGAAAGTTAATACAAAATTTCGAAGGTTTCCAGTTGAAAAAAAGAAGAAAAAACTTTAATTTGGACAGAAGAAAGAAGAGAAAATCACAGTGATAGGATGAAGAAATATTGGACAGATAGAAAGGAAAAACAAAAGAAATGAAAATATAAATACAGTGGGTTGCTTAACGTGGTCCGTAGATGGCCATTTTCAAGAAAATAAAAAATTTCGAAATATTTTCCATGTAAAGGGTAGTTTAGCATAAAGCAATTGTTTTCAAAATCTTCGTTACGCATACTTGAAAGACATAAACTTAAATACCAACTTTGGTTTTCAACCGAATTTTCGTTTTTCAGTTCTGCTGTCCATATACTGACAGACACACACACACACACACACACACACACACACACACACACACACACACACACACACACACACACACTGACATGGTCTTTTTCTAAAAATGTTTTTTGGGGGTATGCCTCGAAGCATATATTTCTGGTGAAATCTCGACATCGAATTTTTGGGTGGTATACAATACTTCCTCTAGTATACGTAGTAGAGAATGTAAAAAACAGATAAATCTGCTCCATTCCTCATCCTCTTCCCTCAGAAAATACGCAAAACTAAGCGTTTTTAATTATTCGGAAAGGAATGGCCATTGCTCTTTTCCTGAACAACCGTTGATAATATAATGAGATTAACACAGGGCATATTCTGAATTATGCAATGCATATAAAACTGTGTGTACCTCTACTATCGCGAAACATAGGACCAGGACTTGCTATAACGGACAGAGGTTTGAATGTGGGCTGGTGTTACTCACATACCAACTTAAACAGTTCTTCCTCATATTGGCACGTTTCGCTGCACCGAACTGTGCATAGGAAATAGACAAGGTGCCTATTGCATTCAAAATAATTGCTGCTTCAGTGTCTCACAGTGAGTATAAACATGCGTTTTAACCCTGATAATTATTATTGCTGTGTGTTATGATAAAGGCTAACACGTGTGTATAAATCTACAAAACGCTTCCATGGAGAAAGTTAAATCTCTTCCTATCTCCCCTTATTCGGACTCTCATAAAAGTTTCATCGCACCTGCGCGCTGCTCTGTATTACGTCACTCATTGCTAATAGTGCAGCATTTCACGTGTCAAGAATAGCTGAAGTTCTCCGTGTCGTGTCAGTGTTTTACGGCGTAAAGAGGAAAACTCATTACTCTTCATGTACTGTTTTATGTGAGCACCTGAACACCTGTAGCTGTTGTCCGATAGACAGTTTTAGTAGCATTGTGCAAACAAATGAACTTACTTCATTTTAAGTATGGTTGCAAAACGAAGAGAACTCACTTAAGCAAGCTTTAACATACATCATCCAATCTAGTGAGAGTAAATTTCTTATAATTTCTGATTCATTAAGCTCTCTCCAAAGTCTCAGAGATCGTTCAACTGACCTCCAACTGCTTCAAGATATCCACAGTCTTTATTCCATTGCTCTAAATAAAAAGAAAATAGTTACTTTCATTTGGGTCCCTTCACACTGCGGCATTAAGGGCAATGAAGAAGCGGACAAAGCTGCTAAAGAAGCAAGTCGGCTAACAGACACACATGAACATCAAGCATTACCTTATCGTGATATTACAAAGTAATTCTCCAGACTAATAAACACAAGATGGAAACAGGGCTGGAATCAATCGCCTCCAGAAAAACTACACATGGTAAGGAAAGGAGACACCAATTCTTCCCCTGTCTATTCTCTTAGCAGGAAAGAGCAGGTGATTATCTCACGTCTCCGCATTGGTCATACAAGGTTAACCCACTCATACCTCCTCAGCAAAGGGCAGCCACCACAATGTGAAGTCTGCAACACCCGCCTCACAGTAAAACATCTCCTCACAGAATGCAAGCAATACGCTTCATCACATCACTGGAGACTTATCCACCATTCTGAACACGCCATCCAACTGCAGAAGGGTATTATCATTTCTCAAAAGTACAGACTTACATACGAAAATATAATATGAAGGATATTTTTGTTGTACTGATTTGTTGATTAGTATTTTCATGATTTTGGTTAGATAATTTTAACAAGTTTATTGTATACCGCTGTATTATATAGAATAGTCCCGATATGACTTAATTGTTAAAGCGACTCTAAATAAATTAAAAAAAAAAAAAACGAAGAGAACCAAATTTAGAGACCCACTTACTATTTATTGGCTATTTTAAAGCTTTTGACAAAGTATCACAAACAATACTGTGGAAGGTTTTAAAAGGCAGAGGCATGCCACTACAACAAATTCAATTAATAAAAGATATGTACATTGATACAAAAATAAAAATTAATAAAAGAGAACCAGTGACAGTTAATGATGGTGTTAGACAAAGTTGTCCCTTATCAACTGCACTTTTTGATTTGCATATTGAGGAAACAGTAACAATATGGTCAAATAAAGTTAACGGAGGTATCAATGTATCAGGAGTATAACTCAGAACTATGTTACACGCAGATGATCAGATACTGATGGCCACTAAATGAAGATGACATGCAGAAAATGATACACTGTTTAAATAAAATTGTTGCTGAATATGGAATGAAAATAACAGCAAACAATTCCAAAACTATGGATTTTGGAGGAATGAATCCTGTTAGATAAAAAATAGTTGACTATCACATTTCAAGTTTTTAGGGTTTAATGTCTCGGTGTCATAAAGACAATAAATAAATTCAACAATATGACAGGCAGTTAAAAAGAACATTAAAAAATAAAGCTTGCAGAGACTCCATAGTTAAATTGCATAAGTGTATGGCAGTACCAACTGTGATCTATATGGACCTTAACAAAAAGATATAGTACAAGAATACAGACATCAGAAATCCAATCTTGTAAAATGATGGTTCGGTATACTAAAAAGAATAAAAAACGCAGTCAAGATATCAGAAACGAATTAAAATTAGAATAAATACCTAACTAATATTATTGCTGACGATAGAAATCAATGGAAAAACATGTTCAAAGGATGAATAACAACAGAATTCCTAAAACAGCTTTAGATTTAAACGCAAAGGTATAAAAAACCAAGTAAGACCGACCAGAAGATGGACAGACCATTGGAGGCGGAAGGGATTGGAAAGTCCAAAACAGTGAAGCAGAAGAAGAAGAAACTATTTTCAATTGCTTGTAATTGTTAGTAGGAGTGATTTCATTGGTTTAAGTAAGTACGCTGCCACGAAGCCCTATTTACACATTGTATTAAACTATGTAACGTTTAGCATAGAATGCAACAAAGTTGGGTATTTTCTCCCTCGCAAATCCTGTAGAACCTGTAAGCCTGACAGGTTTCGTGCTCACCGCCGAGGATGAGCAGATGGAGACGGATGATAGCCATCCCACGTGGAAACAATTAGAAGGTCCAAACCGCACGTGCACAGTTTTTTCTCCCCTTCTCTTTGCATCTCGTTGTCAAGTGTAATCATTGTTATGTCATGTTGATATGTTGTTATTGCCAATTAACGTGAAGATGCGGGTAGGGAACTGCGCAATACGTACGTGACATGTTCCTTCTTCGTTCATATTTGCCATGTTAACTGGTCATTGCGCTTCAAGTAAGCACACATGTAAATAAATACGAGGTCATTACTCTGGTTGTTTTTTGTTTCGGTGTCCGTAAAGGCCTAGGTTCGCAACGTGAGGGATTGATCAGAATACATATAGGGTGGTAGGGGTGCAAATGCAGATATTTTCATAAATTCTACACTAATATGTATCCACTTTGGTGTGTTCTTGATCCTCTGGACCAGAGGCCGCTACTTCTTCATCAAGTAGCTCCTCAATTGGCCCCTCAGGAACCCAACAAGGGTGAGTGCACCTCGGACAAGGTCTCCCATCTGGAGAAAATCCCCACGCCGATACTGGGAATCGAACCCGGATCTCTCGCTTGGTAAGCAGCAGCACAACCACGCGCTAAGGAGTCGACCAACTCTTACGATATATCAGTCCGAAATAAAGAATATAGAATTAGCCCGAAATAACGCGGTCCGAAATACCGCGGTTTCGGATTTAACGCAGGGGAAAGTATGTTGCCCGAAAATATATCGTAATTTTTATTTATTATTTTTATTTTTGAAACTTCAGTTTAACATTTTCTTCAAAGAGCGGCACTGGAATATACCTTTTGCTGCCGCTAGCGTTGACCTTGGCCACTGCATTGCTAAGAATTTCGACGGAAGAAGATATTGTGCATGTTAATGAAGTGATAAGTACCATAAACAAGATGATTCTGTGTATGGAGGAACAGTATTCATCTCCATTTTGTTACACAATTAGGTTAGTGTAAAATGGGTAAAGTGCAGTTGTGTGTATATCTGTATAAATTAAGATCTGTTGCAGGACTGGAATACACCCCTAGTATAACTGGTGAGTAATGTATTTAAAAGTGGAGTATTTTATAGTATAGTACATACTTTACAATATACTGTAATTTATTATTACACGAATGTTTCCGTAGGATCGATTTTTGTTACTTCTAAGCTCACATTTCGATATACTGCGGAATCGCTAGAACGTCAGGCTAAAGCATGTCCCCAACAACCACGTTATGTCGAGATACTACAGTATTTTCCTATAAATAAACGCCAACTGCTCTAAAATTCACGAAGGGCAAACCTTTACGGTAATATGATAATAAAAAAGACAAGGAATAAACACATATAATTTATCCTTCGCAATACTTTGTTACTAGGTATAACGTTACATTTTTACTTTCTCTACTGGTAAGTAGAGGAAGTATTGTATTACACCCAAAAATTCGATGTCGAAATTTCACTGTTTTGAGACCCCCTGAATCAAAAAAAAAAAAAAAAAAACATTTTTAGAAAAAGGTCCGTGTATGTGTGTCTATGGACAGCATAACTTAAAAACGAAAAGTAGGTTCAAAACCGAATGTGGTATTTAAATTTAATGTATTTCAAGGATGAGACACGAAGATTTTAAACAAAATAGCCCCACCCTAAACTACCCGTTACATGAAAAATGTTTAGAAAATTTTGATTTTTTTGAAAATGGCTCTAACGATTTTGGTTAAAATGTCATATGTTTGAGATATTTTTATGACAAATGAAATGTATATTTTGAATTTTCTGGCTATAGCTCCTGTAGTCGTATTTACTCTGGACGACTTTTGCATAAATGGTAAATCGTTAGAGATAGAGCAAACCACACTATACAAACAATGTAGATTTTTCTAAAATACACAATTTATGTCCGAATGAATTTTCTTGTAGGGTAAACCATTTTGGAGACATTCCTTATTTTGTGTGTGAGTTATGGAAAACTTAAAAACTTTCTTGAAATGGAACATCGTTGTTTATTTTTTATGTTAAGTGTGCAAAGAGAACGGAATCTCAAAGCTTTAAAAGATTTGACTATCCCACAAAGCGTACTGTATACTAATATTCCCCTTGCACGTACAAGGAAATAAGCAATAAGATAATTTGTACAAATGTTTATCTCAACTAACACGAAGAAGATATAGGAATAAGAGTTTGTAAGAATGGTTAGTACAAGAGTAGAGAAAGTCATGTGAGTGCTACACATCAGATTTTTCAGATAAGAAGCTCCGATTTTGTCTTAGACAGGTTAGCTATGTTCTAGAGTTTCGTAGTGTTGTTTACAATACAAGAGTGGGCATGTTACAGTTCTACATAAAATTCATGGATATGACAAATTGTGTACAATGAACATGAATTGCACTAACATTTGCTCCTTGCTCATGTGATCTCAAGCACACCTTCCCACAATGCAGACATTGTTGAAGCGAAAATCGTAGGAGATTTACTTTTGAGACTTTTACAAAGTACTCATATTCTAGTACACTATAATTAAAATTGTGTAACCATAAAAGCATATCATGAAAAACCAACGAACCAATGAATGAACACCGAATTTCTGAATTAATATTTGACGTTTGTATTATGAATACTTTAGGCATAAATGTGTTGTAAATCTGAGGGAGATGGAATTTTTCGGACTTAAAAATCCTAAGTATGGCTTCCTTCAGAAAGGAAGTAAAGCCGTTGGTCCCGGGTTGTAGACTTATGGCTAGTAAAAGAACCTCAGGCCTAATAAAGAGACCTCTGAGCAAAATTAAGCTGTCTTTTAGACCCAATATAGAATGGGACGCTAAGAACCATAGCAGTTAGAGAGCATCTACAAATAAAACATCAATAATATGGAAGCATTTTCATTTAAAAAATGGATATGTAATTTTGAGTGCAAAAAGTATATTTATTATTTATCAATTAATTATCTACATAAATTATTTCTCTAAAAGAACGCAATATTCAACAGCGTTATGAAAGCTACCGACTTTATTTTTGAAGCATTTGAAAGCGTGAAAAGAGGGCTAGGTCTAGTGTTGCGTTGAATTCATATCGGTTCATTTGACCTTCCGCTCTCGTCCTATGCACTGCTAACCATGACAACCTATGGCATAGTTATGCCTAACCTGTTTCATCGGTACCAAAGTTTTACTGCCTACTTATTACATTTATTGCACTGGTTAATTCAACAGCCCTTATACACGGGCATTTTATTTCAAAACTACGTACCCTTAAACTATTCGCTCATATTGAAATAACAACCATATCATGGCTATTTAGATACTGAAGGTCTGTTTAAGGACGTTTATTAGAGCCAGAATAGCAATAAAAGTTGAAGGCGCAACTATCGATTCTCGTTATGCACACTTGTGGACAAAAAAACTCCAGGGAACAACTCCGCGAGTACCAAATAATCTGTAACTTTCAACAGATAGGATGTCTGACTGTCATATCTATGTGTATGTATGTATGTCTGTCTGTATGTAGTCCCGTAAGTATGTATATATGCGTTCCAGACATGACTCATTTTTTGTTCACGGGTGTACAATCGAATAACAATTATTACATGATTAAAATGTCGGACCAGTGACAATAACATGCAGCGTGGAATACTAAAAACATTTTATAAATGTTTTAAACTGACACATGGTCGAGCATAAATAGTCGTATGAAACTTGAGTAGGTATAATGGCGATTAAGACGCTGGTATGAATATTATGAAACTCGTATCTTAATTGCTGCCATTATGCTCACGTTGCACAATATACTGTAACGTTTCTTAAAAATTATACAATGTATAATAGTGAAACTTTTACCACTTATAAAAAATCTTCTGATTCAGGAACGATAATGAAATCATATCTAATTGCTATTTTATTAATATTCCAATAAACCAGTATACAAGTACATTAAAAATCTTTAAATTTTGTGGTCACTTTATAAACATATTTAATATAGCTGGTAAAAGATAGACATTTTAACAAATGATACCAATTTTAAAAAAAACTGTGTTCTTTTTTTAATTTTTTGAGATGTGAATAATATTTTAAGGAATTTCGTGCAAGTGTAACTTAAAAGCTTTCATCATTGTTCAGAGTACATACACGAAAAAAAAATACTTCTATTTATTATAACTTTTCTGAAAAGTGTAATTAAAGTTTAAAAATACAAGTTAGAGTAAATAGTAAAAGGAGGTAATATGTTATTGTATTATAAAGATACCTGAAAACATCCCTGGTGCATTTTCTTATTTAAATGCCACAAACACATAAATTTTATATGGGCATATTCGACAAACTATGAAGATTCATACTATCCAAAAAAATTAATTTTTGACCTAAAATCTCTATCAGTGTTCATAAATATCCCTTTTGTAATAATCATTTTAATACCTAAGCTAATTTACTTTTTAAATCAACAATTAAACAGTTATTCAGCAGAGTTTAAGAATGAAAACAAAAAGCACAACTTTTCAAAACTAATATGTGAAATTCAAATTGTGATATCCTAAGCACTGTGAGAATCACTCTTGAAGATGCCTCATGTTCTACCTCGGTAACGTCACAAAGTTTTGACAGAGTCTGTACACCAGAACCCTTTTTGCAGCATTGCATGTATGTATGAATTTGGCTTTGGGATTTTCAATTAGCATTAAAATGACAAACGACAATTTGCTATAAAGAATGCCAGCAAGTTCCCCAAAGTTGGTCGTTGCAGTTAGTGTGAATGGGGGCGTTAGAGTTTCCTGAACGGCCTTCAGTTCAAAACCATGGGCCCATATTCTGGTTGTATTTATATTGTAATCCTGCTGGCCCTCCCTCAACGCTGAAATACGGTTATGAATATTGTGCTAATTAAGCTCCGGAGCAGCTGTGCTCCTGCAGAAAGTGGCAGCGCCTTTGTTCGGCGGTTCTGCCAACTAATAGTCGATAACTCAGGAGGGAAATGATCGTGGAGGATGACTGTTATTGTACGAGGTGAGGATTCCGACCCTGGGAACGAGTTAGGGTGTGGACCTCAACGTCGTCAATGTTTGCATAGCAGTGCAGTGTCAGCTGGTGGCTATTGACGGTAACGAAGATTCCATAGCTGCTGGGGATGCCACATATCCATGCTTCAATAGCAACATTTGCATTGGCAACAGTAGAAATACAATCCGCCTACTTAGTTAAGATTTGCAAAGGGGTAAAGCCAAAAAATTCCACGATGTAATATGAACAAAAACGAAAATTCCTTGACAGATAAATAAATCTTAATAATAATCAGTTAATCAATAACTACTCATACCATAAGTTGTCACAACAATACACGTGTTCATATTATTTATTAACTATAACATAGTGAGTACAAAGAGGAGATATTTACTCATAGGTCATCCTTCGGAGGCCACGCAGGCTTCTTTCAAACGGCGCGGTCAATATTCTTCAGCAGCACCAAATTCTGCACTGTTCGCTTCAAATCTCGTTTTGTGTCCTCCAGATTTCTGTGTCATATCGAGCAAGATTAGCTTTCGATAGTGTCCCTAGTTGATAATCCACAGCAGTCAGATCTGCACTTCCCGAAGGCCAATCCTGGTGCGACATTAACTCGAGAACCTTGTTCTTAAGCCACTGTTGCACGTGTTTAGCCTTATGAGCTAGTGCTGGGTACCAACTATGGGACATCATTGAGAGTAAAGCTTGCTCGACACAACACAAAAATCTGGAGGCACTGATACGAGATTTGGAACGAACAACGCAGCATTTGGATATAAACGTCATAGGTGCGGCTATATATGAGTGACTCTACACTGAGGTGCATTATTTCATACCGCGGTTTCCTTTCCGTCATTTCCCTTCATTCCACTTCCTAATCATCTTTCAGGTGTAGTGTTGGCAGTGCTGGGCAGATGGCGCGGATGGTAACTTGTTCTCGGCGCTGGATGGCGTTTGGCGGCCCTTGACCTCCTTCGGGGAGTGGAACGCTCAGTGTGACACCAGAACCGCAGTGTGATAGCTCCTTGGCGGAACCTGATGCCCAGATGAAGAGATCTCAGCACTTGTTAGGGACTTCCGCGCGTCTAGCTGCGACCCCATGTGACACTTTCGGTTCCTTCATTTAATCGCTGTCTCCTGGGCGTTGGGAGCCACAATAGATCTGCGTAGGTCGAAGTGAGCCAGGTGTCCCCTCTGTGCTTGTACCCTTTACCTTTACCCTTTAAGTATCTATTCTTTGTATTTACTATATTACAGTTAATAAATGGTATAAAAATGTTTTGTTTAGTGTCACTGTTTGTTGTACTGCTTATGTTTATACTTGTGGTAGAATTTATGATGGCTAGATGGCATTAACTCCCGCTTAATCGAAGTTAGTGTAAATTTGTGTTCTTTCTTGATTTTCTCGCCCGTTTTGCAACAACAGGTGCATGGACCAGTGACAGTATCGCTCCCGCTGCACGCGCCCCAATTTGTGCCCTTCGTATCACTTCTGCTGCTATTGCTGAGTTACTTGAACAGCCGTCATCATGCGTTTATAGCGTCTCATTAATATAAAATACCAAATGGTGGTTTAAATAGAACAATAGTTTTGGCAATCAGCGTTACTATTTTCTTTGTTTTGAACTTTTAAAAGGATTTTTAACTAAAATAATGATACAAAATAGACATAATAAGAGAAATAATGTTGTTTGGACAATAGGCAACGATAAGATAGAGGTAGTGGACAGTTTAAATATCTAGGTACAATGGTAGATCAAAGTAATGACGAAAGTAAAGAAATTAAAGCTCGAATAATGGCTGCAAACAAGACATTATTCGCTTCAGAATTTGTTTAAAAACAAAAATATAAGCAGGAAAACTAAGATCAGGATATACAAAACGTTAATCAAGACTGTGCTGATATCTGGTTGTGAATGTTGGACATTAAACTCCAGTTCTGAGAAAATGTTAGGCACATTTGAAAGGAAAATCCTGAGAAGGATCTACGGTATAAAGAGGTGGACATTGTGAAAGATACAAAACTAAGGAGACTGAGTTGGGCCGGACATGTGGCAAGGATGACAGTTAAACGTATCCCCAAGAAAATTTGTAATGCTTAGAAGAAGAAGAAGAAGAAGAAGAAGAAGAAGAAGAAGAAGGAGGAGGAGAAGGAGGAGAAGAAGAACAAGGAGGAGGAGAAGAAGAAGAAGAAGAAGAAGAAGAAGAAGAAGAAGAGGAAGACGAAGAAGAAAAAGAAGAAGAAGAAGAAGAAGAAGAAGAAGAAGAAGAAGAAGGAGAAGAAGAGGAAGTAGGGGAAGTATTGTATTCCACCCAAATATTCGATGTCGAGATTTCACCGGAAATATATGTTTTGAGATCCCCTGAATCAAAATAAAAAGCATTTTTAGAAAAAGGTCCGAGTGTGTGTGTCTGTGTAAGTCTGTGTGTCTCTGTATGTCAGTCTGTGGACAGCATAACTCAAAAACGGAAAGTCCGCTAAAAACCAAAGTTGGTATTTAAGATTAATGTCTTTCAAGGATGCGACACGAAGATTTTGAAGAAAATAACCCCACATTAAACTACTCTTTACATGGAAAATGTTTCGAAAATTTTGATTTTCTTCAAACAGGCTCTAACGATTTTGATTAAAATGACACATGTTTAAGATATTTTGATGACAAATGAAATGTATATTTTAAATTTTCTGGATATAGCCTATGTAGTTCTATTTACTTTGGATGACTTTTGAATAACTCATGAATAAAATTGTAAGAGCTAGGCAAAACCTTCTATACAAAAAACGTAGATCTTGCTAAAATACATAATTTATGTCTGAATAAAGCTTTTTTAGAGTGAACCATTTCGGAGATATTCCTTGTTGTTTGTGTAACTTCTGGAAAACTTAAACTTCTGTCGAATGCAACATCGCTATTCATCTGTTTATATGTTAACCATGCAAAGAGAACGGAATTTTAAAGTTTTAAAACATTTGACTATCGCTCAAAGCCTACTGTATTCCCATATTCCCCTTGCGCCTATAAGGAAATAAGCAATAAGATAATTTCTGGAAGTCTTTAACTCAACTAACATGTAGAAGATGCAGGAATATGACATTGTAAGAATGTTTAGTACAAGAGTAGAGAAAGTCATGTGAGTTCAACACATGAGATTTATCTATTTTCTGTATATGTGGCATACTTATTTTTTTCCCTAGTCCTTACCTTTGGCAATACAAGAAGTATTATATTACATCAAAACATTTTATTTCACCGAAAATAAATCTGTCGAACTGACATCTATGTGTGCACGTGCAAGGAAAATACGATAAATATCCGGTTCATGCTAACCACGCACATATTCATGCAACCATTAGTGTGGAGGATAACATAACTTCTAATGCTAGCTGTTTCAAGATAATTCCGCCATTTTCACTTTTCTTGATTTTTCGCGAGGTTTAGTCTGATATGAACATCACGTTGCTGTAAAGGTGATATGCAGGTCAGTAGCGTTTCTGCTGTGGTTAGTTTAAAACATTGTTTTTATGTTATCAATATATTGAACTAATCCGTTTTGTGTTTTGTACTGTCTAGAGTAATGTATTTAATCTGAACTGTAAGGGTTAGATGGCAGGCTAATTAACTGAAGACAGTGCGCAAAGAGGGTCTAACCCTCATTTTTTAAAAAAGAGCAATAGTTTTGCAACACATTAATGAAAGCAACGAATGATTTATTAGAATTAAGGCTAAAGCACTTACCTCAAACTTATTTTATTATCCTTATGAAAGATACCTCCTAATGAATAAGCATAACAATTTAGGCTATATATTTTTCTAATTAAACTAAACTAAACCCCGGCGCGACAACCCACGAGGGGCCAAGGCCTACCGCCCAGCCACTGCGTCCCCCACCTCTGCCCAATACAGGCGTCATTGGTGAGGTGCAGTAGTGGAGGGTGGGACGTGGTCAGCGCCCCGAGCCCTCCCGGCCAGTTATGCGGTCTTCTAGACCTGGGGCCGCTACTTCTCCATCAAGTAGCTCCTCAATTGGTCCCCCCGGGACCTAACGAGACTGAGTGCACCCCGTGCCAGACCTCCCAGAGGGGATAAAATCCCCATGTTGGTACCGGGGATCGAACTCGGGTCCTCCGCGCCAGAGGCAAGCGCGCTACCAACTGCGCTACGGAGGCGGTCATATTTTTCTAATTATTATAAACAAAAATACTATTGTACATTAAATTTAAAGTCCCAATGTGACGTTTCTTCACCACATAGACTTGTGTAATATTCATGAACAATTGGAGACACAGAATTAAGCAGTTTAAGTGCATCTTCGAGTTTTGGCGGAGCTATGTTAAAGTTGGCAATTCTACTCTAGTTGTTTTATTTCATTTTTAGACCATTTATGCGCTCCAAAGGTGGCCTCAAATAGATCACAAGCAATAAAAATCGAAGCGTTTTGGTGTTACAACAACCATAAATTATCAGTATTTTTCCCAAATGGCAGATGACAGCATTAATTAATCGGATACTTGTTTATTTTGACGGTTAGGCCGTTTTTGCGCACATGCCTTCAATTTCTGTTGTATACTTCTGCGAAAATCTTTGTTTCTTTCTTAATTGTAATGCTATTTGTTGCAGCGTGAGTGCCTCAGTTTCAAGAGATCCCGAGTTCAATCTATGGACCTCAAAACATACATGTGTGGTGAAATTTCGACATCTAATTTTTGGTGGAGTACAATACTTTCTCTGCTTTAGTCGTAGAGAAAGTAATAATGTAATTAATTATGGAGAGGAAATAAAGAAAAAGCTTAAATAAATATCCCACTATAATAACCAGGGCACCTGGTATAATATTCAGATGTTATTTTATCTGTGGTAGGGACTGAAAGAAAAGCTCGGACAAAATGACGGTAGCTATCCGTTTCATCGCGATGCGCGCCAAAAAAGAAACCTAAAAACTAAACTGTGTTCAAACACTAAACAAAAAATAGGCTGAAAATTACCGAGTTCCTTTCTGAGCAGAGCCAGGTGTGAACACAAAGGCAGAATAACAAACATAATGTCGAAAAGTGAAGAAACGTGAAGCCATAATTTGCACCGTGATCTGCATGGAAATTGGGCGAAGGGGAAGAGTGAAACGGGTTCTGATTGGCACCAACCGGGTGCGTGTATCCTTTTTGTTTTGCATTATTTAACCGTCTGAATTGAGAGTTAACAAATTCCAGATCTCATTCAAACAGGTTCTCTGTCACAGTACAAAACAAACAATAAATAATAACAAAAAAGTGAGTCCAATGGTTGCCGTTAGGAAATTACTGCAATTTTCAGCAGGACAGTCATTCACATCCCTTTGAATGGAGCCCAAAAAAGGGGTAGGATATTTAATAATCGAGGTTGTTGACCGCTACTGTACCACGGGGCACCCCTATGCTACTTATTACTCGCCATTACCTGCACACAAAGCGGGCCGAACCCTTTTCATTTCTCGCTGACCACTGTGCTGGTTGCTGCCGTGCAAAAGTGGCTTAACTCTACAGGATTTTGCAAAGTACATCTTTATAGATTTAATTGGATCGGCTTTGGGAAAGTCAATAAATGCCCCCACTCCTAAAACCCAACTTCCAGTTTTGACTCCATATTTGTTTCATTTGTTATAGAGCGCCTAATGCCAACAAGAAAAAAATTCACAAAGTTTTGAACGACAAATGAAAATAAATTCAAATATATGCGATATCGACCAATTATTTTGATGTTTTATTCACCCTGCAGAACTCTAAGGGTGTGAGACTATGGTATTCGACACTCCCGTATGGGGGGTCCCAGATTCGATCACCGTCAACCGTCCACTCTTACTTTGCATAGTTTTCCCTGGTCGGTATACGAATGCTGGGGTAGTTTCTCATCCACCACGACTTAATTTTTGTCATTTCCTTTTCATTGTTTCCTCTAATGTTTCAGGTGTGCTTCTACGTTTTGTGGCGCAGGACAGCGCCGTACATGTGGCGTAAATTGAGATATTGAGTTTTTATACATATATGGACGTTCTTTAACTTCTGTGGTGTTTAGCGTCCCGTTGTATATTGGGCGTCAAACATCGCTTAATTTTATTCAGAGGCCTCACTATAAGGTTATTTTACGTCTCATAAACATACGACACGGGACCACCGTCTTTACTTCCCTTCCAAAGGAAATTATGCTAAGGATTTTTTGGCCCGAAAAGATCCATCGCCCTTCGCCGTGTTTAATACACAACCTCGGGTACCAGAGGCAAGCATGTTACCCCATGACCACGGAGTACGACGGACAGGTGCCGTGGATGCTCAAGGAAAGAGTACTACTAGAGATGACACAAGTAAAGCTTGCCAACGAGATTTGTTCGAAACTTCGGTACTACTCGGATAAAGTCGGGTTACCTTGCTCGATTAAAGGCCACATGCCATTTCTACCCGGTCCCACTGTCTAATCAAATTCACTGCGATATGCACTCCTCGAGACGTTGTTATATACTGGAGCTCGTAGAAGGTTTACTGTCGTTCTCCAACAGGTGTAACGGTACGGTGATCTACGCATCCTGCGGATTCGCAAGCTTTAGTTGCGTCAGCTATACTCATAGACTAGTTGGCTGCTCGGTCGACCGGTCACTCATCGCTTTCTCTCTCCAAGTAGCTCGAGTAGTGGGACGAGTCTTCGAAGGAATTTCGCGCGTCTCTGTGGCCTGCCAGTTTGCGGCCTATAGGCCCTTGTGGCTCCTTCCTTTTTCCTTTTCTCTTAGGGGTGGTAGTCACAATGGATCTATATAAGTCTATGTGTACGAGGTATCCCCCTTCATTTTATAACCTATACCTACACCTATGCCATCAACTGTACATATGGTAAACTCAGCAAGAACAGGAATGAAAAATAAGAGCTCCAAGAGAAGATCAGATTGCATCAGAATTAACCAAAAATGGAGGGAGAGTATTGTGGGCTAAATTACATCAACTAATAGATAAGATACGGAACTCTGAGAAAATCCCCCAGAGCGATTATCTGCCCTATTATATATACAAGAAGAATGACAAGTTAAAATGCAATAACTACAGAGGCACACCAATAATAAATATAACTTATAAAATATTTACCAAAATATTAGCAAAATGCTTGGTATATATGTTGAGGAAATACTCGGAGAATGTCAGAGTGGCTTTCGGAAAGTAGTGTCAGTAAATGATCAAAGTTTTAGCCTAAGCATTATACTGGAAAAAACTCATATATACAACAAAGATATTTATCTTGAATACAAACAAGCTTATCACAGCATAAACCGGGAACAACTCTTAGAAATGTTCAAAGAGTTTGGAATACCAAATAAATTGGTAAACCTATTCAAAATGACTTTAAATGATACAAACAATAAACTTAAAATCCAAGGAGATTATCTCCAAATTTCCAAAGAACAGTGGAATTAAGACAAGGAAATTCACTACTTAAATTCCTGTTTATTATAGCAATGGAGAAAATAATAAGAAATGTGCAGATAAACCCAGGCGGAACAATAGGCAATAGATCAAGCCATCTGCAGATAATATTGTAGCATTGGGCAGAACAATTAAACATATAATAGAAACCGTAACAGATATGACAATTGCTCAAACAAAAATTGGTCTCAATATAAATCGCAGCACAACAAAATATATGGTCAATGGGAAAGATAGTCCTCAAGTGAAGGAGGTGGAATTAGGTCAAACGTATGAAAAGGTTGAGTGTTTTAGATATCTGGGTTCATTAATAATGGTATAAAATGAGACTGAGATAAAAATTATAGCAAGGAATTAACGAAGGAAATAAGTGTTACAAAGCACTGGCTCATCTCTCTAGGAAAATATATTTTTCACATAGGTTAAAAGAAAGATTATATAAAACAATTATAGAACCTGTTGTAGGAGCACAGGGTGGAAGGGAAGTCATTACATTCCTTCTAATATGTGTTTCATAGAAGCATTACAAACTGTTCTCTGATCAGCTGATTTCGAAAAAATAAATGGCTTTTGATCCAAATTGAGTGCGTTATTCCACAAGAATGTACGAAGATAACAGTTTGTTACTTGTAAGATGCGTAGAGTAACTTATTTCTGACATAGTTTCGGTAGTAATTATGGGACATCACACAGGTTTCTAAATAATTAATCACTCAAAAGACGTGAAGGAATACTCCGAGCAGCTCATGTAGGCGTGAAGTAAGTCGACAACGTTGCGTTGAGGTTGGTCAGGGAATAAACCTGGTTTGTGGATGTAAACAGGTCGGACGCTTTCGCTTTCGTGTAAGATTTTGGGGTTTAACAGTTGTGATTGGCCTACACTCGCACGGTAAACACGGAAGAACAAGGTAGGGTATGTGTTTATGTTATCAAGGCGCACTGCTACGGTGTTTATTTATGTACTCAGCTACTGAAAGTGCCACTCACATAATCTGCAGTGTTGCCAGCTTGTTTTCGACAGAAGTATAATATTTCATTAGGAAATCGTCAGAGACAAAACGTAAGATACAAAATGTGTTCCAAATAGCGAATGGTTTAAGTTTCTGTAATGACTCTCTTCCACCCGGTATGGAGCAGAGTCATGGACATTAATAGACAATTCAATCAATGACTTGGGAAAGGAAAATTCTCCGAAGAATTTCTGGTCCAGTATTTAAAAATGACGTATGGAGAAGCCGAACAAATTTGGAAATTATGAATAAATATAATGCTCCTGACATTGTGGCATGAATCAAAATCAAGAAGTTTGAGATGACTAGGTTGCGTGAGAAGAATGAGCCAGTATAGAGCAGTGAAGAAGATTTTAGAGTGAAAGATAGAAGGTAGTAGAAAGAGAGGGAGGCCCAGACTTAGAGTGATGACGTAGAAAATTATATAAGACAGTAAAACGGTGGAGAAATAAGGCTCTTATACGGGTAATACCTCCGCGAAAACAAATAATTGACAAATAAATGTCAAATAAAGGAACACAGAAATAAAACCAGAAATAAATATAATAAACAGAAGAAATATATAATAAACACCAGCGCGTAACAATTAGCGGCGGCGCCGTGGCCGAGCGGTTAGCGCGCTCGCCTACCACCTAGGCGGCCCGAGTTCGATCCCAGGGACCCGCATGTGGTATTCGTGGTGGACGAAGCGGCGTCAGGGCGGGTTTTCTCCGGGTGCTCCGGTTTCCCCCGCCATCTCATTCCACCGGTGCTCCATCTTCATGTATCATCAGTGTCACCGCCTGCGGTGCCGTAGTAGTAAAAGCGGGCGTTAAACACTACAACAACATGCGTAACAATTACAGCAGATTGTAATAAGGATATACCTAGTAGAAATTGACAGAATTTATATTACATTAATAATATGATCTATATTCAATAGCAAAGTGAAGCGCATTCTATGTAGGTGGGTTAAGAATGCGCAGGTATCAGATGTTAATGATCGTGTCAGATTGAAGACAGCAGCGAAAAGAATAGCATTAGGTAATTTTAAGCGACTAATTTGAGCAAAGGTGTGAACAAGGATGTGGCTGAAGGTTTTCTCCAAATACATGAGCTTGGTGTATGTTATTTTCTTAGGACGCTAGATAAAGACGACTCCCTGCGTCACTTTTTGCCCTCGTCGGATTTCGAGATCTGCTGCCAGCTGCTCCATTGGTGAACTATCTTTTTCTCAGGGTACGCGTGGGTGGTGGTGAGGATAAACAACACCGTCAAGTTGAGTGATACATTTAATGGAGGCTAATAATAAGTGTTTGAAGCGAGTTGCCCATTGCTTCTGAATCTTATCACTTGAAGTTGTAATTATTGAATTATATCTGCCAACTACTGACGTATTAAGGCTTTACGGCAATGAATCGTAAATATGCTAATCTGTATAACCGGAGTATGGTCTTTGGCGCTGCAAACTGCCGATAATCGCCCACAATAAACACTTCTATAAAACTGTAAAACACAAAGGAAATAGGAACGAATTTTTTTTAATACATCTCGCCTTCTAAACACCATTACCCCCACCAACGTGCCTGCTTATATTGCCATCTTAAGCTGTTAATTCACCCTGAAAACTCAATTTTTACTCTATGACTGCTCAATTGGCAGAGTAGTGTTCGCTTTCTAATTTTCAGAATCTTTGCCCACGTAACTTAGCAAGGTAAATATAACTTACAAACATACTGCATTTCAGGTATCTGATCTTTAAGCTATTCAGTCTTGTCGACTGAATTCACTAGAACCCTACAAATCTTCGATTAAGCTGAAGTAGATAGAAGAATAAGTATTTAAAGGACTATTTCGCTGAAGAGTAAGTAGATAAAGTATGTTAACAATGTTAACAATGAATGTTAACAAATCATATGTTTAAACTAATGAGGTGAACTTACTCCAGGTGCTTAAAGTGTGTGACTTTTAGCTTTAAACTATATATTTTTAATAATTTTTGGGATATTTTTGAAAGTACGAGTACTATTTCTTTTGCATTATTAATGTATCTCACATATGCCCTTAAGAGAACGAGGTACATCATCTCCATCTTATCTCCTTGTTGCCCTAAGATGTAGTTACAATTAGAGTCTTATTGAGCCCGCACATCTACTGGTCAGCTACGTGCAGTGACGTCACAATACATGATTCATTAGCTGCACTACAATTATTGGCTTTATTATTCCACGTGAACCGGATTCCCAGAGGCACAGGGGAGGTATTACACCCTTCTTGGCGATGTTGCAGTGTATATTCTATTGAAAACCCTAATTATACTATATTGAGGGTGTATCTTTATATTAGCAAAGCTTTCCCTCGTATCGGTAAAGGATTTTATTAGCATTATTGAAATTGTAACGTGGAAATAGAAATCATCGTTTTATTGGTACTTTTATTTACTTTATTTTAATTGTAAGTTACAGAGGACAAATTTAATCTCATTTCTTTTTCTGATTTTTTACGCGATTTTAAACAAATAAAATCAACATTTGGAATGCACGTCTACTGTTTATGTCTGTACATAGTAAATATCAATGTTGGGACATTAAAAGCAACTTCTTCTGTTTCTTTTTCTTCCTTCATTCGAACGATCTAGTTGTATCCCATTCCGAAATTAAAAGTGATTGAAATTGTTGCTTTCATTTCTTCTTTGGTCTCCTAGTGTTACGTCTGTCGTCGACACTGTGGTATCCATAAAGAGTGTCATTCCTTCTCATATATTATCGCTTTACTTGGAGAACTGATTTAGTGTAACTCACAATATGAATTCATATGGCGACCATGTTTATTGAATCCTTGGTCTATGCAGTTTTGTGACAATTGTATTTTGTTACTACCTGCTGAATTAACCTAAAAGAAACCTGTTTGTGTGTGTGTCTGTGTGTGTGTGTGTGTGTGTGTGTGTGTGTGTGTGTGTGTGTGTGTGTGTGTGTGTGTGTGTGTGTCTCACATGTCATGTGAATAAAATGGGTCAATAACTTACTTTTACAAGATTCGAACTGGTTATTCCAATACAATCAAGGAAGGTTACCTAGCAGTAACGTGTATGAGTGAGACATTGCACGTTAACGTTCCTAATTGAGGATGCATTTAAAAACGTAAAAATAAACACAACAAAGGAAACAAACGACGAACTTGAGAACTACATTACCTCGCTTCATCCCATCCCCATCCTGTAATTATATTACGAAAACAAGGTAAACTGGAGTATCTGCTTGTCTGCTGTGATTTAGTTTTTTTTTTTTTTTTTTTACATGATATCCGTATAAAAACAAAATTACTTCCGCCTGGTTTACTATAAGAGAACAACAAAGATAAACTTAACAGGGAATGAAGCGTTCACGGGTTATGCCCCTAAAACCTGTAGACAGAGAAGCAAATAAATAATTGTTTAAGCAATGAACATTCTAATCACCTACTTAACGCTCCCTCATTCAGCTTGTTTGCTCCGTTGGTTCTAGTTTTTATGGTAACGTAAATTATTAGTTGTGAAGAAAAATGTGTCAAGACATTACTCATTCTTGCCGCGAAGATGGTCCTTTAAATGTGGAAAGTAGCTATCTAAAACTGATTGATCCTGATAACCTAAGAGTGAAACAGCGATCCTTGACATGAAGTTAGAAACGCATATATAGCAGCGCTATTAGGCAGTTATTTTCGCGCAACTGTTTTAGAGCAGTTATAGCGCGTTAACGGTTTTTGTGTAACTGTTATCAGTAACGATTAAGCTATATGTTTTCAGATTATTTTTTCCAACATAAGCATCACTGCACTTAAGCATATGACATCTTAAGTATTCTCATAGGATTTAAGGTAAAACATAAGGGCATTAGAAAGGCGACCTTGCTAGAGAAGAGAAGCATTAATGCCTAAACACACATTATTATCGAATATCACAAAACATGTAGATAATCTCATTTAGCTAGCTGTTAGCAAAGCGGACAATTAGTAGGCATTTTTCTCTAGGATGATATATTACATCTTCAATGGCACGCTCTTGCGGAGGAGCTGTGTAATCAGTTGAGGTAACCAGTTAACTGTCTTCATCATTTTGATAACCGTTATTGATAAACCGTATGTTTTTGTTACTTTTGTAACCGTTAATGGGTAACTAGATAAATAGTGTCTTCACTACTCAGTAACAGTTACATTAAGATAATCGTTACAATAGAACCGTTATGTTATTTTATGCCCGCACATATTATCTGTAAGGAATTTTACATCTACTCGTATTATTCATTGATATTTATCTGCCTAATTTTAGTGGTGCATTAATCTTGTACTCAATTTAACGAACGTGTTACTTAACTAAACATTTGTCCGATATGTGAAATGCTTAAGATTAATAGCAGCTGTGGATCTGAACAAGAGAACAAACAGTCATATGTACACTAGTTAAATCAAAGCCTAAGTAGGTCCAAAACATGAATATAGTGATGCAAATGTTAGCAAAATCTGAGAATACTGGTTGATTTGTGTATACTCACCAACATAAAGACATTACGATCCCACTGCATAAAACTGAAAACATAAAAATAAATGAGTTTCAGCAATAGAAAACATTTACATAACAAGATATAAATGACTATTTTAAAATTTTACTAATTCAGAATACTAGAATTATAAGTAATGTGAAGCAAACATAAATACAAGGTTAAAGAAACATTTTAAAGTAATTTAATTTATCTTCATTGCTCTTATCTGATATTTGTAAACATGTGTTTGGATATCTAGTACCTGAAATATGAACGAAAATGTCTCTAGGCGTTGTCCACCAGAAGATACACATACATAAGACAATGTCGCATGGATATTTGAGCTAGACCTTCTGACTATATTCGTGGAGGTTTTTGCTCATGACCTCTGGGGAATATTTGTAAGAGAACATTCTCGTAGAATGAGGCGGGGGCTGTACTGTTCCTTTCTCTAATGGAATCTTATCCTCTACCCTTACCTCAACCTAAAACCATATGTGACAGAAATCTTCAGAATAAATATTTCCTTATGCTGCCTGATTCCACTTTTACTCCCTTTCTCTTGTCTAGGGTACCTACATATATGCATAACAATTCTTTGTAAAATCTGAAAACTGACAACGCTGATTCTTGAAAGATCGGTTCGTTACTGATCCCTTACCAATTTGAGTGGCGTATCCAAGGAGTTTATGTCCTGGTCTGCAAGGATTTTTTTTAAATTTATGTACTAGTATACTCGTATAGTAAATACAACTAGTGACGAAGTCAAGGTAAGGCAGGTCAATGCAAGATTCGAGTTAGTTGCTGCCTTGATTCTGCCAGCTAGTTGATTGTCTCTCCGCTGAAGAAGAAAAAGAAGAAAACAGGTAACCCATAACTTTGGATGAGCGAGAAAGTAACAATTCAATCAAATGTTGCAACCAGATAAAAGAAATAAAGTCATACCGCTTGAAAAACTGCAATTGCAAGTGTCATCAACTCAGTATTTTAAGGGGATGTTCATTTATTCCTTCGCACTATTTCCCCCTGTGTCTCTCTTATACTATTTTGTTTCCTTTTAATTTGCTTCCGTTAAAGATGTACTGTTTTAGAATAGCGTAAACATTAACATATATCTTTAGTAAACGGCTCTGTACTGTTATAACTAAGGCGATTTAATTCCAAATTTAAAATCATTATAATACAGCGTTTAAGTTAGAGAAAGGATTTTCGGAGAACTTTCGTATCATGTCCATTATTTGGTACATTGCGTTAAAATTACCATAAAACATGAGGAGTAAACAAACTCCGCCTGATTATCAAACAAAGGAATTTCTAAGCATTAAATCCAGGACGGAAGGAAATAAGGTTGAACAGTTATTGGGTTATGGACAGAGAGATACTAAAGCATTTCCCATCCCTCTTACAGTCCTTTGGTGTTTGCAGACAACACTGGGACAGGTTTTTTCGTGCCTGTGAGTGACTCTTTGTATGTGTTGTTTTGCGCCAAATGCATAAATATGTCTAGGCCTACTAATTATTTTCGTTCTATTTAACTTAAATTTTTGTCTTCTAAGTTACAACAAAATGAACCGGTTGGAATAGTGAATAGACTGAAAAACGTGCTTAAAAACAAAACAATTTTCCAGATTGGAAGATGGCTATTCTGATGAATCAAATAGTCATTGCAAAACACGAAAGCTACTTGTCCTTCAAACCGTTGCCGGTATTATAGTCTATTAAGACGGGTTTGTTTCGTAATCGATTGTTCACGTAGAACTTTACTTGCATTACTACTTGACTGTAAAGTAAATCATAGACTTTGGCCATGACGTCAAAATAGAATACAACAGGATGAGCATTTTGCGCCTCTCATTTAGTAACTTAAACTGAAGTAAAATATAAGCTAATCCAAATCTTAAGGATATGAAACCTTTAAATAAGCATATTAAAATTGTTTAAAGGAAGATGTTTTAAAATGAAAATTTTATTTTCTGTACTATTTACCCATATAGTAAGTAGAGAGAATATCACATTCCACCCAAAAATTCGCCATACAGACTTTATCGGAAATGTGCATTTCTTTTGTTTCTTTTTTGCTATGTATTGTACAATCAAATATGTAAGTATGAATTGAAACTTTATCCGTATTAATAAAAATTGAACAATGAGTATTTGTAAGGATATTTTGTACAAAGGTCAACTGTGAAAGATTTTTAGGTAATGGTTAACATGTTGAGTGGTCAGTCCAAGTAAACTATTGTCAAGAACCTAGGATAAACTCAGATGACGTGATGGCGGAGATGGTGAGGGTGAACCACTGAACCACTGGCGAGTAATACCTATGCTTACTACAGAGGTAATTGCTGTTTGCCGAGCCCAAGGTATAGGTGTGTGAATCAGGGGAAACTTCAACACTCCATAATCATAAAGCTTGGACTTTATTACATGCCTTACTGGAGTAACACGGTCGACATCTCACAGCTAAGTCCCCACTTGATTGACTAATCGTTTGCAAACACAGCCTAGCGAACCTGTACCAAGGTTTGAGCTTGGTTCCCCAACTTCGCTTTTGTCACCCCATATTCGCTAAATATATATTGCTAACACTAAACAATAATAACTGGTGTTGTGAGCCACAATATTATTTACTTATATGAACTTTCTACAAACCATTCTCACAAAAAGATGTTTCTTACGTTCTCTACTACGAATAGTGAGTAGAGGAAGTATTATATTCCACCCAAAAATTCGATGTCGAGATTTTACCGGAAATATATGTTTTGAGGTACCCTGACTCCAAAAAAAAAGCCTTGTTGGAAAAAGGTTCGTGTGTGTGTGTGTGTGTGTGTGTGTGTGTGTGTTTGTGTTTGTGTATGTGTGTGTGTTAGTCTGTGTGTGTCAGTCTATGGACAGCATAACTAAAAAACGAAAAGTCAGTTAAAAACCAAAGTTGGTAATTAAGTTTAATGTCTTGCAGGGATGCGACACGAAGATTTTGAAGAAAATAGCCACACCCTAAACTACCCTTTACATGGAAAAGTTTTCGAGTTTGTAAGAATGGTTAGTACAAGAGCAGAGAAAGTCATGTGAGTGCAACAAATCAGATTTTTGAATATGTTGTCCATACATATACACACGTACACACACATAAACACACACACACACACACATATAAGGAACCTCTGAATTTTTTTTTTGTTCTGCTGAAAATTCTTTTGGATTTCCAAACCTGTCTTGCCACAGTATCGAATTTTCGGTTGAAGCTTTCTATATTTGCTATAAGATACTTTAATTCTGAAGAAATGTGTGACATTAAGGCATGCTCGCCCCTTTCCTTTCTAAGTCACGCTCTCTCAGATTCCTACCCCATAAGAGCGTAATGTAATACATTAACGTCCCGTAACCAGAAGAAGAGAGTGCAATAAAACAATTATTTATAAATTTTGGAGCATCAAGAAGCCAAAGCATTTCAAAACAGTTTCAAATTCTGTAATAAGAATGCGGTAAATAGCGGTAAATCTTCCAAACCAAGGTTTATGTTACTGTCACTTTTGCCAAAGAAACAAATTATATGCCGTTTTCCTCCCGGCTAGTGGAACTCATTTTTATTTGACAATGTGGGCCAAAACTGCATGTGTATGCTTTCTAAGAAGATAGACTTTTGCTTTAAGCAAGAAAAGGAAATGAAGTCCTAGGCCAGTAAAAGTAAACATGGGCATACAAAACTTAACACTAAAACAGGCATACCAAGTAAACAATTAGTGGAAAAGTGGAAAGTGTTATATAAATGCAATATTCCGCAGAAATTGCATTATTTGTGCGGTGGGTCGTCATAATTCACAACAGTTTTTACTCCGTGTATTGTTTGGTTGCAGCAAGATGGAGATGAACACTGTTCCTCCATAAACCATGTTGTTTACTTCACTAACACGTAGACTATCTTCTTGCGTGTGCATATCTCGTTACTTCGAAGAATTCTTAGCAATGTAGTGGCAAAGGTCAACGCTAGAAATGTCGCGGCCCCAGTGACCAAGCTCCACGCTAGGGGTAGCAAAAAGTATATTCCAGTACCGGTCTTTGAAAAAAAATTAAAATCACCTTTCAAAAATAAAAAAAGTTCAATAAATTTTCGGGAGACATAATTTACCCCACATTAAATCCGAATGCGCGGTATTTCGGACCGCGCTATTTCAGGCTTCTACTGTATTAACATTAACAACAAAGGCAAGGAATGTGTGAAAAAAGTGGTCAGCGAAATGAATGATCAGAGCATTGTTAGAAAGACTGGGTTAGATTTAAAGGAAATCACAGATGTGATAAAAGCGGCCATGAATCGCACACTGCATGTCACGGAGAGGCAACAATATTTTGAAAGTATCTGACTATCAGTGTGAAATACCCAATAAAGCCTATTTAGAGGTGAAGAAGTGCATAGTATCAGGCGAAGAAGAGAGTTAGGGAGGAGCATTCTTCAATATATCAGCTATGGAGAGAAGCATTGGGAGAACTCTAACCTAACCTATTTTTTCGGACCCCAATTTTCATAAACCGGAGCTTTCTCCACCACCATGCACCCCCGCCCCTACCCACCCCCTCCCCCCGTTCTTCGTGTACCTGTTCCAGGAACGTTGACCGCTTTTTTCGCAGAGCGCAATTTTCAACGACCGCTTTTTTCGCGACAGAAACGCGAGAACTTCACAGCAACACAAATAATGATTATAAAATAATTCTTTAAAAGGTAATATAAAAGAAATAAAATGTAACTTAATATCCATATTACTACTAGTTTCCATTCAATATGCAGAAAGTTCACTTTTAAACCCCTCATTAATATTATTATTTATAAAAAATGTAGCAGAATTATTGAACTTTCCACAAATGTAAATATTGATTTGTGCATTTTTGCGACATTGTTTTATTGTTTAGCTTAAACCCTGTTACAAATCCCTATTTAAATTACAGATGCACTTTAACTATATGATTACTTGAAGCAAAGGGATGACAATTGCTAGTTGATGGTGTGAACTTGATGCACTGTTGCACTGCAGGAGAGCGACAACATTTACATGTGCTAGCGTGGCACACGTTTTAATAAACCGACCGACAGACAGTTGTGTACTACGTGATGCCACCCCCAGCACATCACGAGGGTTCAGGAATTCTTTCCCATACATTAAAATTCATGTCATAGGCTCCCTTTGTTTCACAGTCCCAATTGAAATTTTCAAAATAATGAAATGTGTTTTATTTCCAGGCTCGATTTGACCGAACGCTTTGTACGTGTTTGTGAAGTTAACCAAAGCTGCCTTTACTCTTCAAATTTAAAAAAACTGGGCTAATGACCCAACCAAAAAACGCGTAACTCAATTACATTACTTTGTGCAAATTTTTCTATATAGGGAGTTGTCATAAAATTAGAGCAGATATCGACAACTCTGTGGCAAATGAGCGAAAATAAACTGCAATGTAACCGTGGTTCAACTTCTCTTACAGGAATGTTACGCTGGTAAAAACGAGCGAGGTTGCGCCGTTGAAACGCTGTTAGCAAAGTCGTGGGTTCGGTTACCAGTAACCGCACACTCCATTAGCTGTACTTGCAGGTGCAATTGTTATACTTTTAACTGATCAATAAAGACCGGGTGGCGTGTGCGTATAGGTATACTGCACATGGACTTTACTGTTATCACTCGCGCATGTAAACAACTGCAGCTAGGTACCATGAGAACCGCCTCACTGCAGCACAATCTACAAGTATTATATGAACACTAAATAACACTTATTACTCCACGTCTACAGCTTACTGCTAGAAGAGTCACGTTTTACTACATCTTGACCTTGTGTCTGCATACACTTGCAAGGCAATTCTTCGCCAGTTTGCAGAGTGCTACGTTACGTTGTTTTTGACTGTTCCTTCTAGTGGCAGTTGTTTGCACATCTGATGGCCGTGCTGTACTTCTGACGTCATTCATACTCTGCGTCCAGCTAACCCGTATTGCATGCGAGGGCACATCCCTCCGGCCTTTACTGATAAAAATCTTAAAACAGGAGACCCACGATTATCCGAGATCCCGATTAACCGAGTTCCGGGTAACCGAGGTCCCGTTTTACGAAGTGTGCCGCGTAAAGGATTATGTATGTAGCATAAAAATAGAAATGGAGCACATAGAAATGCAGGGGAAGTTGACATTGAAGACATTGAAGTGGAGAATAAGAAAATTAGCCACAGTGATGGATGCGAAACGATAGAAAAGACTATCGAGTACCTAGAGCTAGAGTTAGAAATCTACGATTGCGACAAATAAGTGAGTTCCGTTAAACAGAAGAGATTTATGGGCTTCGTGAAGAAATGTTTCTTTATTTGGAACATGTATGTACTGCATGTATGTACTATAGATCTTGTTCTTAATGCTGTATTTTTATTTTATTTTTATTTTTGTATAATTCATTTTCAGTTAATAATACAGCAGATGAACTTTTTTCACATCTTTAACCATTTTTTCGTTCATTTCACCAGTTTACCATATGTTTACCTCTCAATTTTTGACAAAGTCCGTGTTATCCGAGTTTTCGATTACCCGAGGTACACTTTACTTCGGATAGTCGAGGCTCTACTGTACCTCCTTTTTTGATTCAGCAGAGAAAGGTGACCCAATTGTATATCAACAACTATTTTGATTCGTTGGGCACTCGAAAGTTTATATTTTAATTAGACTAAATTTTTTTATAGTTTCCCCATGACGCTTAAGCGAATATTGTGGTACTTACTTTCATGCCACGGATCCTTTTCCTTCATTTCCCCTCATTCCATGTTCTTATCATCTTTCAGGTGTGCTTTCAGGCGAGGGATGTATCGCGGATACTCGCGCATTGTAACTGCAGTTATCGGTGCTAGATGGTGTTGCGTGGTCGCCGTCTCTCGTAGGGGTGGGAAGCTTGTACGATACCGGACCCGGAGTGGTGATGGTTGTTCGAACCTGAAGAGACCTCAGTAATTGTTAGGGACTTCCGCGTATCTGTATGGCCCTCTACCTGCGATCCTCTGACATCCTGCGGTTACTCACTTCGACCTTCCTGCTGCGGGATGTTATACTTACAGAGTGAGGGATCTACCAAGAGAGCCGAAGCTTCCCTTCTCCGTAAAATCAGGGAAGGCGGCAACCGAGTGCCACACCCTCCGTGGATCTTACCTTGTTTCCTAAAAGGATCCTCCTTCTGTTACGCAGGGGACGAAAGTGGGTACGACACGTACGCACCTCAATCCATTCGGGAAGAACACCTATAACTTAGGTGGTATCGCCGGATACCTAGCTTACCGGTTACTAGCTCTGCAGGCTAGTACCCGAGAAAGCTAAGGCCTCTCCTAAGCGCTCCTTGACAAATCAGGACGTACTTAATCTCCCATGTATATCGGAAACCAATGCACGACCGAGACCAACCCAATCCGAACAACTGCCGTACGGGAGGGGCTCACATGTTTGGCCAGACCTACTTTTGGTAACGTCAGAAGCACCACGAGTGCTAGAGGTATGCAGAGCTCACGCCACAATAGCTGGAATAGGAACCCTTCCCCTACGGAATGTTACACTGAAAAAAGGTGTAACTTGATACTTGCATATTAGAAAAAGAAAGAAATACTACCATCTCTTTCTAAGCTACCCCTATTTTATGAGGTGCCTACCTACCCTCATACCACGCAGGTAATCAGGGAATACAATAAGGCTTTAAAAGGGAGACCACATTTCAAGTATAGAAACCCAAGGGTTTCCACACCCTGGCTAGTAGAAAAAGATAAGGGCAGTAGAAAAGGTGCCACGATAAGACTCTTTCACTATAGCACACAAAGGATCTGTGTAGGTCGAAATGTGCGAGGTGTCCCCCTTGTGTGACCCTACCCTATCTACTCCACATTATAGGTAGTAAAATAAATGTAAAATAATAATTACACACATAAGTGACAAAGACCTCTAAAAGTGGTCACAAAACGATGTCATTCAATATGTTCCACTTTTTAATCTCTACCGCTTACTTCTAGCAAGCAGAGGAAGTGTTATATTTCACCCAAAAGTTCGATACCGAGATTTCACGGGAAATACATGTTTTGAGGCTCCCTGAATTAAAAAATGCAGTATTTTTGGAAAAAGGCTTGTGCGTGTCAGCGTATGTGTGCATCTGTGCGTACCTACATGCGCCTGTCGTCTGTCTGTGAATAGCTAACTCAAAGCAAAAAGACGTGAAATATCAAACTTGGTATTTAAGCTCAGCGTCTTCCAAGGTTACCACACAAAGATTTTCAAAAAATTGCCCGCTCCAAGCTTCCCTAAAATGAAAAATATTTCCAAAACTTTGATTTCCTGAAAAATGGCTCCACCGAATATGATTAAAATATTACATGTTTTAAGACTGTTTCATTTTAAATGAAATGTCTACCTTGAATTTGGCGGCGCCATGGCCGAGCGGTTAGCGCGCTCGCCTACCACCTAGGCGGCCCGGGTTCGATCCCAGGGACCCGCATGTGGTATTCGTGGTGGACGAAGCGGCGTCAGGGCGGGTTTTCTCCGGGTACTCCGGTTTCCCCCGCCATCTCATTCCACCGGTGCTCCATCTTCATTCCATGTATCATCAGTGTCACCGCCTGTGGTGCCGTAGTAGTAAAAGCGGGCGTTAAACGCTACAACAACATACCTTGAATTTTCTGGGAATAAGTTCTAAAATGTTCTTCATTCTGAATTACATTTGCATAGCTGGTAAACCGTAAGACACAATCTTAGTCTATATAACGTATATCTCGTTAATGGATACAAATATATTTTTTGTGGATTTAACCAATTCTGAGATAATCTTTTTTGTTGGTCTCAGTTTTGCAGTATACCCCTTAAGCAGTGAGACGGCTTTGTGATAACACACGAGGCTCGCATTCGGAAGGTCCAGGGTTCCATTATCTTCGGCCACCACTCTGACTTTGGGTTTTTCGTGGCTTTCCCTGTTCTGTGGGCGAATGGTGATGGTCATTTCCCTTTCATTCCGTTTCCTTCTCATGTTTCAATGTTTCCTGGCGTACGGCGGTGCCAGACAGATGGAGCGAATGCTTGTTCAGAAACTCTTAGGGACTTTTGCGCGACTCTATGTCCTATCAGACTGCGACCTCTAGGCTGCTTGTGGTTTCTTCACTTCATCCCTTCCTCCTGAGGGTGATATAACCTTAACCTACACCTGTTGCAACCCTTCAATGTTTGTGTACTTTAACAGAACAATCTCATGAGTTGCACTCATATGACTTCTCTATTCTTGTACTGACCATTCTTACAAATTCTTATTCCTATATCTTCTTCGTGTTAGTTGACATAAACATTTGCAGAAATAGAATTATCTTATTGTTTATTTCCTTGTAGGTACAAGAGGAATATGGAAATACAGTAGGCTTTGAGTGATAGTCAAATCTTTTAAAACTTTGAGATTCCGTTCTCTTTGCACGGCTAAGATATAAAAAATGTTAATAACGATCTTCCATTTGACAAAGTTTGTATTTCAAACCTCACACATATAACAAGGAATATTTCAGAAATGGTTCACTCTACAAACAAATTTATTGGCACCTACATATTTGTGTAGTAAGATTTGATCTGTGAATTACGGTTTACGAGTTATACAAAAGTCATCTTGAGTAAACAGCACTGCCTGGGCTGTAGCCAGAAAATTTAAAATATACATTTCATTTATATAAAAATATCTTAAATACATAGCATTTTAATCAAAGTCGTCAGAGCCATTTTCGGGAAAATCAAAATTTTCGAAAAGTTTGCCATGAAAAGGGTAGTTTATGGTAGTGGAATTTTGTTCAGACTCTTTGTGTTGCATTCATAAAAAATATTAAACCTAAATACTAAATTGAGTTTTTAACCAGTTCTTCCTTTTTTGAGTTATGCTCTCCACAGACAGACAGACGGACACACACACACACACACACACACACACACACACACACACACACACACACACACACACGAGGGCGCGCGCGCGAACCTTTTTCTAAAACTGCTTTTTCTGGATTCAAGGGGCCTCAAATCATATTTCCAGTGAACTCTCGACATCGAATTTTTGGGTGGAATACAATACTTCATCCACTATACTATACGTAGTAACAAAATAAAAAATAATTTAAAAAAAAAACAATACCGGAAGAAGCCTTATGGCATTTAATCCTTGAAGTTGGTGCTGCTGCTGATGAATTTCAATAATAGTTATACAAAAGCAACAATAATTTTGGATGTATGTATATAATTCCGAGTATTCTCCCCGATGTACTTCCCTTTATTCCTGTCAAATATCACTGAACAAAGCAATTGAGTCGTCCAGAATTGAACCAGTGTCCCTCGCTATGAGGCAACAATTCCTGCCACGGATGCGTGACCTTTAATATGAAAGAGAGGCTGCAGCAGCGGGGGGTATGTACTAATTAATTTTCAGCTTGCGTCGCGGACACTTGTCAAACACCAACTTTTATCGTCACCGCTTACTGCTGGAATTCTGGCTATTTCATATCGCACATTCCTGCAAAGCGAGACATTGTCAGCTTTTCATATTAATGCAAGAATTAGGAATAGTAATTACTTACGCAAAGCCTAGTTCCTTGTGCAGCTAAATATGCAGCAACAGTCCGCTAGCAATATGGACATGATCAAAGGATTCATGTCCACACCACAAACAAGACTTAATGAAATGTTACACAGCATGTGCGAGTACACCACACTGCATGGATACTTGAGAATGAATCTCATCTTACGCTCACATAACTTTCTCCGCTCATTCTTCAACAAGCTAGTCTTAAAGTGGCTTATTCTTCTATATACTTACTTCATGTTAATCGAGATAAACATTTGTAGAAGTCTTTTAAGAGCTGGTCGTTATGATGGCTTTGATATTCGGTTCTCTTTGCTGACCAGCCGGGGAAGAAAGCGAATAGCGACTTTCTATTTGAGAAAAGTACAAGTATTTGAAAATTGAAACCAATAAGAAGGAATATCTCAGAAATGGTTAACTCCAAAAAGATTTATTTGACATAAATTGTATACTTTAACGAGTCTATCTCTTTTGGTAGCTCTACCTCAATCTTCTTGGTTTACCATGCAAAACTCATTCAGAATGAAAAACACTGCAGAGGCTGTTACAGAAAATTCAAGATATGTATTTCATTTATCACGAAAATATCTTAAACAGAAGTATAAAAGGTAATAGAATAATTAAAATCGTTATAGTCATTTTTGAGAAAAGAAGAATTTTGGAAAAAATGTTCCATGTGAAAGGTAGTTTAGCATGGTTATTTAGTTTAGTTAGTTCTTTAGTTACTTCGTTTTTTTTTTTTTTTTTTTTTTTAATTTCTCATGTCGTATCACTGCAATACTTAAATATCAACTTTTATATTTAAGCGCTTTTTCGTTTTTGAGTTATGCTGTCCTTACACATCCGCGCGCACACACGCACACACACAAACACACACGCACGCACACGAACGCACACACACACCTCTTTTTCTAAAATGTATTTTTTTATTCAAGGATTCTCAATCCGTGTACTTTTAATGTATCGACTATGTACCACGTGGTATAGAAAGTAAAACGTATAAATATTGGAAAATTTCACCGGCTAGTTAACTCCACAAAAGAAGGTTGGTTTACATAAACTGTGTACTTTTACTTTTGTGTGAGTTTCGGAGGACATACTTCTGTCAAATGGAACATCGTGATTCATTTTTTTATGTTAACCCTGCAAAGAGAACAGAATTTGAAAGCTTTAAAACATTTGACTATCGCTCAGAGCCTACTGTTTTCCCGTGTTCCCCTTGTACCTACAAGGAAATAAGCAATAAGATAATTTCTGCAAATGTTTATCTCAACTAACACGAACAAGATAGGGGAATAAGGGATTGTAAGAATCTACAAGAGTAGAGAAAGTCATGTGAGTGGAACACAGATTTTTTAAAGATGTCTTTATGGTGCTACATACACTATTAAATGTATTAATTTTATTTAAAATTTCATTATTTTAAAAATAGGGGATATTAAAACGGTGATAATTAAAGCAGGTGACTTTTTCATTGGGGTTTCCTTCAAATATGATTTTGGCTCTTGTAGTATTTGTTCAATTGAAGATTAAAACTTTGGTTTTGTTTATAGATATTGTTAAACTATATTGATGGATAGTATTATTTAATATATGTAGCGCTTTTTGTGAGGTACATATGAGATCAGCATTAATTATTAAAGCTTAATGCTTAGAAGGAGTATAATTATTTGAGGTACTGAACTTGTGGAGAACATTGCCTATTTCCGGCACTTTCTGCTCAAGCTCGTTTCTAGGTATTTCACGTGCCAGTTGCCATCACACTTTGATGTGAGCAATAACACCGAGGAAAGCGTGAAGAAGGGCGAGACAGAGATGAGTTCGGAGATAACTTTGTCTGGGGAAAAACTTTCGTAGAACACTGCGCTTCAGGGAGTTTTTCATTCACGTCCACATGTCATTCTATTGTTCTCTTCACAGCTTTTTGTTGTGTGGGTGGAAAAGGTTACTTAAGCGAATAAACTACATATACCAGTTCACCTAACAGCTCACGGAAACAATAAATATGCTACATTTACTGTAATTAGCAACAATTAGAATGGACGAGGTAAACGCAAGAACCCTAAACTACACTAGTTTGGGAGAAAATTGCTTCTTACTAGAAGCAATGGTGTTTTAAGCATGGGAAGAGTATAAAAATTGCAAATCAGAACCATAGGCTTTCAGCTCAGTGACCTACCGAAAAAGCACACACATATTCAGCTTTCTCATCTGAGTGGCGTAAACTTTGCAATGTTGACAGAACGCCAAAGTGAAACAAGAATTATTGAGTATTCCTTTTATTTTCTGTACATTTCATTTAAAATAGATTAAGTAGGTGAGGTTCTCTAATCCATGATCTGAGATAATATTTCTTTTTGGTTTGAATTTTTCAATATATACAAGGGTAAATCGGAAAATAAGGTCCGAATCGCCGTAGCTCATCGAATTTCGCGCGTAGAATAAAACACGTATGCGCACCGACTACAGGCATGCCTTGTACGTAAAACAACGTCATTTGCATTGGTAGTTTTGCAGTGTGCTGCTCACAGTGTCGGTTCGAAATGTTTAAAGCAATCGATGGATCCTCCGAGTGTGAAATACAGCCTATGATCTTGTTTTTGACTGCAGTGATTCTTTCAGCAGCGGACATTCATCGACAGATCAGTGAAGTGTATAGCTTCAATGCGATGAGTAACACCGAAGTGCCTAAGTGACCACAGAAGATTTGCTCAATACCGTGAATGAAAGGATCCATGCAGATCGGTGATTCAGAATTTCCACTGGTCATCCTGTGGTTATCCACTGGTTATCCAGCGACTGGTTATTCTCACAGATAGCAGACCTTTACGATGTGGGTATACAAAAGTTTGTAAAACGTTATGAAAAATGTTTAAACAAATATGTCAACCATGTATGATTTTTTGATATGCATAACACATAGGCCCTTACTTTGAGATCTGCCTTCCTACTTCTCTCAAAGGGGAAGTTCCCTATTTCTTTTCCTCCTCTCCATACAAAAAGAATGGAATTTCAAAACCATCGCATAGCTAACTGCTCTTACAATATTTTATTAACGTTTAAGCACGCTGTGGTATTCTATTTTCGATGCATCTACAAGGAAATTAGTAACAAAAGCATTTCTACAAATGCGTATCTCGTTAAGGTAAAGTAGATGGAAGAATTAGTTCTTTAAGAATAGTTTGTTGAAGAATGGGTAAAGAAAATAATATGAATGTAACTTATTATAATGGTATGCCACCATGGACATTTCCTGTTTATATTTATACTTCCAGAGTGAGTGAAGGATAGCAAATGATTCTGGTTTAAGCAAAATTCCTTCGCTCCATCCGTTTATTTTCTATCTCTCTCTCTCTCTCTCTCTCTCTCTCTCTCTCTCTCCCTCTCTTCAAAATAGGTTGCCTTACTATCCATAATATTTAGAAGTTATTAGACTGCAAATGCTATTGTTTTCCCTTGGTTGTACAGAAAAAAAGAAGCTAATGAAGCAATTCTTATTTATTGCTAGCAATAGTTAGCTAAGGCGATTGAAATTAATTTTTTCTTTCCGTTTTAAAGGTGATAAATAGTATGATATAATGTTATTCGAGCTCTTGTGCCAGTGTCTAATCTACAACACAACATAAAACGAAGTATTCAGAACTCTGGCCTCTTGCCCTATCTCTGCTTTAGAGAAGCATGTTTATTACGGAATCTTTTGGCACGAAACCTTGTGTTGTTTATTTTGTCATATTTTTGACAGGACATGGCTGGAACTGTCAGTGAGTTGACAGCGCGGGAAGAAATATCCACGTGCTTGTGGAGGTCCCGATGCACCTTCGCCTCACAGGGTGTAGAGTCTCCCAGGTCTTGGCTCAGGTCCCAGTGCCATGCTTCCTCAGCTGACTGACTCGACCTATTTCCTGCTCTTTATTGTTTCACGACTCACCTGAGAGCATCTTTTGCCATGACTAATGAGTGAGTAATAGCGTAGTGGCTGGCGCACCTGTTTGGAGACGATGGTGCTGCCACTTACTCTTTCAGTACAACGCTATTTCATACATAGAAGCTTTATACTATCATAAGTGACGTCAAAAGTGATGTCAAAATATCGATAAACTCTCAAGTCACGAACTTAGGTAGAATGCCTTTTTAAATGTGTCAAATCTATCTTCAATTTGAAAGTGAATCTGTAAGCATTATGCCTTTGTGATTGAAATGCCACAGTTTTATGTTTCCTTTTTCGGCCTTTTTAAATACAAATGCCTATTTTACGAAATAAATGCTTTTTGTTGCCTTTATTTCATTATTTATAAAACTTCGAAACATTTAAAAAATTCTAAAAGTTGACAATTCTGTTGCATTTGAAATGAATCCTACAATGATGCAATGTTTTGGATTTGCTCCAATACCCTATATCGATGTAGAGAGGTCATTTTGTCATATGAAACAATGTGTTATATAACAGGAGACTCAACATACCCCAGAAAACTTAAAAAAGCATTTGGTTGTCATATGCAACGAATAAGCCAATGCAATACACAGGTCTTTTTAAAAAAAATATATCTTTTTTGTGTCAATTACAACACTAGCATTTGTTTAAAACTTCAAAGTTCTTTAAAATATGACGATCGAGTTACTGAATGGTGTAATCTATTAAATAAATGGGTTTTCCAGTTGCCTTTTATTGCCTATTATACATAGTATTTCTAAGCCTTTTTACTTTCCCTACCGGTAAGTAGAAGGAAGTATTGTATTCCGCCCAAATATTCGTGTCGAGATTTCACCGAAATATGTCTTGAGACACCGCGAATCAAAAAAAAAAAAAAAAAAAAAAAAAAGCATTTTTAGAAAAAGGTTCGTGTGTATGTGTCTGTGTGTGTATGTCAGCCTGTGTGTCTGTGGATAGCATAACTCAAAAACGAAAAGTAGGTTAAAAAGAAAAGTTGGTATTTAAGTTTAATGTCTTTCAAGGATGCGACAAGAAGATTTTGAAGAAAATAGCCCCACACTAAATTACCCTTTATTTCAAAAATTTTTATCTACTTGAAGATGCCTCTAACAACTTCGATTAAAATGTCATATGTTTAGGATATTTGTATGACAAATGAAATGTATATTTTGAATTTTCTGGCTATAGCCTATGTAGTCCTGTTTACTCTGGATGACTTTCGAATAACTCGTAAACCGTAAGAGATAGATAAATTCTTTTAAAAAATGTACATCTCACTAAAAGACACAATTTATGTGGAAATAAATTTGTTGGTATTTAAGTTTGATGTCTTTCAAGGATGAGACACGAAGATTTTGAAGAAAATAGCTCCACCCTAAACTACCCTTTACATGGAACATTTTTCGAAAATTTTGATTTTCTTGAAAATGGCTCTAAGGAGTTTGATTAAAATGTCATATGTTTGAGATATTTTTATGAAAAATGAAATGTATATCTTGTATTTTCTGGCTATAACCCCTGTAGTCGTATTTACTCTGGACGACTTTTGCATAACTGGTAAACCGTTAGAGATAGACCAAATCAGACTATACAAAAAATGTAGATTTTACTAAAATACACAATTTATGTCTAAATACATCTTCTTGTAGGGTGAACCATTTCGGAGATATTCCTTGTTATGTGTGTGAGTTTCGGAAAACCTAGAACTTTCGTGAAATGGATCATCGTTGTTCATTTTTATATGTTAAGTGTGCAAAGACAACAGAATCTCAGAGCTTTAAAAAATTGACTATCGCACAAAGCTTTCTGTATTCTAACATTCCCCTTGCAGCTTCAAGGAAATAAGCAATAAGGTAATTTGTACAAATGTTTATCTTAACTAACAGGAAGAAGATATAGGAATAAGAGTTTGTAAGAATGGTTAGTACAAGAGTAGAGAAAGTCATGTGAGTGAAACACATCAGATTTTTTATATGTTAAAGTGTGCAAAGAGAACGGAATCTCAAAGCTTTGAAAGATTTGAGTATCGCACAAAGCCTACTGTATTCTAATATTCCCCTTGCACATAGAAGGAAATAAACAATAAGATAATTACTGTAAATATTTATTTCATGTAACACGAAGGAGATATACAAATAACAGTTTTTAAGAATGGTTAGTGCAAGAGTGGAGAAAGTCATGTGAGTGCAACACATCAGATTTTTTCTTACGTGGTATAGGGTTGTTGAAGTTTGATGGTTTAATACCACTGTAACTCCAAAAAAAAAAAAAAGTAAATAAATAAAATAAAAAAGATAAAGAAAAAAGGAAAGAAAATAAAAATAAAGCAATAAAAAATAAATAAATAAGTAAAAAGAAATAATAGAAATAAGTAAATAAAAGACACTTTGCCAAATTAGTTTGTTTTACGCAAAGACTTTCAAAATCCGACATAGGTGTTTTTTGTTTTTATTTATTTTAAACTCTTAAAACATGATTAAAATAGAATTCATAGGGGATACAAAGTGTGAAACCAATTGTTGTTAAAATTTGTAGAGAAGACACTATTAATACTTTAACAGCAAAAACTGCAAGTAACATAAGAATGTGGATTTGGATCAAACCTTCGTTGAACGTATTTTAGGACTGTTTCAGTGCATAAAACACCTTTCAATGAAGCCGCAATCTTTTGGATAGCAAAAATGTTTTCCTTAGCAAACTCGTTCACAATGTCTGCCTAGTTAGTTTTGTAACCTACATGTTACAGGTAAGGTCAAAAACTTTCTGCACCCCAAATTCTCCCGCTCCTCAAAAAGTGGCCTCTGGAGAAATGTGTAGTTGACCCGAATGTAAATCAGTGCATGTACAAAGGCATTAAAGAAAAATCTCATGTGTTGCACTTACATAACTTTCTCCACTCTTGTACTAACCATTACTACAGATCTATAGTCAAATCTTTTAAATCTTTGAGCTCCCGTTCTCTTTGCACGCTTAACATATAAGAAAAGAACAACGATGTTCTATTGCACTGAAGTTTTAAGCTTTCGGAAACTGGCACAAATAACAAGGCGTATCTCCAAACTGGTTCACTCTAAAAAATAATTTATTTCGACTTAAATTGTGTATTTTAGCAAGATCTACATTTTTTCTAGAGTAAGATTTGGTCTATCTCTTGTGGTTTACCAGTTATACAAAAGTCATCCAGAGTAAATACGACTACAGGGGCTAAAGCAAGAAAATTGAAGATATACATTTCTTTTGTTATAAAAATATATCAAACATATGACATTTTAATCAAAATTTTGAGAGGCATTTTCAATAAAATCAAAAATTTTGAAAAATTTTCCATGTAAAGGGTAGGTTAGGGTGAAGCAATTTTCTTCGAAATCTTCGTGTCGCACTCTTGAAAGACATTAAAGTTAAACACCAACTTTGGTTTTTAACCGATGTTTCGTTTTTGAATTATGCTATCGGCAGACTGACACGCATGTACCTTTTTCTAAAAATGCCTTTTTTTGGATTCAGGGGGCCCCAAAACGTATATTTCCGGTGAAATCTTGACAACGAATGTTTGGATGGAATACTATAGGTACTTCCCCTAGTATATATAGTAGAGAAAGTAAAAAACACAAATTGTTAAAATAATTTAGTAATGATCTAATTTAAATATAGTAATAAATAAGCCTGAAATTGTTGAATGTTATGTTTGGAAAAATTAAAAAAAGATAGAGCTAGCTATCTACCTGAAGTAGGGCCCTGGTTCTAAATAGGTGGAAGCTCGGTTCATGCCCTTGTGACTCAGCAGTTCCCAGCGCGTACCACAGATGGCTTCTAATGCTGAATTTCAGAAGCTTTCTTTAATTTTCAAACAGGGTGCCAAGAGTTTATATGCGTCTGTGTAGTTTACCCCAAATTCATTAAGATTAGTGTTAGGAAATTAATTTAAGTACACTATGGTGCAAAGAAGCCATATAACTCCAAAAGTTGACGGGTTTTGCATGTACCAAGTTCTTGGAATGCTTCATTTGAGCATATGGACTGCGAGTATCATGATCTGATCAAGAGTCATCGTCCTGCCATCATCAGCTCGTCAGGGAGCAGTACAAGTTTCGCAGAGACTAGACCATCTCAGCCAGACGCTAGCACATAGATGTACTCAGTAAGAGGCTTGAGAAGCAAGCTTTAGTGTACATCCAACGACGCTGAATCTGCTTTCTCGGAAGTGGTGCGAGCCGTCCCTATTCCGGTCGCTCCAAAGTGAGCAAATAGCTTGGAGAGCAGGAATCACCCCGTTTCTTACTCCTCTCTTACTATCTTCTTTCTTCCAAGACAACAAACTGACAGACCACGTGACAGCGGGTCCACAAGGCCACAGCCAAGGGTCAGGACTTCTAGTCCAGTACCCGGAGCCGATATAGCTCCTACAGGCTTCTCCTTCAAGGGGGGGGGGGATCCGGTCCTCTGCGGACAGCCGGATGACAACCGCGCCGACATCCGACAAAGAAGGGTAAATACTAGGGACTAGTTCCCAACAAACACCATCACCTGAAAACCTGAAATGGTAGAACCCGCTGCCAAGAGGCACAGGGGCTCGAAGAGGAAGGCTGTGGCCCCTCAACGAGTAGTACCCGTACCAACCACCAATCCTCACCTCCCCCTGTCTGAGATAGAATCTGAGGAGGACGACACAGTTCAAGACGACGGCTTCACTGTCGTAGAGTGGAGAAGAAAAATAAAAACATCACAGAGATCGCTGCGGCCTCCACAAGGGACTGAACAAACACCCCTAACCAAGAGGGGCACAAAGATTCCGCCTATAATAGCGTACTCCTTTCCAAACCACACCGCCGTCATGAAGCTCCCTGCGGCCAAGTTGGCCAAGGGCTTTGAGGCGCAGAGATAGCCTAGAAAGGTTCATATTCGAACCTACACACCCGAGGACTTGGAGAGGGCGAAAGAAATACTGAGGGAGCAGAAGATTAATTTCTTCTTATGGTCTCTCCAGCGTCCCAACGTAGCAAGGTGCATCATACGGGGTCTCGCCTCTGAGTGTACACCAGAGGAAGTAAAAGAGGCCCTGCAGGAAGAACATGGCATTACAGTCTCTGCCGCGGCGCAGCTGAGAAAGATCATTTGGACCTAGGAGGGATCCAAAAAGGTACCAATGTCACTATACCTGGTTGTGGTGGACAAAGTCTCAAGCCAAGCAGTCCAGCCCATAGACGCTATACGCACCTTGTTCCACACTGTGGTCAAGGTGGAGCGATACTATGGACAAGATGGTCCAGCCCAATGTCGCAGGTGCTTGAGTTTGCACCATTCCAGTCCGGCCTGTGAGTGAAAGCTCGCATGCCTGCGCTGTGCGGGGAACACCTTGCGACAAGAATGCCGACCAGAAAGAGTGCACCAGCTACCACAAGCTCCACGTAAGTGTTTACAAGGAGTGCGAATTGCGGCAGAAACTAATAGACAGTTGCCGCCGCGGTCCTGCAAATGTGGCACCAGACCGCCCTTTGCGAGGCTGAGAACATAGTGCAGCAGGCTGAAACTGCACAAACTGGGTCAGCACAGGCAGTAGCTGTGCAACCTACACCTGCACCAGCCACTAGCGCGGAGGGGAGAGAAGCTGCATTGCCACGCCCCTCTCTCGGAAAAAGGGACAGAAGGGCTGAGAGACAGTGGCCGACTCCAGTAGAGCGAGAGGCCGTGTCCAGTGCAGAGCCTCAAACTGCCGAGGTGCCCAACCCAAACCCAAAATGCCCAACCGGCAAGCACCACTCTGAAGGCTCCATTGGCTCCACTCGGAGGTGCTATATCTCGATAGACCTGGAGGAATTTAGGACCCTGTCCAACTTGTTCGGGGATAGGATAAGGCGGACACTTCCCATACAGCATCTCACGGACGACAACATTAACGTCCTAGTTAAACACCAAGTCCTGCTAGAGACATTAGAGCAGCTGTTCCCAAAATCCTCTCCGTAATGGCCTACCCAATTGTGCATAGACCATTGCGTGCTGCGTTCTGGAATGCTAATGGCGTAAGGGAACAACGACCCGGCTTTCTCGAGTTTGTACAGTCCTATGGGATTGAGATCCTTATGGTTACCGGAACACACCTGCATGCTGGTATAAACTTCTCGTCTAGTCGCCCATCGGTCAGATCGGGTCGGCCGACAGGGTGACGATACTGCTATGTTCATTAAACATAACATCACTCACACACTTTTTCCCCTTCCTGCTCTTCAACACGTGGAAGCTAACGGCACCAGGCTTGCCATTGGCGACATGGAGACTTCGTTGATTGCGGCTTATGACCCGCCTGATCATCGCTTCTACGAAGCAGATTATACCACTCTCCTAAACCTACACCCAATATTCTGCATCGCAGGAGATCTTAACACGAAGCATGGGCTCTGATACAGTCGCACTAGCAACCAGAGGGGGCGCGGACTCCACCGCCTCATCAGAGGAGACCCAAGCCTCGTCGCGCACGGGTCGAGAGTTCCAACATTCCAGCCGGCCCATGGCAGGCCTGACGTCCTGGATATCATGATCACCAAAAGCATGCCATTGCACTTTGACCTCTCGGCAGTAAATGAGCTGGATTCCGACCATAACCCAGTCGTGGTGGATTCCACAGTTGGCATTCCAGCTCTGTTAAACTCAGACTGGACACATGAGACTGACTGGGATGCAGCAGTCCTAGAACTAAACCGATCCGTCGACCTTCGACCACGCATCGATGATCTCGAAGCGTTGGAAGCGGCAGCGGCGGATTTTACCCACCATGTCCTAAATGCGGTACGCGAACACTGTCACCGCATTCCCACCAATAGCCCTAACCCGAGAACCATACCTATAGAACTCCGGCCGATGCTAAAAGTCAAGGCAACTGTTCGGAAGCTATGGCAGCACTTCCGCCATCCCAGAATAGGAGTAGTTTCAAAACCCTGGCAAGGCGATTGCTCCGTGCGCATAGAACAACAGCCTGGGAAAACACTCTTCAGAAGGTAAACCTTCAGGAAAAGAAACCATGGCGTATTATAAGGGCCTTGAGGAAGGACAAGACCCAATAACAGCATCCCCTACATGGCACTCGTGTGCGGCTCGCGTTCGAGCCAGACGAAAAGGCCACTGTGTTTGTGGACCATCTTGAAGTACAGTTTGAACCCCGGGAGGATCCACAAGACAAAGACTTTACGAACTTGCAGAAGCGACCGTGGATTACCTCTATGAGGAACCATGGCAGCTACACGAGGAGATCCAAATTTCGAGGGTGGTGTGCATTTTGAAACCCGGCAAGGACCCAGTCTTCCCTAACAACTACCGCTCCATCAGCATTCTCCCAACCATCTCAAAAGTTTTTGAGTGGTTGCTCCTCACCCGCCTAACGCCTCATTTTGAGGAAAGGCAACTCCTAGCGGATCACCAGTTTGGTGACCATGCAGTTACTGCGTGTGGCCGAGAAGGTTGTTCTGAGGTTTCAGGAAAACTTTAAGACCGTAGCGGTATTGTGAACGTGGAAAAGGCCTTCGCCACTACCTGGCACCAAGGCCTACTGTACAAACTAAAGCAGGCAAATATCCCTTCCCCCTATCTCGCACTGATTAGCAGCTTCCTTCGGACCACACTTTCAGAGCGAGAGCGGAAGGAAGACTGTCTACACTAAGAAGTATAGCGGCAGGAGTCCCAGAGGGCAGCATACTCTCCCCGCTACTCTTCGCAGCATACATGTCCGACTTCCCTACGGAACATCATACTATGACATGCCAGCATGTGGACGATGTGACGCTTAACTCTACTAGATACTTGGATATGCTTCGAAATCAAGTAGTACCGGTCGTCACAAATTAGGTTTTGCATCCAGGCAACCACAGCCTATCCAAAAATGATATATTTTACCAACAAGACGAAGCTCTAACTCACTTTGAATAGCTTGTTCGTTAGCCTTAGACCAACTTTTGAACAAGAATGGATTGGTAGGAGAGGTCATGTAGAGTGGCCAGCTAGGTTCCCGGATTTGTCCTTCTAGACTTCTTTTTGTGGGGATTTTTCAAGTCAAACACCTGATTTTTAATAAGATTGCCATCATCTACTGTGAAACTATGCACAAAAATACTTTACCCTCCATTTTGATGTATTAAATATTATCTTCCTTTGTAAAATGCACTTTACGTTACTTTGCATCTTATATACCAGGCATGGGGAAGAGGGGTGAGAGGAATGATATCGAGTATTACCCCCTCCAAATACTCCACCACCAAATGCAGACCACCGCACGTTTCCGGTTCTATTTGTCTATGTATACAAATGCCTTTACCAATAAACTACATAGGTTTCAAGGCGAAACCGAGTAGAAACATGATGCATTAGTTTTGTGAGTAATTGATTGTGATTCTATCACATATACTTTCTTTTGGCATAGCAAACACAAAGGTTTATTTTTACTAGGAGCACAAAGTACTTATATTTCCATTCGTCTATGAAGTATCCTTTTACTTTGCTATTCAACAAGTTTCCACCACCGACACGATTTGAGGGATGGTCGGTTCTCTGAGTTAGATAGACAACAGCAGGGACGTGGCCTGGTAGCTAACGAGTGTGCAGGAGAATGGACAGGGTTAAAACTACGATATAGGGGAAGTGACGCAATGAGTCATTTCTCCCCATATATGTTATGGACAATTACTGGATTAACTTTATGTATGGCAGACACAAAATTTAATGGTGACTGAAAGCTGATCATTAGTATTCACTTTGCTGTTATAGAAATGCTTAACGTGATTTCACAGCGTGTTTAACGGTATAACATCGCAGGGGATGGCAAGCCTGTGATTGGATGTTGTGCTGAGCCACCTGCCATCAAATTTTGTGTCAGCAATAGTGTAGTTAAGGCTTTTGTTTTATTAACGTCCTCTAACGTAGCGTCATATCGGACTGTGAATACATGAAACGGGTGAAATTATGCTTAAATGAGCCCGAGGTCCATCGAGCTTTAAGTTACCCGACATCGCCTTCTCAGAATAAGGGAAAACCTCAGTAAAAACTTATCCGGATAACTCACTCTAGGCGAGATTCCAACTAGCGACCGCTTGGACGTGAGGTAGACACGCTATACCACGCTACAGAGGTGGGCAGAGTTAAGGTCCATAAGCCATCGTGATGATGCATTTCTAATAACTCAGAAACACACACACACACACACACACACACACACACACACACACACACACACACACACACACACACACACACACACACACACGGCGGCGCCGTGGTCGAGCGGTTAGCGCGCTCGCCTACCACCTAGGCGGCCCGGGTTCGATCCCAGGGACCCGCATGTGGTATTCGTGGTGGACGAAGTGGCGTCTGGGCGGGTTTTCTCCGGGTACTCCGGTTTCCCCCGCCATCTCATTCCACCGGTGCTCCATCTTCATTCTATGTATCATCAGTGTCACCGCCTGCGGTGCCGTAGTAGTAAAAGCGGGCGTTAAACACTACAAACAAACAACACACACACACACGCACACACACACACACACACACACAGTCACTCTCTCTCTCTCTCATTCATACGTCCAGGTTCTAAGCTGGATGGAGAATAAACCTGACTAAAGAAAGATTGCCATTCTTTAGGCGGGAATCGAATCCGGAACCTCCAGATTTGACAGTACGCTGATCACCAGAACGCAGAGGCAGTCTGATGGAGTATTCGCTCTGGTCTTACAGGTTGCATAGCTTTACGGCGAAGCCGTGCGTCTCTCTTTTTATAATACATACATGGAATTGCTCAACTTCTCTTAATCAGTTGTTTTATATTCACCTTTTTCTGTCTTCTCCTGGCCTATTATAACCCTGCTACAGTCCTTTTCACTCTTCTTTATCTGTCAGGAGTCATTCTTATTTCCAAATGTTCTATTTAGTAGCTTTAGCCGACTTGTTTTATGTATATTTCCGAAATATGAGTATCCAATTGTACTTTCAGTACTACGTATAGTAAGAAGGGGAAGTATTGTATTTAACCCAAAATTTCGATGTACTACTGCCAAGTGTATTCCCATATATCCGTTGCATATATAAGAAAATCAGCAATAAGATAATTTCTGCAAATGTTTATCCCACTAGCACGAAGAAGATAAAGGAATAAGGATTTGTAAGAATAGCACAAGCTCATTATTAACATTATTAATATGAAGGAAACCGGTGCACAAGATGTTTCTGAGTCCACAGACCTGAACGATGACTTCTTGACGTTAAACTGAAACACAGCGTCATCTACCATTTCCCTCTATAGTGCACAGTTGCATAAATAAAAAATAAACTTAGTCACATGTTTGATTGTCAATATGTAACCACACTTTGCCCGTTTACTTCTGCAATTAAGATAGAGAGATAGAATTTTAAAATAGAGTTATGTATGTCTTTTCCATTTGTTGCTAATATGAGTTGTTTAGCCCAAAATGATATTAAATAATTGGATCCCAGTGTATCTATTCATAAATTTGTGTTTATAGGTCTGACAACGCCCAAAGTGGAAGGTCAGGAATGTTGACACTGCTCGGCTCTTGTGAAAACTGCTCGGACAGCTTGAAAGAATGCTACCCGTCTCCTTATTACTTGAAGTGATGATAACAAACATACAGACACGTAGTGAAATCAGTTTTCTCGAGCTTGTTCCGTTTGGACTTTCACTCGTGGTAAGTGTGAACGCATGCCTGATATCAGTCCTATTAGTAAACAAAAGTTGAACGTTTTTGTTTGTTTGTTTGTTTGTTTGTTTTTTTGTTTTTTTTTTTCGTCATATTTGAATCTTCCATCACGCGAAATCTGCTCACTCGTACCCCTAAAACCCTATTTAGTTGCACAAGCTACACAACAAAACTCGTTAGAGACAAGTGTTACTTTCTCTACTATGTTTAGTAAAGTAGAGAAAGTATTGTATTCCAACCAAAACTTCGATGTCTAGATTTCACCGGAAATGTCTTTTGAGGCCCCCTGAATCCAAAAGAAAAGCATTTTTAGAAAAAGGTCCGTGTGCGTTTGTGTCTGTCAAACTGTGGACAGCACAACTCAAAAACGAAAACTAGGTTAAAAACTAAAGTTGGTATTTAACTTTAATGTCTTTCAAGGCTGCGACATGAACATTGTGAAGAAAATTGTTCCACCCTAAACTACACTTTACATGGAAAATTTTGATTTTTTTGGAAATGGCTCTAACGATTTTGATTAAAATGCCATATGTTTGAGATATTTTATGAGAAATCAATTGTATATCTTGAATTTTCTGGTTATAACCTACGAAGTCCTATTTACACTGGATAACTTTTGCATAACTGGTAAAGCGTAAGAGATAGGCCAAATCTTACTATACAAAAAACTGTAGATCTTGCCAAACACACAACTTATATCTAAATAATTTCGGAGATATACTTCGTTATTTGTGTAAGTTTTGTACGACTTACTTCTCTGAAATGGGACATCGCTATTCATTTTTTATATGTTAACCGTGCAAAGATAACGGAATTTGAAGGCTTTAAAAGATTTGACTATTGGTCAAAGCCTACTGTATTTCCATATTCCCCTTGCACGTGCAAGAAAACGAGCGATAAGATAATTTCTGCAAATGTTTATATCAACTAACACAAAGAAGATAGAAGAAGAAGAGTTTGTAAGAATGGCTAGCACATGGGTAGAGAAAGTCATGTGAGTGCAACACCTCAGATCTTTTTAATGCAGTACAGAATAAATCCGTTCATCAATAGGTCTGTAAACGTGTAACTGGTTGTGGAAATACACTGTTTTTAGTTGCACATTTGCACAAAATGTTCCTGAACAAGAGAGTAGAGCAACACAGAAAGTAGCAGGTGTTCGAAAACCACACTGGAAGCAGAAAAAGTGAAACTGCTATTTAAGCAAGCAACTAAATGCAAGGAAGAGCTTCAGACTGATGAATCTTTGTGATGGGCTAGAGCGAGAGAGCGCGCGCGCGTGCGTGCGATATGGTGCAGTTGAAAATTATGCAAACTACCAGAGAGAAGCACTTGGCGGGAAGGTGAGGGGGTGGTAGTCTATAACCAGTACCAACACCCCTCGTTTGTGTTGCAATTGTGGGAAAGATGCGGATGAGAAGGGCTGAAAAAAACATTCGACATCGATACACCCTCGCGTCATTTCAGATACCGCGGTCCCTCTCTTCGCCAAAATGTTTCACTTTATTCCCTCCCCCGGCGTTTATAGGTAGGGGTGGGTGTCACAATGTGCGTGCGGGGGTAGCGAAAAGAGGATTAATAAAAATAAAGCTACATAAGTTACGATTGAAGAGGCAGGTTCAAAACCAGAACGTCCAGAGCCATATAAATTGTGCCGCAACCCTCATTGTCGCCACCAATATGTTACCACTCTTTGTGCTGCGAAAATATAATATAAAATAAGGACAGACTTCCCCAGCTGCGTCCCTGAAACTTTAAAAAGAGACGAGATTTCCTGCTACCAAATTCATAAAAACATATCCTTGCCTTTGTTATTCCGTCTTCAATTCTACCCTTGTTTGGATGATAGCATACTTGCCTTGGTGTTTACAGCGATTTGGTTTTGTGATAAGGGGTTGGAGTTGGATAAATAGAAGGAAAGGGGGGACACCCTTTATGCTATGACTCTTCATAGTTTAGACTTTATTCTTCTATTCCTAAAAGAATGAGAAAACTAAATTAAACGAAAGCCCTAACGCAACAGGCCATGAAGGGCCAAGACTTGCCGCCCAGCCGCTGCGTCCCCCACCACTGCCCACTACAGCCGTCATTGGTAGGCTGCAGTACTGGAGGGTGGGACGTGGTCAGCGCCCCGAGCCGTCCCGGGCAGTTATACGGCCTTCTCGACCTGGAGCCGCTACTTCTCCATCAATTAGCTCCTCAATTGGTCCCCCCGGGACCTAACGAGGCTGTGCCAGACCTCCCAGAGTCGATAAAATCCCATGCTGGTACCGGGGATCGAACCCGGGTCCTCCGCGTCAGAGGCAAGCGCGCTACCAACTGCGCTACGGAGGCTGTCAAAAGAATGGGAAAGAGAAAGATAATTAATCCAGAGGTTTCTCTTTCTATGCTATAATTTAGAAAATATTTTGTTTAAAAGAGGCAGGACAAAAATCTGATGTTTGCAATTACACGACTTTCTCCATTCACTGTTGTACAGATTATTCCTAAAACTATTACTGTTCTATCTTCATGTTAATCGAGATAAAGCTATACAGAAATAGTTTTATTACACATGTTCTTATATGCAGTGGGAATAGAAGAACAGTAGTAGTCAAAACTTTTAAGAGCTGGTTACTGTGTGAGAGGTTTGGAATTCCATTCTCTTTACATGCCCAATACTTCCCATTTGAGAGAATTTTAATATTAGAAAATTCCAAGGAATATCTTGGGTACGCTTCACTCTACAAAAAATCTAATTGACGTAAATTAAATGCTTTAACATGATCTACATTTTTGTGCAGTAAGACATTGTCCATTTCTTATGGTTTCCAGTTAGTAAAAGTCATCCAGAATGATAAGAACTTCTGAGGACATTTCCAGAAAAGGTATGTATTTTATTTGGCATAAAAACATCTTGAACATAATCAAAATCGTTACAGCCATTGTTCAGAAAATCAAAATGTTCGAAAAATGTTCGATTCAGAGCGTAGTCTGTGGTGAGGGGATGTTGAAAATCTTCGTGTTGCATCTTTGGAAGATGTACTTAAACAGTATCGTAAGTTTGATATTTAATCGACTTTTCGTGTTTGAGTCATGCTATTCACAGATACATAAACACACACCCACACACGCAGAAAGTTTTCTAAAAATGATCTTTTTAGATTCAGGGAGACTCCCATAGAGTCTCAATATCAGTTTTGGGGTGGAATTCAATACTTCCACCACTTGCTATACGTACTAGACTAGAGAAAGCAAAGGGTACAGGCACAGAGGGGACACCTCGCTCACAGATCTATTGTGGCTACCACCCCCAAGGAGTCAGGGATAAAATGATGGAACACACAGGGTCGCAGTTAGACAGGCCACAGAGACGCGCTGAAGTCCCTAACAAGTGCTGAGATCTCTTCAAACCGGCGCCAGGTCCCGCCAAGCAGCCATCACACCGCAGGTCCGGTGTTGCACTGAGCGTCCCCTCTCCTCGACAAAGGATGAGACCAGCCAAACGTCACCTAGCGCCAAGAGCAGCAGTTACAATGCGCAATCATTCGCGCCATCTGTTCGGTACCTCCAACACTACACGTCTGAAAGTACACTTGAAAGATGATGAGGAAATAGAATGAAGGGAAGTGATGGAAAGGAAAGCATGGTATGAAATAATGCACCTCAGCGTTCGCCTAGAGAGGGAATTATGTTTCCGTCTCATCTTGAGATGTCCTAGAGACTTATTTTAAAGGGGTTGGAGCACAACTTCATGGATTGTATGGGATAACACACACGTATCTAGTTATTGTGATAGGTGCTGTTCTGTTTTCATCCACTTGATTTGATGCCCATGCTGTCCACTTAACCAATCTCGGCCCAGGGTATCAATGTGCTTGAGGTTGATAGTGCACGGACGACTGTGTTTGTAGTTTGGGGAGGG